>CM055124.1:43575076-43980076 GCA_029206835.1 Rana muscosa | reverse complement strand
TAGTGAAGGAAAACCGGCACCCATTACTTGCCGGTTTTGACGCGATAATCTGCGCATGCGCGGTGACGTCATTGCGGTCGAAAATTGACATTCGTAAAGAAAATAAAGCGGTGAGTACAGTTACACAGGTAGCGATCAGCTGCCTGTGTTATGGGTAACATATTTGGCCAATCATGTGAAAGAGGGTTTACAAGCACTTTAAGCCGGCGAATCTTGACTGGTTCAGCAGGGACCGACTGAGATTCAATCCATCTATGGGCAGGCTAATTGTACTCACGTTGATTCATCGTTTGACTTGGGTACAACCAGCATGTCAGATTATTAGCATGCGATTATTGCCAGTGGCTATAGCTGCTAGCAGTAATAATTGTGCTCCCATGGAGGAAGGAAAGAAAACGTCACAATCTGTGTGCTGCTTAAGAGTTATGTTGTTGATAAGGCAAGGTATTTTCCCCCAGCTTGGTTTAGTATATGTAATGTATAGGCAGGCAGGCAGAGCAGGTCACTGTGACAAAGGGCACGAGGCTTGCTGTAAGGTTAGACACCCGTCTGCCGCCATGGAAACGAGGCCTAATAACAGACGTGCCTAATGGTTCTATTGATTTAGGATAGGAGAAAGTCACATTTCCCTCTGACAAACCATACTGTGTTTACCTTCTATGTGACTCTGAACCTCGGCCACCATACAAGGTCACCATGTATCTCCCGGTGAATAGTCTCCATATCACCACTTCCTGCACAGGCCTAACATACACGTTAATGATTTCCAACAGTTAATATTCCAAGTCGATGACAGTGGGGGAAGGGGCACGACAGGACATTCCTATGCAAACTAGTAACTAAGGAAGGACTGTAAACACCAAAAAGCGACTAAAATGTTGCCAACATCCCGTGTGTGGATGGACGAGAAAAGGGGGGTCCCCCTAAAGAGGGTTGGGACTTTAAAGGCAACTATTATGACCAAATCAAGTAAATATGAAAAAAAAAAAATACATTTATTGTTGTAATAAGAAGTCAAAAATGTGGATCACATGTAATTGAGTGGCATAATAAAACACTGTCCAAATATCAAAACAAGAATTGAACGTGATTGATGCAGATGATGTTTCCAAGTGAAGGTGAGGCCTGACGCGTTTCAGGATTGGATCCCTTCCTCAGGGGGAATTCCTTAATGGAAAACATAGAATATCTATATGGAAAATACACAAAATGAAAATTGGTGACAGGAACAAATGAGCATCGTTGAGAGCAGAGAGGGAAAACTCAGAGAACGTACAAAATGCAGCTAAAAGATATAATATTGACAGTTTGAAAAATTGGTAAAAGACACTGATAACAATATTCTGACCTGTTAAAATTGCTGCAGTGTCCAACTAACGGAATGTTCAGTGGTGGTTGATAAATGTTTATCAACAGAAGAACAACTCACATGACTTCTTATTACAACAATAAATGTATTTTTTTCATATTTACTTGATTTGTTCATAATAGTTGCCTTTAAAGTCCCAACCCTCTTTAGGGGGACCCCCTTTTCTCATCCATTCCTATGCAAAGTAAGGTGGTCTACGTAAGAACTTTGTATTGGGGTTTCCATGTATTTCTAAGGCCGAAACCAGACACATGCAAGTACACTACAAAAAAAAGTTCTGGAAGGACATTTGTGCCGCCCCAATGGGGCATAGAATTTATATATATATTGTTTCTCTGAACCATTTTTCTATGGACGTTTATGTTTAGTTCACATACTGCCATCTAGTGACCTTTTGTGGTATTGCATTTGTTTTTACATGTATTTTCCCTGATTTATGACACACTTCCTTTGTATGTAATGCTCCACCCCTTCTTCCTGTGATTGTATTTCCTGTGTAATGGAGGCAGCTACAGGCCACATGTAGCAGGGCACATGTATTCTGCATAGTAAGCTCCAGACAATATCATCTTTTGACCGCATAAATAACACAACCTTCTCATCTGTTGTATCCTGGCATCTGCTGTAACCCGATGTTCAGAATTCAAGCACTTCTGTGGATGAAATCAGTATTTGGTGAGTTCAAGCTATCTGATGAGGATTGTCCTCAGTGATTATATCTGCTTATACAGGCCAAGCATAGAGGTCTCACAAGGGAGAAATCGCTTCACAACAATCGGAGTCAGAATAACATTCCTAAGTCTGCATGCATACATTGTTGAGATAACATAATATACAATAAAAAAAATATATTTTTCAAAACATTTCTACCTTTTTATTATTAAAAAGAGGTCCTTAAAGCGGAGCTCCACCCTAAAGTGGAACTTCCGCTCATCGTATTCCTCCCCCCCCCCCCTCCGATACCACGATTGGCACCTTTCGAGGGGGGGACAGGATACCTGTCTTTGACAGGTATCCTTTCCCACTTCCGGGAGTCCAGCCGCGGCCGCGACGTCACCGCGGGGATCCTTCCTCCCCCGGCCACCGGGCTAATAGGAGAGAGGAGTGGGGCCTCGCGCATGAGCAGTAGGGTTCCCGGTGTGAAGCCGAAAGGCTACGCTTCAGGGTTACCATACCCGCAATGGCGGCGGCAGCACCCGCCCCAATGGGGTGCTGACATCATGGAACTGCAGGACAGGTAAGTGTCCTATTATTAAAAGCCAGCAGGTGCAGTATGTGTAGCTGCTGGCTTTAAAAAAATATATATATTTCCCGGGAACACCACTTTAAAGTAGACCTTCTCCTTCCCCCGTCCCAATACACTGCCAGTGACTTACCTATAGTAACAAGCTACTTCTTTACTTGGTTTCCACTCTGATCAGAGGGAAAGGTGTCCCTCTACATTGTTAGCCAGTGAAGAGGGGCACCTGAGCAATGGAGCTATGCTGCTAAGCAATAGAGATGAGCCCCTACATTAGTGGTCTGTGGGAGAAGTCCCCCCTTACATTGGAAAGAATGCTCCCCTTGCAGACATGTAACTAACCACAGACTCCAGTGATTTTCTTTTTTATTATCTGGTCTACTTGCTTTGCTAAATGAAGCTCCAGAACTATGCAGGTACCATCATGCAGTAGATCTGTCTGATCCAGCTCAAGGAACCTCTGGAGGAACCCCAGAATAAGTAGGTACCATCATACAGTAGATCAGTCTCATCCAACTCAAGGAGCCCCCAATAACCTCTGGAGGAAGCCCCATAGCTATGCAGGTTCTATCATGCAGTAGATCAGTCTGATCTAGCTCAGGGAATTCCACAGCAACCTCTGGAGGAAGCCCCAGAACTGTGTAGGCATCATCATGCAGTAGATCAGTTTGATCCAGACCAAGAACCCCCCAGCAACCACTGGGGGAAGCCCCAGAACAATGCAGGTACCATCATGCAGTAGATCAGTCTGATTCAGCTTAAGAAACACCCAGCAGCCTCTGGGGGGAGCCCCAGAACTATGTAGATACCACAATGCAGTAGATCAGACTGATTCCGCTCAAGGAAACCCCTGCAACCTTTGGAGGACGCCCCAGAACTATGTAGATACCACAATGCAGTAGATCAGACTGATTCTGCTCAAGGAACCACCAGCAACCTCTGGAGGAAGCCCCAGAACTATGTAGATACCACAGTGCAGTAGATCGGTCTGATTCCGCTCAAGGAACCACCAGCAACCTCTGGAGGAAGCCCCAGAACTATGAAGGTACTATTATGCAGTAAATCAGTCTGATCCAGCTAAAGGAAGCCCCAGGACAACGCTGGTACTATCATGTATTAGATTAGTCTGATCCAGCTCAGATAACCATGGTTGGGAAAGGCTGCTCTAGACAAATTAACATTTGAAACTCGTTACAACCGAACCTATAAACTGTAACAGAAGGTGAGGAAAGCGGAGGGGTTTACCAAAGCCCCCACAATGAGTTTCCTTGCATTCTACAAATGAACTTGAAATCAAATTGCTTGCCATGGGCATCAGACACCTCCATCCCCTTTGTAAACACTGTTTTTTCCAACGATAAAGAAGAAACAGTCTGTTATGAAGGGAGTTCCCCTGTAACAAGCAAACTTTAGGAAGTTTATTTTTGTGGAGACATACAGTCATTCCAAAAACGTACAGGTCACAGACGCCCCCATCCCTGACCAGAACTGAGAATATAAATGACATTCATTCCTGGTGTTTCTGTCAGGTCTACGTGTGGGCTGTAAAATTAACAAGTATGGCTCAATTTGATGATGCACATGGTCAATATTGGGAAATCAAAATGTCACAGAAGGTTTTTGGAGGAAAGTTGTGAATTGTGTAATCATTGGTCATGAACACCCTCATGCAGAGATTATGAACAAAGATATAAGTGTAAGGCTTGTGTAGAGAGGCGTCTGATGAAGAGCCTGGAAATCGGTGTTTGAACTCTGAATCATAAAGAGCGCTGTTAAAGTGAAGCTCAAGCCAAGGCTAATGTTTTGTTTTGGATAGAGTAAGGAAAGAGCAGAGATCAATTAGACAATAAGCAACCCAGATAGTGTGGTATGTTGTAATTAATAAAGAAAGAAGTGAAGGCACTCCAGATGGTTAAAAGGTCCAAAAAAAAAAAAAAAAAAGAATCACCATTCAGTGCTCCAAGTATCAGTTCTCCATGGCCTAAAGAGGAATATAATGCAAATAGCCGATACAGATATTCACATGCTGTCAACTCGATGCAGCGAGGTCCACTGGTTCGAGCGTCCAACTCCAAAGCTTCTCCTTCTTCATGACCAATGCCAGGAGCCACTCCTTTCCTCAGTCTGACATGCAGTTGCGGCTGGTGGCACTTATACCTCCAATGGGGTCAGATATATATTTTCAGCTACGAAAACAAAAGAAAATGGAAGGCTCCCACACCTAGTGCATTACCAATGACATTTATTGAATAGTAAAAATGAAAAAAAAATGGGTACTCGCAAAATGCAACTCTCAATGAGCCCTAAACCACACAGTATGGAATAGTGCAGACACATGTGCTGTACCACATCAAGGGATAATTTAACGCATTTCGGCAGCACACCCCCTTCCTCAGAGCTAAGTCAATCCGGACAACCTTAGACATATGCTTTTTAAATGAAATATGGAAAAGGATAAATTGAAAAGCCCAACCCCAAAAAAGGCAGAAACAAAAAAATAGTAATAATATATACTGTATATTGTTCCATATCTGTATATAAATCACATCTAATGAATTAATATATTAAAAATAATAATTGATAAAAATTCTCATGTATAAGAATAATGGATGTACTGTACATATAATTATAGTTGTAATTGGATTGATGGCTCACCCCTCATCCATACAAATAGCATTAACAAAGATGGCCCCTAAACCACTGATGACATCCCTGTGTCCCACGAGGGTACCTATAGGGCAGATGCACGAGCGCATCCCTACCCGGAAGCGCCAGAACTGGATATCCTCACGCCGGGCGCCAGCGGAACTCTTCCTGCCGCGGCGCGCCCATATAAAAGTATTTATTTTTTCCAAAAAATTCAAAATAGGAAACCCAACATGAATCAGGGTTCTGAAGAACCCATTCCATTAGGGCTCACAGATGCTGGTGAATATTGAATATTCTCAAGCTTGAGTGGTTTAGAGCAGCCTTTCTCAACTAGGGTTTTGTGGAACTCTAGGGCTACTCCTGAGGTGTCTTTGGTTTCCTTGAGCAGTGAACCATATTAAATTGGCCACCAATGCAAGAGGGCAACTTTTCACTTACCACTGATATACCGTATATACTCAAGTATAAGCCGACCCAAATATAAGCCGAGGCACCTAATTTTACCACAAAAAAACTGGGAAAACGTATTGACTCGAGTATAAGCCTAGGGCAGTGATGGCAAACCTTGGCACCCCAGATGTTTTGGAACTACATTTCCCATGATGCTCATGCACTCTGCAGTGTAGTTGAGCATCATGGGAAATGTAGTTCCAAAACACCTGGGGTGCCAAGGTTCGCCATCACTGGCCTAGGGTGTCCATCTCCATGCCTCACTTTGCCTCACTTTGCCTCACTGCGTCCATGTGCATGCCTCACTGTGCCCATGCCTCACTGTGCCCAATCTCCCTACATGATCTCCGGCGCTGTGTGACTAGACTGATGTTTACCATGGGAGTCTATGGAAGGGGTGCCCGGATTTGAAAAATCGGTGCTCCCCGGCCGTAGGATCTCTGGACAACAAACTTTGCACACTTGTAGATGAAGAGTGGGGCTACATGTGTGCCAAGTTTGGGGTCCAGGGGACCTAGGGCCGGCCGGTACCGGGTCCCCAAAATCACTGGAGAAATGACCGTTTAACATTGGAGTCTATGGAAGGGGTGCCCGGCTTTGACAAATCGGTGCTCCCCGGCCATAGGTCCCCTGGACAACAAACTTTGCACACTTGTAGAAGAAGTAGTGGGGCTATATGTGTGTCAAGTTTGGGGTCCAGGAGACCTACGGCTGGCCAGGATCAGGTGCACAAAGTTGAAGATGGACACAGACTCGAGTATAAGACGAGGGGGGCATTTTCAGCACAAAAAAATGTGCTGAAAACTCAGCTTATACTCGAGTATATACGGTAAGAGGTAATTTCTACACTGCCAACTAGTTTGAAGGTACACCATAATTTTTATTTTAAGATTATCACTGAAACGTATTTAGTAAACGTCTTTACTCTCTTATTTAAAGCTTTCTACAACTTCTAGATCAGTGGTCTCCAAACTGTGGCCCGCGGGCTGGATGTGGCCGTTTTCTTGCCTTCATCCTGTCCTTGAGGTGCCATTCTTTCCACTAACCCTAGTGTTGGGCTACTATTCCACCCCTAAATTCCAACAATGGGGCACCATTCCTCCCACTGATACCAACAACGGAGCACCATTCCTCCTTTAAAACCAGTGATGGGGTATGATTTACTCCCACTGACGCCAGGGCGTTTTAATTCCCACTGGCCACAATCCGGCCCCCTCTAAAACCTAAAGGACCGTTAACTGGCCTTTTGTTTAGAAAGTTTGGAGACCCCTGTTCTAGATCATGCTAATGTACCACTGACTGACTTCCATCGATCAATTCAAGGATAGAAATATGAGGAGGTCTATAGGATGTGATGGATGGTTACATGCCTATAATTTTAACTTATTTGAGAGTATTTTATTGAATTTATGGTGTAAAAAGTGATGTACGAGGCCGGTGTGCCTTCTCTCTGTGTGATCTTAATACAAAGAGCTGTAGGTTTAATTATTTTTCACAGAGGTTCACAAAGACCTGAAACTTATTCCAAGATTTTTTCCATTGTAAAAAAAGCTGAGATAGGTTGGGTTAGAGGTTTTGGAGTTGGTGCTCTAGATCAGTGGTCTCCAAGCTGTGTCCCGCGGAATGGATGTGGCTCTTTGCTTGCCTTTATTCCGCCCTTGGGGCACCATTCTTCCAAAAAAACACCAATGATGGGGCACCATTTCTTCCTCAGGCACCAATGATGGGGTACCATTCCTCCCACTAACACCAATGATGAGGATTTATTCCTCCCACAAACAATGATGGGGCACCATTCCTCCCACAAACACCAATGATGGGACAGCATTCCTCCCATAGGCACCAATGATGGGGTACCATTCCTCCCAAAAACAGCAATGATGAGGCACCATTCCTCCCACAAACAGCAATGATGGGGCACCATTCCTCCCATAGGCACCAATGATGGGGCACTATTCCTCCCACAAACACCAATGATGGGCCACCCTTCCTCCCATAGGCACCAATGATGGGGTACCATTCCTCCCACAAACAGCAATGATGAGGCACCATTCCTCCCATAAACAGAAATCATGAGGCATCATTCCTCCTACAAACACCAATGACAGGGCACTATTCCTCCCACATACACCAATCATGGGGCACCATTCCTCTCATAGGCACCAATGATGGGGTAGCAATCCTATAACTGATACCAACAATAGGTCACTATTCCTTCCTCTAAAACCTATGATGGGGCATTTTCTAATCCCACCGGCCACAGTCTGCCCCCCCCCCCAAAGCCTCAAGGACAGTAAACTGGCCCTTGGTTTAGAAAAAGTTTGAAAAGCAAGTTTCAGCAGCTAACTGCAGTTTATCTGAAGCACTTCTAGAAGCATTGTCCTGCTTGGAAGGTGTCTAAAGCAGCCGATACATGGTCCAAATTTCTTTCCTGCAACCTCGGGTTGACAGGGGAATCCCTCCCGCCGAGCCATTATATTCTCTGGGCGGGGGAAGCCGTCCCTGCTGGGAGAGGACCGTGATTAATGCTTGCGGCTATACAAGCCCCTAGCGATGATCGCATGCAATATCTGGCAGGCTGGTTGTACCCAAGTTGATCGATCAACTTGGTACATTCAGCCTGCCCATACATGGTTCGAATCTCGGCTGGCTCCTGACAAACTGGCTGAGATTCAAATCTTCTATGGCCGGCTTTAGTAGGGTCAGTTTACTTTACTTTACAATACAGACTTTACACTGCACTGTATAAACTAATCTACATTGGATCCAGTACCTCCTGACTACGACTACAATTTTTTTTTTCATTGATGTGCCCTTGTCATAGGAAGATCAAACTCAAACCATATTCCCATGGCACGCCATATTGGAATTCTCTATGGTGCTGCAACCTTTGGCTCTGTCGACTGGATCCATATATTTTTTATCGTATCAGTTCACAACATTTAAGCATGCGATGGTTTGGAGCTACACAGAACATATTTATGAAGGGGTTTTGCAGGTCCGGGAGGTTTCCCCTCACTTCCTGTCCTATTGACAATAGATACAGGAGAAAAGGGGACATTTCTAAATGGGGACATCTGTCCCAAAGACAACTGTCAATGATGGGACTTTCTCTTAACTCGCTTAACTTTCCTCTGACTTCCTCTAAAAATAATCCACCAGACATTAAAAAAAAACCTTACCGAGACTTGGGTCTTCCCCATTCTATTCTTAAGAAAGACCTTCCTTTTTTTTTACTTGCCTTTTTTTTTTTTTTAGTTTGTCAATTTTTTAGTCCCGGCAAGCCAATATGAATGTATAGTGAATGCATCTGACAAACAATATTTTTTCCCATAAAAACACCTAGAAGTTTGCTTTCTCTTTGGACTTCTTTGTAAGCCAGATGTCTATATATGCTGAGGCTTTACAAAAAAAACTTTCATTCCCGTCAGCAGCCAATAAGATTGAAGTTTCTATTGCAGTATTGGAAAATGAAAGGGAAAGTCTGATTAATTGCTATGGACAGCAAGAACATTCTTCAAACACTTTTAGTCACAAGGACCTTTGTGGTTTAGCCTTGGCATAACAAATCCAAGAGCATACCTTAAAATAAACTTTGCCGGTAAAGGTTTACTGAAGGCCCACTTGAAGTCTCACACCTTTCTCTTTCCTGTTCAGCCAAATATTATGATATTTATAGTATTTCTTTCGTAAATGCCTTAAAATATATTTTAATTTTAGCCAAAAAGCCTTTCCTGTGCTCCAACTCCAAAGCTCTGTGTCGGTATGGCTAAAGCTGGCCATAGATGATTTGATTCTAAGGTTCAAGAGAGACTGGCTGGGATTCTTAGGTTCAGCAGGGACCGGCTGGGATTCTCAGGTTCAGTAGGGACTGGCTGGGTTTCTCGGGTTCAGCAGGGAACAGCTGGGATTATCAGGTTCAGCAGGGACAGGCTGGGATTATCAGGTTCAGCAGGGACCGCCTGGAATTCTCAGGTTCAGCAGGGAACAGCTGGGATTATCAGGTTCAGCAGGGAACAGCTGGGATTATCAGGTTCAGCAGGGAACAGCTGGGATTATCAGGTTCAGTAGGGATCGGCTGGGATTCCCAAGTTCAGCGGGGATCAGCTGGGATTCTCCGGTTTAGCAGGGATCAGCTGGGATTCTCAGGTTCTGCAGAGACCGGCTGGGATTATCAGGTTCAGCAGGGACCGGCTGGAATTCTCAGGTTCAGCAGGGACCGGCTGGAATTCTCAGGTTCAGCAGGGAACAGCTGGGATTATCAGGTTCAGCAGGGAACAGCTGGGATTATCAGGTTCAGTAGGGAACAGCTGGGATTATCAGGTTCAGTAGGGATCGGCTGGGATTCCCAAGTTCAGCAGGGATCAGCTGGGATTCTCCGGTTTAGCAGGGACCGGCTGGAATTCTCAGGTTCAGCAGGGATTGGCTATGATTCTCAGGTTCAGCAGGGACCAGCTGTAATTCTCAGGTTCAGCAGGGACCGGCTGTAATTCTCAGGTTCAGCAGGGACCGGCTGGAATTCTCAGGTTCAGCAGGGACCGGCTGGAATTCTCAGGTTCAGCAGGGACCGGCTGGAATTCTCAAGTTCAGCAGGGACCGGCTGGAATTCTCAGGTTCAGCAGGGACCGGCTGGAATTCTCAGGTTCAGCAGGGACCGGCTGGAATTCTCAGGTTCAGCAGGGACCGGCTGGGATTCTCAGGTTCAGCAGGGATTGGCTATGATTCTCAGGTTCAGCAGGGACCAGCTGGAATTCTCAGGTTCAGCAGGGACCGTCTGAGATTTGAACCATATATGGGCAGGCTGAATGTACTAGTGGTGCGCCGAAATTATAATTTCTGTCCTGAACGCGAAAATTCAGAATGCACTTGGCCGAAACGTAAATTTTACGTTTTTAAAAACATATAAATATTTTTATAAATAATTGTATTATATTCGACTTTTTAAGTAATATCATGAATTTCAATGAATATGAATTTATTGTTGGTCATTATCAGCGCATTTTGAAGCGGTGGTAAAAATCCTGCTTGCTGCATTTTTGGTGCATATTTGGCAAAACGCACCTCCCCATTGAAATGCATGGAAAACACAGCAAGAACGCATCAAAAATTCACCCATGTTGCATTTTTAATGCATTTTTTGCACATGACCTATGAAAATCCCACCATAAGCAAAATCGGCCAAAATCAAGGTAAAATCGAAGGTTTTTCGGCTGCCATTATCGGCACTTTTTCTTTCAGCACAACCTTAAAACCCTATTTTCGGCTGATGATTTCTGGTGGCCGAAATTTCGGTGCATCACTACAAATGTCGCTATTATAGTATTCTGTTTTCTCCCGACAGGGACAGCTTCCTCCGGGGGAACACAATGGTCCCCCGGGAGGGAATCAAGCAATCTTCTTTCCTAGAAAATCACTCTGTCCACACCCCTCATCACAAGGGTCCCAATACAGACTTGTAGTCTTGAGAAGAAAGGGAGGGGGGAGGGGATATTTGACGATGTCTGTTAGATTATGGTGACCTTTTTTCAGATGGCACCCTTTATAAGTATACAAAATCCAGAGGCACCCCAGTCTAAAATGCAATAAATGTTAATTCTCAATGGGAAACCTGAGCTGGGGGGCGATGGACCTAAGCCCCTTGATGAAATGAACTTCACATTAGAAGCCGTTCCTCACATCAGAGATTCTCCCTTTATGTCAGAGATCACCCATCACATCAGAGATCACCCATCACATCAGAGATCCTCCATCACATCAGAGGTCCTCCATCACATCAGAGGTCCTCCATCACATCAGAGATCACCCTTCACATCAGAGATCCTCCCTTTATGTCAGAGATCCTCCATCACATCAGAGGTCCTCCCTTTATGTCAGAGATCCTCCATCACATCAGAGGTTCATCCCTTTATGTCAGAGATCCTCCATCACATCAGAGGTCCTCCCTTTATGTCAGAGATCCTCCATCACATCAGAGGTTCATCCCTTTATGTCAGAGATCCTCCATCACATCAGAGTTCCTCCAATTATGTCAGAGATCCTCCATCACATCAGAGGTCCTCCAACATGTCAGAGGTCCTCCCTTTATGTCAGAGGTCCTCCCTTTATGTCAGAGGTCCTCCCTTTATGTCAGAGGTCCTTCATCACATCAGAGGTCCTCCATCACATCAGAGGTCATCCCTTTATGTCCGAGATCCTCCATCACATCAGAGTTCCTCCAATTATGTCAGAGATCCTCCATCACATCAGAGGTCCTCCAACATATCAGAGGTCCTCCCTTTATGTCAGAGGTCCTTCATCACATCAGAGGTCCTCCATCACATCAGAGGTCATCCCTTTATGTCCGAGATCCTCCATCACATCAGAGTTCCTCCAATTATGTCAGAGATCCTCCATCACATCAGAGGTCCTCCAACATATCAGAGGTCCTCCCTTTATGTCAGAAGTCCTCCATCACATCAGAGGTAATTTCTTTAAGTCAGAGACCCTCCATCACATCACGCCCCCCCCCCCCCATATGTCAGAGTTCCTCCCTATACATCAGAGTCGCCACATCACACCAGATTTGTGGGGCTGCACATCATATACAGTACCAAAGGGCCGTATGCGGCCCTCGGGCCGCAGGTTGGGCACCAGAACTTTAAAATATAACTAAAGGCAAATCTTTTATTTTTTTAGTTTTGGATAGCGTGGAGAGGGATTAGAACACCTGTCAGGTTTTTATTGCTGTCTGTGCCCCCATTTAGGGAAAGTCACCAACTCTATTTGTCCTGTTTACCATCATCAACCAGAGTGAAAGTGAATCCCAAATTTTGGGTTGTCACCAAAACAGGAATAGAGGGAAAATCTTCCAATGGGAGTGCCCTCACGTTGCAGGAATTTCCTCTCACTTCCTGTTTAGCTATGGGACAGTAAGTGAAGGAAAATCACCCCAATGGGACATAGATGGCAAAAAAAAAAAACAGACCGGGGTTAAACCCCCCCCCCCCCCATCCAAAATGAAAGAAAGAAAAAAAGCTTTGCTTTGAGTTCTACTCATGCTTTTTCAATATATATTGTAGTTTTCAAGTAAGTAAATGCAGAAATGTATTATCGGCATGAAATATAGATTATGTGAGAGTATAGAGGATATTAAATATGTATATATTACCTTTCAATAACCAAGCAGTCAAACAAATGAGGTTTGGCTTCTGTATGTAAGAGATAAAAGCTTTAAGTCTATATAATAAATATGGCATGAGCACATCATTTGTAGAATCAAATTATAGGGAGAAATGCATAATACAGTTACTGCTCTTTACTGGAAGGAGGAGACCCTGGATGAACCAGAGTTTATTATAGGTTAGGGCATCTGCACGCGCACGTGCACGCTCCCACGGGTAATAGTATTGCACTGCGTTGTGATGAGCACCGCACCTGTCACACTCAATACTGACACCATGAAGATAACATTCATATGCAGAGGGAAAATACACTACATTACCAAAAGTATTGGGACACCTACCTTTACACACACTTGAACTTTAATAGAATCCCAGTCTTAGTCCGTTGGGTTCAGAATTGAGGTGGCCCACCCTTTGCAGCTATAACAGCTTCAACTCTCCTGGGAAGGCTGTCCACAAGGTTTAGGAGTGTCTATGGGAATGTTTGACCATTCTTCCAGAAGCGCATTTGTGAGGTCAGGCGCTGATGTTGGACAAGAAGACCTGGTTTGCAGTCTCCGCTTGAATTCATCCCAAAGGCGTCAAGTTCCTCCACCCCAAACTCGCTCGCCCATGTCTTTATGGACCTTGCTTTGTGCACTGGTCCAAATCATTTGGTGGTATTCATTTCTTCGGTGTAACATCATCTTTCACAGTATATTGGGCTAAATATTGTGTTTTTTAAATTTTTTATTAAAGTGTTTTTTCATCCTAAAAATATTGTATTTGAAATACCGCTGCGCAAAGACTGTTGTAATAAAATATTGCAACTATCACCATTTTATTCTTTAGGGTCTCTGCTAAAAATATATATAATGTTTGGGGGGTTCTAAGTAATTTTCTAACCAAAAATACTAATTTAAACTTGTAAACAAAAAGTTCCAGAAAAGGCCTGGTCAGCAAGTGTTAAATAACTCTTTAAGTGCATTTCACTTAAAAAGGAACAAAAGGAAATTAGATTTCTTGAGACATTCTTTTACTCGACCGTGAACATGGTGCCCCCAGGCTGCAATACTGCAGCAATGTGACAGTTTTACAGATTTACTAAAGGTCGGTGTTAATAAGAATGAATTACAGAACTGCTCGTCTAGTAACTGTATATATCATATTGCTTTTAGGGCTGTGGAAATTAACTATTAATTTCTCGATTAATCGATTTAAAAAAAATCGATTAATCGAACACGAAAATTTAAATCAGTAACAGCCCTAATTGCTTTAAAATAAAAGGTAAAGTTTTCTTTCCCCTTAGGCTCCATTCACACTTGTATGACTCCAAAGTTGCACTGGAGTGCAACCTTGATGCAACTTTTGGATGGGTGTGACTTGGATTTGACTAGTTGTCCCTCTGCAAAGTTGGACCCACAGTTGCATGTAAAACATTCAGGTACAACTTTCATGCAACTTTTGAGGTTTAACATTGAAGTCTATGGCCCTCAAGTTGCAGGAAAGTCAGACCAAAGTAGTGCATGAACTAAGACCGCAGTACGTATTCCTCATGAAAGCGTAATTTTCTAGCGAAAAATACTGATTTCAACTTGTCAACAAAAAGTGCCAGAAAATGCCTGGTTGGCGGTTTACATCGTACATATATGAATGGTTATTATTGAAATAAAAAGGGGGTACGACTTGTCATGTGACTTTGATGTCCAAAGTCGTATGACAAGTTGCACAAGTGTGAATGGGTTGAAAGCAAAACTTTTTATTCTTAGTTTTGGAAAAAAATTAAGAAGGGTTAGATCCTCTGTTGTGTTGTGTTCTTCTTGCCCTCTGTGACCATTTTTAGTGATTGTCCCTTCTGTTTCTTTACCAGTGACAGTTCTGTCTTTAACAGGGGCAAAAGCAGCTTATAAAGTTAATGGTTTTCTTTCCTACCCCACCCTGACCAAAAACAATTAAAATGGTTTTGAATAGAGGTCCATTTTTAACCCCAACTAACCTAAACCTGCCAAGTCTCTAAACCAGCTATTCTCAACCAGGGTTCCTCCAGGGATAGCTAGGAGGTTCCTTGACCATCTGATGGTGGCTGCATAGTTCAAGGTCCAACACCAGTTAGCAGAACCGGCAGCATGCCCACAAGGGAGTCATTCTGGCCACCCCTATAATGGTAGCATTTTTCCTTATTCCCCCCCACCAATGTAAGGGGCATTTTCTCGATGACCCTCAATAGACGGATCTTACCCGGAGTTCCCAGAGACCTGAAAATTAAATAAAAGGTTCCTTTGGGGTTGAGAAAGGCTTCATTGGAAAAATAAGTATATTAATTTCCCCATTTTGCAGTCTCATTCAACACTTACTGTAGTGTCAGATGCCTATGTCCACCCAGCCAGCACTGTAGCTCCATCCTCCAAAACTTAGGGCACTACAGGACTTGGCTGTAAGGTGCTGGGGGAACGAGCATACGGCACTCTCAAGGTGCATGTAAGGGGAACAAGCATGTGGCACTGGGAACCACTGTGTGCACCAGGGTAAAACACATACGCCACTAGGAACCATGGTGTGCACCAGGGGAACAAGCATACAGCCCTGGGACACACTGTGCACACCAAGGGAAAAAATATACAGTCCTGGGAACCACTGCGCTCACCAGGGGAACAAACATACAGCACTAAAAACCACTGTGCTCAACGGGGGGAAAAGCATACGCCACTAGGAACTATGGTGCACACCAGGGGAACAAACATACTGCCCTGAGAACCACTGTGTGCACCAGGGGAAAAAACATACGGCACTAGGAATCATGGTGCGTACCAGTCCAGGGGAACAAACATACAGCCATGGGAACCACTGTGCTCACCGGGGGAATAAACATACTGCCCTGAGAACCACTGTGTGCACCAGGGGAACAAACATACGGCAATAAAAACCACTGTGTGCACCAGGGGAAAAAACATACGGCACTAGGAATCATGGTGCGTACCAGTCCAGGGGAACAAACATACAGCCATGGGAACCATTGTGCTCACCGGGGGAATAAACATACTGCCCTGAGAACCACTGTGTGCACCAGGGGAACAAACATATGGCAATAAAAACCACTGTGTGCACCAGGGGAAAAAACATACGCCACTAGGAATCATGGTGCGTACCAGTCCAGGGGAACAAACATACGGCACTAGGAACAACTGTGCTCACCAGGGGAACAAACATTTAACTCTAGGAACCACTGTACTCATCAAGGGAACAAGCATATGGCACTTTCAGAATTGTCAAATGATGAAGAGATGGTGGGGAAGGTAGACACGAGTCACTGGGGAAATTATTATGCATATCTTATTGGTACCAAATATAAAATACCTGCAAAAGTGAGCTTCAACACATTCTTGGGGCAATAAACTATCACAACAACGTTCTATGTTGTCAGTACTGCTTGGACTGAGGGTGGTCCACGGAGCCAATAAAATGCAACACAAGTACGTGTAAATGTGAATATATGCACAGAATCAAGGGCCATGTAGGTATCTGTGGAGATCTGTATGATACCTTGTTGATGTCTTGGTTTCATCGTCTCCGATTCATACTACATATCCTTTCTACAATTTGTAAAACTGGTACCTGCTTCTGGTTTTGGCACAATTTTTGTTTAATGTTTGTGTGTGACTTACATATATTTGTGCAATTTCTGTGAATTTTTGCACAAATTCTTTTGGGTTTTTTTTTTTTTGTACGTAGTGTGGTTAATTTCCTCCCTTAGTAGGTTGAATGTCACTGTCTGGTGCATCAGTATACTGTGAATGAAGGGTGGACTGGTGACGTGAGATTATGACAAGCCATGATGCTTATAGTATGTGCTTGATATTCTGGGTTGAGTGACCCTGGTCTGCATAATAAAGCAGTAGAACTTTATGATGATCATGTCCAGTGGTAGGTTGGAGGTTTATTGTTCTATGTATAGAGTGTAATAACATTTTATTATGATCATGTCCAGTGGTGGGTCATGTTGGGGTGTAGTGTTCTATGTATAGAGTGTAATAGAATTGTATGATGATCAGGTCCAGTGGTGGGCCATGTTGTGGTGTAGTGTTCTATGTATAGACTGTAATAGAATTGTATTAGGATCATGTCCAGTGGTGGGCCATGTTGTGGTGTAGCGTTCTATGTATAGAATGTAATAGAATTGTATGATCATCATGTCCAGTGGTGGGTCATGTTGGAGGTGTAGTGTTCTATGTATAGAGTGTAATAGAATTGTATGATGATCATGTCCAGTGGTGGGCCATGTTGTGGTGTAGTGTTCCATGTATAGAGTATAATAGAATTGTATGATGATCAGGTCCAGTGGTGGGTCATGTTGGGGGGTGTAGTGTTCTATGTATAGAGTGTAATAGAATTGTATGATGATCAGGTCCAGTGGTGGGCCATGTTGTGGTGTAGCGTTCTATGTATAGAGTGTAATAGAATTGTATGATCATCATGTCCAGTGGTGGGTCATGTTGGAGGTGTAGTGTTCTATATATAGAGTATAATAGAATTGTATGATGATCATGTCCAGTGGTAGGCCATGTTGTGGTGTAGTGTTCTATGTATAGAGTGTAATAGAATTGTATTAGGATCATGTCCAGTGGTGGGTCATGTTGGGGGGTGTAGTGTTCTATGTATAGAGTGTAATAGAATTGTATGATGATCATGTCCTGTGATGGGTCATTTTGGGGGGTGTAGTGTTCTATGTATGTGTAGCACACGGATTAATCACACCATGCTATGTGCCCGTACCCTCTTGTGTGAAGAGGTTGAGCGGTATCACAAACTAGGGTCCCGCAGCAAGGTTCTCCCTTTAGTTGGTTCTCGCCTCTTAGAATGTAAGGACAAGTCTTTATATCCCCAAGTAACTCCAAGGTCCACACCAGTAGTAAACTCCAACGTAGGGTTTATTTCTTTATATGCAAAGTCAATGGATAGAACAAAAAGGGTGAATAGAAGACAGGACAGTAAAGCCGCATATACACGATAGGTTTTACCGATGAAAACAGTCCGATGGACTGTTTTCATCGGACAAACCGATCGTGTATGGGCCCCATCGGTCTTTTTTCCATCGGTGTTTAAAAATAGAACATGTTTTAAATTTATCCGATGGTTAAAAAACCGATAGCAAATTACTATCGTCTGTGGGGAACTCCATCGGATAAAAAACCCACGCATGCTCAGAATCAAGTCGATGCATGCTCAGAAGCATTGAACTTCATATTTCTCAGCTCATCGGAGTGTTTTACGTCACCCGCGTTTGAAACGGTCGGTTTTTGGACTGATGGTGTGTGGGCAAGACTGATGGAAGACAGTTTCATCGGATTTCCCATGGGAAAAAAACATCGGATTAGAATCCATAGGATATCCGATCGTGTGTACAGGGCTTTAGAGTTTGGATATGAGTCCAGGCACAAGACAAATTAAGAATTCACTACTTTTTCCTCAAATAGGCTTAGCTCACGCGGATAGTTCCCTATGAAAGCGGATCCTAGCAGCCGAAGTGATGCTCGGACGTTTCTTTCGTTTTCCTTTTCTTTTAGATGCGACTAGGAGATTCTCTGCCACAGAACCGTTAATCCCAATCCTCTAGTATTGGATGGATCTAATCCCTCCAGAGAGTTACCAGGCCCTTCTTTCTCCGTGAACCTTTCACCGGTCCTTCAGAAGGGTCCTCCCCCGGCCTCCTCATCTCAGAACGGGTCCCCATGCCAGAGGCGCCCTGGGATTTCTCCTTCCAGGACACGGGCCCCAGGTAAAGGCGCTAGGCCCAAGATTGTTGCTGCAGCCCCAGGGCTAAAGGTGCCTGGGACTGATGCGTACGTGGGCCCCTGGCCAGGAGGGCCAGGTACCACGTACCAGGACTCCAACACTGGAACGAAGACCACCGAACCCCTGTACCCCCTCCGCAAGCAGCGTCTGCCCCTTTTATATCCTCTCCCGGCGTGCACAGCAGGCCGACCACGCCCACCACACAACCACCGAGAGAGGACATCCAAGGCACAGCACTATACCAGTGGTTCAACCCTGGCCCACTATGGCAGCGCCACCCACAGGCCACAGGGAACTACACACCAGTATACTACCTGCGGTGCAAAATAGAATGTCCTAACAATTAAGGTGGTCTGAGCCCAACTACAGTTCAAAACTTCCCCTAAATTTAGGTATAGCGGGGTTAAATTTGGGGACACCGCTACATATGGAATGTAATAGAATTGTATGATGATCATGTCCAGTGGTGGGTCATGTTGGAGGTGTAGTGTTCTATGTATGGAGTGTAATAGAATTGTATGATGATCATGTCCAGTGGTTGGCCCCCGGTTAGGGTGTAGTGTTTTATGTATAGAGTGTAATAGAAGTGTATGATGGTCATGTTCAGTGGTCAGTTACGCTGGAGATGTAATGCTCTGTGTATAGAATGTCAAACAATTGTATAATGATCACGTTAAGTGGTCAATTATGCTGGAGAAGTTGTTTTCCGTGTATAGAATGAATACAGTTGTATTATGTTCATGTTGAGTGGTCGGTCATGTTGAGGATGTAGTGTTTTGTGTATAGAGTGTAATAGACACTATAGACGGGGGTGCACGTACCCACACACCAAAAGCCACTGAGCTCAAAACACTACATTTTATTCCTTCAAATTTAAAATTATCACAAAATAGTGCCATGGAGTATGAATGCCTGATAGTGTTCTATGTATAGAGTGTAATAGAATTGTATGATCATCATGTCCAGTGGTGGGTTATGTTGGGGGGTGTAGTGTTCTATGTATAGAGTATAATAGAATTGTATG
The DNA here is from genome assembly GCA_029206835.1 of Rana muscosa. Lineage (NCBI taxonomy): Eukaryota > Metazoa > Chordata > Amphibia > Anura > Ranidae > Rana > Rana muscosa. Next base: position 43,960,415 of record CM055124.1, on the reverse strand, counting down.
ATCATCATGTCCAGTGGTGGGTCATGTTGGGGGGTGTAGTGTTCTATGTATAGAGTGTAATAGAATTGTATGATGACCATGTCCAGTGGTGGGTCATATTGGGAGGTGTAGTGTTCTATGTATAGTGTATAATAGAATTGTATGATGGTCATGTCCAGTGGTGGGTCATGTTGGGGGGTGTAGTGTTCTATGTATAGAGTGCAATGGAATTGTATGATGGTCATGTCCAGTGGTGGGTCATGTTGGGGGTGTAGTGTTCTATGTATAGAGTGCAATGGAATTGTATGATGATCAGGTCCAGTGGTGGGTCATGTTGAGAGGTGTAGTGTTCTATGTATAGAGTATAATAGAATTGTATGATCATCATGTCCAGTGGTGGGTCATGTTGGGGGGTGTAGTGTTCTATGTATAGAGTGTAATAGCACTAGCGTTGCTAGCCAGGTGCGGGGGGGCGGGCCGCACCCGGGTGACACCCACCAGAGGGTGACACCCGTGGGTAGTGCAGCGGCACCACACTGACATCGCCCGCCCGCCTGCTGCCCTGTGCCTTAGGCTCACGCTGCGGCTGTGTCCCTCAGCGGAGCGGAAGGAAGCCGCCGCCCCCTCTGCCTCCTCTCTGTTTACATCCACAGAGGAGGAGGAGGAGCCCGCGCTCGAGGGACACACCGCTGTGTGTATCTGCCGCTCTGTTCTGAGGTCTGTAAGGTAAGGGGGGCATCTTTACTGATGGGGGGAGGGGGTGTCTGTACTGCTGGGGTTTGCACCAGGGGGGGGCTGTAACTGAGGGGGGTGTCTGTACTGAGGGGGGTGTCTGTACTGAGGGTGTGTCTGTACTGAGGGGGGTGTCTGGTACTGAGGGGGGTGTCTGGTACTGAGGGGGGTGTCTGGTACTGAGGGGGGGGGTCTGTAACTGAGGGGGGTCTGTAACTGAGGGGGTCTGTTACTGAGGGGGTGTCTGTAACTGAGGGGGTGTCTGTAACTGAGGGAGTGTCTGTAACTGAGGGAGTGTCTGTTACTGAGGGAGTGTCTGTTACTGAGGGGGTCTGTAACTGAGGGGGGTGTCTGTAACTGAGGGGGTGTCTGTAACTGAGGGGGTCTGTTACTGAGGGGGTGTCTGTAACTGAGGGGGTGTCTGTTACTGAGGGGGTGTCTGTTACTGAGGGGGTGTCTGTTACTGAGGGGGGTCTGTTACTGAGAGGGGGGTCTGTTACTGAGAGGGGGGTCTGTTACTGAGGGGGTGTCTGTAACTGAGGGGGTCTGTTACTGAGGGGGGGGTCTGTAACTGAGGGGGGTCTGTAACTGAGGGGGTATCTGTAACTGAAGGGGTCTGTTACTGAGGGGGGTGTCTGTAACTGAGGGGGGTGTCTGTAACTGAGGGGGTGTCTGTAACTGAGGGGGTGTCTGTAACTGAGGGGGTGTCTGTAACTGAGGGGGTGTCTGTTACTGAGAGGGGGGTCTGTAACTGACGGGGTGTCTGTAACTGAGGGGGGTGTCTGTAACTGAGGGGGTGTCTGTAACTGAGGGGGTGTCTGTAACTGAGGGGGTCTGTTACTGAGGGGGGTGTCTGTAACTGAGGGGGTGTCTGTAACTGAGGGGGTCTGTTACTGAGGGGGGTGTCTGTAACTGAGGGGGTGTCTGTAACTGAGGGGGTCTGTTACTGAGGGGGGTGTCTGTAACTGAGGGGGGTGTCTGTTACTGAGGGGGGTCTGTTACTGAGGGGGGTGTCTGTACTGAGGGGGGTGTCTGTAACTGAGGGGTGTCTGCACTGAGGTGGGGGTGTCTGTACTGAGGGGGAGGTTCATACTGAGGGAGGCGGGTCTATATTGATGGCGGGGAGTCTGTACTTAGTGGAGCGGGTTTGTACTGAGGGAGGGGATCTATACTGTGGGAGTGGAGTCTGTAGTTGTTGGGGGGTGACACCATTTTTTTTCGCACCGGGTGACACCAACCCTAGTGACGCCACTGTGTAATCGAATTGTATGATGACCATGTCCAGTGGTGGGTCATGTTGGGGGGTGTAGTGTTCTATGTATAGAGTGTAATAGAATTGTATGATGATCACGTTAAGTGGTCAATTATGCTGGAGAAGTTGTTTTCCGTGTATAGAATGAATACAGTTGTATTATGTTCATGTTGAGTGGTCGGTCATGTTGAGGATGTAGTGTTTTATGTATAGAGTGTAATAGACACTATAGACGGGGGTGCACGTACCCACACACCAAAAGCCACTGAGCTCAAAACACTACATTTTATTCCTTCAAATTTAAAATTATCACAAAATAGTGCAATGGAGTATGAATGCCTGATAGTGTTCTATGTATAGAGTGTAATAGAATTGTATGATGACCATGTCCAGTGGTGGGTCATGTTGGAGGTGTAGTGTTCTATGTATAGTGTATAATAGAATTGTATGATCATCATGTCCAGTGGTGGGTCATGTTGGGGGTGTAGTGTTCTATGTATAGAGTGCAATGGAATTGTATGGTGGTCATGTCCAGTGGTGGGTTATGTTGGGGGGTGTAGTGTTCTATGTATAGAGTATAATAGAATTGTATGATCATCATGTCCAGTGGTGGGTCATGTTGGGGGGGTGTAGTGTTCTATGTATAGAGTGTAATAGAATTGTATGATGATCAGGTCCAGTGGTGGGTCATGTTGGGGGGTGTAGTGTTCTATGTATAGAGTGTAATAGAATTGTATGATGATCATGTCCAGTGGTGGGTCATGTTGGGGGGTGTAGTGTTCTATGTATAGAGTATAATAGAATTGTATGATGGTCATGTCCAGTGGTGGGTCATGTTGGGGGGTGTAGTGTTCTATGTATAGAGTGTAATAGAATTGTATGATGATCATGTCCAGTGGTGGGTCATGTTGGGGGGTGTAGTGTTCTATGTATAGAGTATAATAGAATTGTATGATGATCATGTCCAGTGGTGGGTCATGTTGGGGGGTGTAGTGTTCTATGTATAGAGTATAATAGAATTGTATGATGATCAGGTCCAGTGGTGGGTTATGTTGGGGGGTGTAGTGTTCCATGTATAGAGTATAATAGAATTGTATGATCATCATGTCCAGTGGTGGGTCATGTTGGGGGGTGTAGTGTTCTATGTATAGAGTATAATAGAATTGTATGATGGTCATGTCCAGTGGTGGGTCATGTTGGGGGGTGTAGTGTTCTATGTATAGAGTATAATAGAATTGTATGATGATCATGTCCAGTGGTGGGTCATGTTGGGGGGTGTAGTGTTCCATGTATAGAGTATAATAGAATTGTATGATGGTCATGTCCAGTGGTGGGTCATGTTGGGGGGTGTAGTGTTCTATGTATGGAATGTAATAGAATTGTATGATCATCATGTCCAGTGGTGGGTCATGTTGGGGGGTGTAGTGTTCTATGTATAGAGTGTAATGGAATTGTATGATGATCAGGTCCAGTGGTGGGTCATGTTGGAGGGTGTAGTGTTCTATGTATAGAGTATAATAGAATTGTATGATGGTCATGTCCAGTGGTGGGTCATGTTGGGGGGTGTAGTGTTCTATGTATAGAGTATAATAGAATTGTATGATGGTCATGTCCAGTGGTGGGTCATGTTGGGGGGTGTAGTGTTCTATGTATGGAATGTAATAGAATTGTATGATCATCATGTCCAGTGGTGGGTCATGTTGGGGGGTGTAGTGTTCTATGTATAGAGTATAATAGAATTGTATGATGGTCATGTCCAGTGGTTGGTCATGTTGGGGGGGGTAGTGTTCTATGTATAGAGTATAATAGAATTGTATGATGGTCATGTCCAGTGGTCGGTCATGTTGGGGGTGTAGTGTTCTATGTATAGAGTGCAATGGAATTGTATTAGGATCGTGTTGAGTGGTCGGCCATGTTGAGGATATAGTGTTTCATGGATAAAGTGTAAAGCCTCGTACGCACGATCCGATTATCTGACGGGAATTGTGTGATGACAGGCTGTTGGCGGAAAATCCGACCATTTGTACGCTCCATCGGACAATTGTTGTCGGATTTTCCGTGGACAAATGTTGGATGGCAGGCTTTAAAATTTTCCACGGATAACGGTCTGTTGTCGGATTTTCCGAGCTTGTGTACACAAGTCCGTCGACATGAAAGTCCAAAATACAAACACGCATGCTCGGAATCAATGCTCACCAAACACGACATTAGCAGAAGGTGCCCAAAGGGTGGCGCTCAAGAGCTGAAAAACCACGTATGTTCGTGTTTGTTGGCCCGAAAATTGTGTGCAGTTTGTATGCAAGACACGTTTTTGGCCAACGCCCTTCGGACAAAAGTCTGAGGCTTTGTCTTTGGAAAATCCGATCGTGTGTACGAGGCTTTAGACATTTGCATTATGTCTGTGTCCAACTATCAGCTTCACAGTATCACACCCATTATTTTCTATAATAAGTTAGCAACATGGAATTCAGCTTTTGTTTTATAACTGGCAGACCTTTTGATAAAAAGTAGCCTGTAGCCTGGAATTGCACTTTAACACTTATGCTTAGTGATTGGGTGTAGCTATAGTTTAAGTGACTTTTTGTCTACTGATGCTAGTCCAAATCCAAGCAATTCACATCTGTATAAAAACCCAGCTGATAACCGTCCAAAGAGTCAAATCAAAATCATCTCCACAACTCTATACCAGCAGGTGGAAGATTACGGAACAAAGAGTTTATGTGTATGTAAAGCAAATTTTTTGAAGTTTTGTATGGACCTGGAAATGGTTTAAACCCCTATTGGGTTATTTTATTTTTGTCTGTGTCCTGTTGGAGAGATTTCCCTTCAATTTTGTCCTGGAGACACAAGAAAGAAAGGAAGTGGAAATTTCTACAATGTGAGGGTTTTCTTCTCTCATGCCGCGTACACACGATCGATTTTTTCGACGGTGAAAACACCGTCGAAAAAAATCGACGTTAAAAACGAGGAACAGCTTGTTCCCCCCACACACGGCCGTTTTAAATGTCATTTTTTTTTTGGTCGAAAAAAAAACGACCGTGTGTGGGCTCCGCGGCAGTGTTTCCCTATGGGAAACACTGCCGCGGAAAACATGTCGAAAAAAACGACGAGAAAAATTAGAACATGTTCTAATTTTTCTCGTCGTTTTTAATGCCGTCTTTCTCGTCGAAAAAAATGACAGAAAGCCCACAGACTATCGTTTTTCTCGTCGAATGGGAAAAATAACGTTTTTTTCGACGGGAAAAACGGCCGTGTGTACGCGGCATAATGCCTCGTACACACGACCGGTTTTCCTGACATGCTAAAACCCAACGTTTTTCCCGACGTTATTCCTCTCAAGCCTGCCTTGCATAAACACGTTCATGAAAAAAACGCTTGAGCAAAGCGCGATGACGTCCAACACGTACAACGGCACTATAAAGGGGACGTTCCATTCAAATGGCGCCACCCTTTGGGCTGCTTTTGCTGATCTTGTGTTAGTAAAAGATTGGTAAGAGACGATTCACGCTTTTCAGCCTTGTGCTTTTCAGTCTGTTACAGCGTAACGAATGTGCTATCTTCATTACGAACGCTAGTTTTACCCGAACGAGCGCTCCTGTCTCATTTTTGATTCTGAGCACGCGCGTTTTTTTTCCCCTCGGAAAAGCATACACACGACCGGTTTTCGCAACGAGAAAAAGACTGACGGGAAAAAATAGAGCAGGTTCTAAATTTTTTTGCGGGCAGTTTTCTCGTCGGGAAAACTGCTATGGAGCATACACATGACCGGTTTTCCCGACCAATCTAAAAAATTGCGGTTTTCTCGTCGGGAAAACCGGTCGTGTGTACGGGACATTAGACAGACGACAACTTTATAATTTTGGATTTGCCATCAAATTTCGACATGACCAAGACAAAAATAGAAAATGAATCTACCCATTACCACAGTTAGCAATAACTGATAGGGGTTCTAACCCTTCCACATTCTATCCAAAATAATAATTAAAAAAAAACGGCTAAAGTATAAATCCAGTCTCTAAAAGAGGAACTTTTTTTCCAAATGCCAACAAATGAGAATAAAATGTGAAATTAGGTAACGACAAATCACCAATAACCATTCCTGCTTTCATGTAAGGATACGGGGCTCCATTACTCTTTGGCTTTGCCTGATTGTGTAATATTTACACACGACTGTCTAGAGAATTCAAACAATGTTTTGAATCCCAGCTATTAGGATAGTCTCGACACACCCAAAGGAATGAATAGAAAGGCTCAGCTGATAACTGGTAAATAGGTTGAGAATTCTATGAAAATTAAAGGAAAAAACTATTCTTTTAATCCATCCAATTATAGTTCTTTAACGTTTGCCATGTTGCACATTGGAGGTGTAGTGTTCTATGTATAGAGTGTAATAGAATTGTATTATGATTATTTCCAGTGGTGGGTCATGTTGGGGGTATAGAGTTCTATGTATAGAGTGTAATATAATTGTATGATGATCATGTCTAGTGGTGGGTCATGTTGGGGGTGTAGTGTTCTATGTATAGAGTATAATAGAATTGTATGATCATCATGTCCAGTGGTGGGTCATGTTGGGGGGTGTGTAGTGTTCTATGTATGGAATGTAATAAAATTGTATGATGATCATGTCCAGTGGTGGGGCATGTTGGGGGGTGTAGTGTTCTATGTATAGAGTGTAATAGAATTGTATGATGATCATGTCTAGTGGTGGGTCATGTTGGGGGTGTAGTGTTCTATGTATAGAGTATAATAGAATTGTATGATCATCATGTCCAGTGGTGGGGCATGTTGGGGTGTAGTGTTCTATGTATAGAGTGTAATAGAATTGTATGATGATCATGTCCAGTGGTGGGTCATGTTGGAGGGTGTAGTGTTCTATGTATAGAGTATAATAGAATTGTATGATGATCAGGTCCAGTGGTGGGTCATGTTGGGGGGTGTAGTGTTCTATGTATGGAATGTAATAGAATTGTATGATGATCATGTCTAGTGGTGGGTCATGTTGGGGGGTGTAGTGTTCTATGTATAGAGTATAATAGAATTGTATGATCATCATGTCCAGTGGTGGGGCATGTTGGGGGGTGTAGTGTTCTATGTATAGAGTATAATAGAATTGTATGATCATCATGTCCAGTGGTGGGTCATGTTGGGGGTGTAGTGTTCTATGTATAGAGTATAATAGAATTGTATGATCATCATGTCCAGTGGTGGGGCATGTTGGGGTGTAGTGTTCTATGTATAGAGTGTAATAGAATTGTATGATGATCATGTCCAGTGGTGGGTCATGTTGGAGGGTGTAGTGTTCTATATATAGAGTATAATAGAATTGTATGATCATCATGTCCAGTGGTGGGTCATGTTGGGGGGTGTGTAGTGTTCTATGTATGGAATGTAATAAAATTGTATGATGATCATGTCCAGTGGTGGGGCATGTTGGGGGGTGTAGTGTTCTATGTATAGAGTGTAATAGAATTGTATGATGATCATGTCTAGTGGTGGGTCATGTTGGGGGTGTAGTGTTCTATGTATAGAGTATAATAGAATTGTATGATCATCATGTCCAGTGGTGGGGCATGTTGGGGTGTAGTGTTCTATGTATAGAGTGTAATAGAATTGTATGATGATCATGTCCAGTGGTGGGTCATGTTGGAGGGTGTAGTGTTCTATGTATAGAGTATAATAGAATTGTATGATGATCAGGTCCAGTGGTGGGTCATGTTGGGGGGTGTAGTGTTCTATGTATAGAGTATAATAGAATTGTATGATGATCATGTCTAGTGGTGGGTCATGTTGGGGGTGTAGTGTTCTATGTATAGAGTATAATAGAATTGTATGATCATCATGTCCAGTGGTGGGTCATGTTGGGGGGTGTAGTGTTCTATGTATGGAATGTAATAGAATTGTATGATGATCATGTCCAGTGGTGGGTCATGTTGGGGGGTGTAGTGTTCTATGTATAGAGTATAATAGAATTGTATGATCATCATGTCCAGTGGTGGGTCATGTTGGGGGTGTAGTGTTCTATGTATAGAGTATAATAGAATTGTATGATCATCATGTCCAGTGGTGGGGCATGTTGGGGTGTAGTGTTCTATGTATAGAGTGTAATAGAATTGTATGATGATCATGTCCAGTGGTGGGTCATGTTGGAGGGTGTAGTGTTCTATGTATAGAGTATAATAGAATTGTATGATGATCAGGTCCAGTGGTGGGTCATGTTGGGGGGTGTAGTGTTCTATGTATAGAGTATAATAGAATTGTATGATGATCATGTCTAGTGGTGGGTCATGTTGGGGGTGTAGTGTTCTATGTATAGAGTATAATAGAATTGTATGATCATCATGTCCAGTGGTGGGTCATGTTGGGGGGTGTAGTGTTCTATGTATGGAATGTAATAGAATTGTATGATGATCATGTCCAGTGGTGGGTCATGTTGGGGGGTGTAGTGTTCTATGTATAGAGTATAATAGAATTGTATGATCATCATGTCCAGTGGTGGGTCATGTTGGGGTGTAGTGTTCTATGTATAGAGTGTAATAGAATTGTATGATGATCAGGTCCAGTGGTGGGTCATGTTGGGAGGTGTAGTGTTCTATGTATAGAGTATAATAGAATTGTATGATCATCATGTCCAGTGGTGGGGCATGTTGGGGTGTAGTGCTCTATGTATAGAGTGTAATAGAATTGTATGATGATCAGGTCCAGTGGTGGGTCATGTTGGGGGGTGTAGTGTTCTATGTATAGAGTATAATAGAATTGTATGATCATCATGTCCAGTGGTGGGTCATGTTGGGGGGTGTAGTGTTCTATGTATGGAATGTAATAGAATTGTATGATGATCATGTCCAGTGGTGGGTCATGTTGGGGGGTGTAGTGTTCTATGTATAGAGTATAATAGAATTGTATGATGATCATGTCCAGTGGTGGGTTATGTTGGGGGGTGAAGTGTTCTATGTATAGAGTATAATATAATTGTATGATCATCATGTCCAGTGGTGGGTCATGTTGGGGGGTGTAGTGTTCCATGTATAGAGTATAATAGAATTGTATGATCATCATGTCCAGTGGTGGGTCATGTTGGGGGGTGTAGTGTTCCATGTATAGAGTATAATAGAATTGTATGATCATCATGTCCAGTGGTGGGGCATGTTGGGGTGTAGTGCTCTATGTATAGAGTGTAATAGAATTGTATGATGATCAGGTCCAGTGGTGGGTCATGTTGGGGGGTGTAGTGTTCCATGTATAGAGTATAATAGAATTGTATGATCATCATGTCCAGTGGTGGGTCATGTTGGGGGGTGTAGTGTTCTATGTATGGAATGTAATAGAATTGTATGATGATCATGTCCAGTGGTGGGTCATGTTGGGGGGTGTAGTGTTCTATGTATAGAGTATAATAGAATTGTATGATGATCAGGTCCAGTGGTGGGTCATGTTGGGGTGTAGTGTTCTATGTATAGAGTATAATAGAATTGTATGATCATCATGTCCAGTGGTGGGTCATGTTGGGGGGTGTAGTGTTCTATGTATAGAGTATAATAGAATTGTATGATCATCATGTCCAGTGGTGGGGCATGTTGGGGTGTAGTGTTCTATGTATAGAGTGTAATAGAATTGTATGATGATCATGTCCAGTGGTGGGTCATGTTGGAGGGTGTAGTGTTCTATGTATAGAGTATAATAGAATTGTATGATGATCAGGTCCAGTGGTGGGTCATGTTGGGGGGTGTAGTGTTCTATGTATAGAGTATAATAGAATTGTATGATGATCATGTCTAGTGGTGGGTCATGTTGGGGGGTGTAGTGTTCTATGTATAGAGTATAATAGAATTGTATGATGATCAGGTCCAGTGGTGGGTCATGTTGGGGGGTGTAGTGTTCTATGTATGGAATGTAATAGAATTGTATGATGATCATGTCCAGTGGTGGGTCATGTTGGGGGGTGTAGTGTTCTATGTATAGAGTGTAATAGAATTGTATGATGATCATGTCCAGTGGTGGGTCATGTTGGGGGGTGTAGTGTTCTATGTATAGAGTATAATAGAATTGTATGATCATCATGTCCAGTGGTGGGGCATGTTGGGGTGTAGTGCTCTATGTATAGAGTGTAATAGAATTGTATGATGATCAGGTCCAGTGGTGGGTCATGTTGGGAGGTGTAGTGTTCTATGTATAGAGTATAATAGAATTGTATGATCATCATGTCCAGTGGTGGGGCATGTTGGGGTGTAGTGCTCTATGTATAGAGTGTAATAGAATTGTATGATGATCAGGTCCAGTGGTGGGTCATGTTGGGGGGTGTAGTGTTCTATGTATAGAGTATAATAGAATTGTATGATCATCATGTCCAGTGGTGGGGCATGTTGGGGTGTAGTGTTCTATGTATAGAGTGTAATAGAATTGTATGATGATCATGTCCAGTGGTGGGTCATGTTGGGGGGTGTAGTGTTCTATGTATAGAGTATAATAGAATTGTATGATCATCATGTCCAGTGGTGGGGCATGTTGGGGTGTAGTGCTCTATGTATAGAGTGTAATAGAATTGTATGATGATCAGGTCCAGTGGTGGGTCATGTTGGGAGGTGTAGTGTTCTATGTATAGAGTATAATAGAATTGTATGATCATCATGTCCAGTGGTGGGGCATGTTGGGGTGTAGTGCTCTATGTATGGAATGTAATAGAATTGTATGATGATCATGTCCAGTGGTGGGTCATGTTGGGGGGTGTAGTGTTCTATGTATAGAGTATAATAGAATTGTATGATGATCATGTCCAGTGGTGGGTTATGTTGGGGGGTGTAGTGTTCTATGTATAGAGTATAATATAATTGTATGATCATCATGTCCAGTGGTGGGTCATGTTGGGGGGTGTAGTGTTCCATGTATAGAGTATAATAGAATTGTATGATCATCATGTCCAGTGGTGGGTCATGTTGGGGGGTGTAGTGTTCTATGTATAGAGTATAATAGAATTGTATGATCATCATGTCCAGTGGTGGGTCATGTTGGGGGGTGTAGTGTTCTATGTATGGAATGTAATAGAATTGTATGATGATCATGTCCAGTGGTGGGTCATGTTGGGGGGTGTAGTGTTCTATGTATAGAGTATAATAGAATTGTATGATGATCATGTCCAGTGGTGGGTCATGTTGGGGGTGTAGTGTTCTATGTATAGAGTATAATATAATTGTATGATCATCATGTCCAGTGGTGGGTCATGTTGGGGGGTGTAGTGTTCCATGTATAGAGTATAATAGAATTGTATGATCATCATGTCCAGTGGTGGGTCATGTTGGGGGGTGTAGTGTTCTATGTATAGAGTATAATAGAATTGTATGATGGTCATGTCCAGTGGTGGGTCATGTTGGGGGGTGTAGTGTTCTATGTATAGAGTATAATAGAATTGTATGATGATCAGGTCCAGTGGTGGGTCATGTTGGGGGGTGTAGTGTTCTATGTATAGAGTATAATAGAATTGTATGATCATCATGTCCAGTGGTGGGTCATGTTGGGGGGTGTAGTGTTCTATGTATGGAATGTAATAGAATTGTATGATGATCATGTCCAGTGGTGGGTCATGTTGGGGGGTGTAGTGTTCTATGTATAGAGTATAATAGAATTGTATGATGATCAGGTCCAGTGGTGGGTCATGTTGGGGGGTGTAGTGTTCTATGTATAGAGTGTAATAACATTTTATTATGATCATGTCCAGTGGTGGGTCATGTTGGGGGGTGTAGTGTTCTATGTATAGAGTATAATAGAATTGTATGATCATCAGGTCCAGTGGTGGGTTATGTTGGGGGGTGTAGTGTTCTATGTATAGAGTATAATATAATTGTATGATCATCATGTCCAGTGGTGGGTCATGTTGGGGGGTGTAGTGTTCCATGTATAGAGTATAATAGAATTGTATGATCATCATGTCCAGTGGTGGGTCATGTTGGGGGGTGTAGTGTTCTATGTATAGAGTATAATAGAATTGTATGATGGTCATGTCCAGTGGTGGGTCATGTTGGGGGGTGTAGTGTTCTATGTATAGAGTATAATAGAATTGTATGATGATCATGTCCAGTGGTGGATCATGTTGGGGGGTGTAGTGTTCCATGTATAGAGTATAATAGAATTGTATGATCATCATGTCCAGTGGTGGGTCATGTTGGGGGGTGTAGTGTTCTATATATAGAGTATAATAGAATTGTATGATGATCATGTCCAGTGGTGGGTCATGTTGGGGGGTGTAGTGTTCTATGTATAGAGTATAATAGAATTGTATGATGATCAGGTCCAGTGGTGGGGCATGTTGGGGGGTGTAGTGTTCTATGTATAGAGTGTAATAGAATTGTATGATGATCAGGTCCAGTGGTGGGTCATGTTGGGGGGTGTAGTGTTCTATGTATAGAGTGTAATAGAATTGTATGATGATCAGGTCCAGTGGTGGGTCATGTTGGGGGGTGTAGTGTTCTATGTATAGAGTGTAATAACATTTTATTATGATCATGTCCAGTGGTGGGTCATGTTGGGGGGTGTAGTATTCTATGTATAGAGTGTAATAGAATTGTATGATCATCATGTCCAGTGGTGGGTCATGTTGGGGGGTGTAGTGTTCTATGTATAGAGTGTAATAGAATTGTATGATGATCAGGTCCAGTGGTGGGTCATGTTGGGGGGTGTAGTGTTCTATGTATAGAGTGTAATAACATTTTATTATGATCATGTCCAGTGGTGGGTCATGTTGGGGGGTGTAGTATTCTATGTATAGAGTGTAATAGAATTGTATGATCATCATGTCCAGTGGTGGGTCATGTTGGGGGGTGTAGTGTTCTATGTATAGAGTGTAATAGAATTGTATGATGATCATGTCCAGTGGTGGGAGGGAAAGAGACAATCTGCTCCTTCTCCTCCCACCCCTCTCTTGTATGTACCGTGGGAAGTGTGAAGCTAAGCAGCTGATTTAATCAATCAGCTTCTGGGCTTCACACTTCCCGCAGTGCACACACAGGAGGAGAGGGGTGGGAGGAGAAGGAGCAAATCGTCTCTCTCCTCACCCATCCATGTGAGGGAGGGGGAACTGTCAGTGCAGGCTCTGGGCTGTATGAGAGAGATGCTGTCAGCTCAGAGTCCTGCTGAGGAGACACTAATTAGGCAGCACTGATAGGCGGCACTGATGGGCATTAATAGGCAGCACTGAAAGGTACTGATAGGCGGCATTGATGAGCACTGATAGGTGGCACTGATGGGCACTGGTTGGTGGCACTGATTGGCAGCACTGATGTGCACTGATAGGCGGCATTGATGAGCACCAATAGGTGGCACTGATGGGCACTGATAGGCAGCATTGATGAGCACTGATAGGCGGCAGTAATGGGCACTGATAGGCAGTACTTATAGGTTGAACTGATGGGCACTGATAGGCAGTACTGATAGGTTCAATGATGGACACTGATAGGCAGCATTGATGATCACTGATAGGTGGCACTGATGGCCACTAATAGGCGGCACTGATAGGCAGTACTGATAGGCTGCACTGATGGACATTGATGGGGCTGCACTGTTGATCAGTGCCCTGATTATCAGTGTAAACAATGTACTTACAGTCTTGCCGTTTAACGGCTCTCCTTTCCTCACACAGACACAGCGTGGGAAGAAAGGACTGCCGGTAACCGGCAAGATGGTTTACATGTGATCAGCTGATCACATGGTAAGGAGCCGCTGAGATTGGCCCTTTACCGTGATCTATGATCAGCTGTTCCCGAAGGACACAGCAATCACAGAGCGTAATGGAAGCGCTCCCCAGGGGGCACGCGGGAGGCAGGGATCTGGGAGGATATCCATGGATGCCTTCCCAAAACTTAAAGCACAGGGCCCGGATAGAAGGGGGGAAGGGGGGCCCTTCATGGTTTGTTGCACCGGGGCCCAGATATAGAAGTCACAAATGGGCTCTGTATGGAGCAATATCATTGCATGTATTTTTGTAAATGAAAAAAGTGTAAGTACCTGAATTTGCAAGCCCTGCACTGCAGAGCTCAAACTGGGAGAGGGAGAAGCAGAAAAAGTAGTCAGTTTGGTGTTTTGTAGACTTAATGGGCTAACAAGGGGAAGGCTAATGCCCTGTACACACGAGCGGAATTTCCATCTGAAAATAAAGTTGGACGGTTTTTCCGACGGAAATCCGCTCAAGCTTGGCTTGCATACACACGGTCACACAAAAGTTCTCTGAACTTTCGAGCGTTAAGAACGCGGTGACGTACAACACTACGACAAGGCGAGAAAAAGAAGTTCAATGCTTCCGAGCATGCGTCAAATTGTTTCCGAGCATGCATGTTTTTTTTTCCCGTCGGAATTTCATACAGACAAACAGATTTTCCGATAGGAATTTTTTCCGTCGGAAAAATAGAGAACCTACTCTCTATCTAAGTCCAACGGAAATTCCGACAGAAAAAGTCAGATGGGGCATACACACGGTCTGAATATCCGACGAAAGCTCCCATCGGACTTTTTCTGTCGGAAATTCTGACATAATAAAAGGAGAAAGCAGAGTGATAGAGACATCAGCTCCTGTAAAGAGGCACTGGGACTTCAACATTTATTCATACAAAAAAAAAAACAGCATTTAGTTCCGCTTTAAAGGACCGGCAGGAGGCGGAATCTAGGGGTTAAAGCGGTTCAATAGCCCCAAAAATGTTTATTTTTTTAGTCACCTGTAAGGCAAAAGGCATAATGAGCTAGTATGCATGCATACTAGCGCATTATGAAATACCTTAGAACGAGGCGTCAGTAACTCACCTGGTCCACGCCGAGGGAGCTGACATGTTGCCTCGGTGTGTCTTCCGGGTATCGCGGCTCCAGCGCTGTGAGTGGCTGGAGCCGCGATGTCGTCACTCTCGCGCATGCGCGCGGGAGACTTCTTTCCGGCAAGGTCCGGCGTCTGCCGGGCTTTCAGGCGAGGATCCCCTGTGCGCATGCGACGCTGAAGTCAGCAGCGCATTGCAAGAGGTATATCTTCTAAACCGTATAGGTTTAGGAGATATTCTTTTTACCTACAGATAAGCCCTATTATAAGCTTACCTGTAGGTAAAAGTTAAAAAATATAGACTATATAACCGCTTTAAATATCAACTCAAATGTCCTGTAAAAAAAAAAAAGCGTGTCATTACGTAACACAACATGGAAAAAATGAAATGGCATGTATAAGAATAAAATAATGAACCGCAAGTGAAAGCATATATAGAAATATATAAAAACAATTCTATGTACAAAACAATAATATACACAACAGCAATGAAGTGCTATAATATTATATATATATATATATATTGTATACAGTATATTCATTCATTATTGAGCACAGATCCATTTGGTTATTGTTACCTCCGTGTCCTGATTGCATTATCGGAGGTATGCTCATATGTAGGCACACTTGAAGGTTGATGCAACTGTAATTGTTTTATTTGTTACATATGCAGCTATCATATCTAGCTTGTTAATATTTTATACATTGCTGCTACATAGTTCTATTCTGATATTTACTCCTATGGAGTATTATACTTCCACTGATTCATTGTGTAGCCTTTTTGCCATAGAATATGAGTAAAGCTTTTAAGTACTGTTGTGGATATTATTGTTTTCTATGTATAGTTGTTTTATGTAATTTTATATGTGCAGTTCATTGTTTCATTCTTACCATTCCATGTTTTGTCATTATTATGAACAAGTTGTGTTATGAAATTACGTTTTTGTTTTAGATATTTATGGTTAGAGATAAGTGTCTATTTTTTATTTTATTATGATGTTTTATATCTACCGTATATACTCGAGTATAAGCCGACCCAAATATAAGCCGAGGCACCTATTTTTACCACAAAAAAACAGGAAAACTTATTGACTCGAGTATAAACCTAGGGTGTCCATCTGCATGCCTCACTGTGCCTCACTGTGTCCATGTACATGCCTCACTGTGCCCATGTGCAAGACTCACTGTGTCCATGTACATGCCTCACTGTGCCCATGTGCATGCCTCACTGTGTCCATGTACATGCCTCACTGTGTCCATGCCTCACTGTGTCCGTGTACATGCCTCACTGTGCCCATGCCTCACTGTGTCCATATGCATGCCTCACTGTGTCCGTGTACATGCCTCACTGTGCCCATGCCTCACTGTGTCCGTGTACATGCCTCACTGTGCCCATGTGCATGCCTCACTGTGCCCATGTGCATGACTCACTGTGCCCATGCCTCACTGTGTCTGTGACTAGACTGACATTTAACATGGGAGTCTATGGAAGGGTTGCACAGTTTGAAAAATCAGTGCTCCCCGACCGTAAGTTTTCTAGACAAAAAACTTTGCTCACTTGTAGAGGTGAAATGGGGCTACATGTGTGCCAAGTTTCAGGTCCAGGGGACCTAATGCCGGCCAGTACCGGGTCCCCAAAGTCATCAGAGAAATGATTGTTTAACATGGAGTCTATGGAAGGGGTGCCCGGTTTTGAAAAATCGGTGCTCCCCGGCTGTAGGTCTCCCGGACAACAAACTTTGCACACTTGTAGAGAAAGAGTGGGGCTACATGTGTGCCAAGGTGACTCAAGAATAAGCCGAGGGGGGCATTTTCAGCACAAAAAAA
This sequence comes from Rana muscosa, assembly GCA_029206835.1. Lineage (NCBI taxonomy): Eukaryota > Metazoa > Chordata > Amphibia > Anura > Ranidae > Rana > Rana muscosa. Next base: position 43,943,835 of record CM055124.1, on the reverse strand, counting down.
TGTGCTGAAAAACTCGGCTTATACTTAGGTTTACAAAATACCGTATATACTCAACGAAAGGGAACTATAGTTGGCTCTGAAACGCGTTGGTTGTTTCGAACGAATAAAAAACAACTGAAAGAATCTTGGATTTGTTCACGTTTCAGTTTGGTGTCCTTTTCTATGTCTATAGCAGCTTCTCTCAACTTTTATTTTTTTTTTTACCCAAGAGGAACCCTTGAAAATGATGAATTAAGTCTCAGGGAACCCTTAAAGTCCACTTATAAAAGGGCAGTGGGAAGGATGGTCCTTACATTTGTGGTGCCCTTATCTGTATGTTTATAGCAGCCAGACTCAACCTTTTTACCCCAGAGGAACCCAAGAAAAAAATGTTTTAGGTCTCAGGGAACCTCTGATAAAACCAGTTCACTGAGGGACAATGGGAAGAGTGCTCCTTACATTGGTGGTCAGTGAGAAGAATGCTCCTTACATTGGTGGTCAGTGAGAAGAATGCTCCTTACATTGGTGATCAGTGGGAAGAATGCTCCTTACATTGGTGATCAGTGGGAAGAATGTTCCTTACATTGGTGATCAGTGGGAAGAATGTTCCTTACATTGGTGATCAGTGGGAAGAATGCTCCTTACATTGGTGATCAGTGGGAAGAATGTTCCTTACATTGGTGATCAGTGGGAAGAATGTCCCTTACATTGGTGATCAGTGGGAAGAATGTTCCTTACATTGGTGATCAGTGGGAAGAATGCTCCTTACATTGGTGATCAGTGGGAAGAATGTTCCTTACATTGGTGATCAGTGGGAAGAATGCTCCTTACATTGGTGATCAGTGGGAAGAATGTTCCTTACATTGGTGATCAGTGGGAAGAATGTCCCTTACATTGGTGATCAGTGGGAAGAGTGCTCCTTACATTGGTGGTCAGTGAGAAGAATGCTCCTTACATTGGTGGTCAGTGAGAAGAATGCTCCTTACATTGGTGATCAGTGGGAAGAATGCTCCTTACATTGGTGATCAGTGGGAAGAATGTTCCTTACATTGGTGATCAGTGGGAAGAATGTTCCTTACATTGGTGGTCAGTGGGAAGAATGTTCCTTACATTGGTGATCAGTGGGAAGAATGCTCCTTACATTGGTGATCAGTGAGAAGAATGCTCCTTACATTGGTGGTCAGTCGGAAGAATGTTCCTTACATTGGAGATCAGGGGGAAGAATGTCCCTTACATTGGTGATCAGTAGGAAGAATGTTCCTTACATTGGTGATCAGTGGGAAGAATGTCCCTTACATTGGTGATCAGTGAGAAGAATGTCCCTTACATTGGAGATCAGAGGGAAGAATGCCCCTTACATTGGAGATCAGGGGGAAGAATGTTCCTTACATTGGTGATCAGTGGGAAGAATGTTCCTTACATTGGTGATCAGTGAGAAGAATGTTCCTTACATTGGTGATCAGTGGGAAGAATGTCCCTTACATTGGTGATCAGTGGGAAGAATGTCCCTTACATTGGTGATCAGTGGGAAGAATGCTCCTTACATTGGTGATCAGTGGGAAGAATGCTCCTTACATTGGTGATCAGTGGGAAGAATGTCCCTTACATTGGTGGTCAGTGAGAAGAATGTTCCTTACATTGGTGATCAGTGGGAAGAATGTTCCTTACATTGGTGGTCAGTGGGAAGAATGTTCCTTACATTGGTGATCAGTGAGAAGAATGCTCCTTACATTGGTGATCAGTGGGAAGAATGTCCCTTACATTGGTGATCAGTGAGAAGAATGTCCCTTACATTGGAGATCAGAGGGAAGAATGCCCCTTACATTGGAGATCAGGGGGAAGAATGTTCCTTACATTGGTGATCAGGGGGAAAAATGTTCCTTACATTGGTGATCAGTGGGAAGAATGTTCCTTACATTGGTGATCAGTGAGAAGAATGTTCCTTACATTGGTGATCAGTGGGAAGAATGTTCCTTACATTGGTGATCAGTGAGAAGAATGCTCCATACATTGGTGGTCAGTGGGAAGAATGCTCCTTACATTGGTGATCAGTGGGAAGAATGTCCCTTACATTGGTGGTCAGGGGGAAGAATGTTCCTTACATTGGTGGTGGTCAGTGGGAAGAATGGTCCTTACATTGGTGATCAGTGGGAAAAATGCCCCTTACATTGGTGATCAGTGAGAACAATGTTCCTTACATTGGTGATCAGTGGGAAGAATGCTCCTTACATTGGTGATCAGTGAGAAGAATGCTCCTTACATTGGTGATCAGTGGGAAGAATGTCCCTTACATTGGTGATCAGTGGGAAGAATGCTCCTTACATTGGTGATCAGTGAGAAGAATGCTCCTTACATTGGTGATCAGTGGGAAGAATGTTCCTTACATTGGTGATCAGTGGGAAGAATGTTCCTTACATTGGTGATCAGTGGGAAGAATGTCCCTTACATTGGTGATCAGTGGGAAGAATGCTCCTTACATTGGTGATCAGTGGGAAGAATGCTCCATACATTGGTGGTCAGTGGGAAGAATGTCCCTTACATTGGTGGTCAGGGGGAAGAATGTTCCTTACATTGGTGGTGGTCAGTGGGAAGAATGGTCCTTACATTGGTGATCAGTGGGAAAAATGCCCCTTACATTGGTGATCAGTGAGAACAATGTTCCTTACATTGGTGATCAGTGGGAAGAATGCTCCTTACATTGGTGATCAGTGAGAAGAATGCTCCTTACATTGGTGATCAGTGAGAAGAATGTCCCTTACATTGGTGATCAGTGGGAAGAATGCTCCTTACATTGGTGATCAGTGGGAAGAATGCTCCATACATTGGTGGTCAGTGGGAAGAATGTTCCTTACATTGGTGATCAGTGAGAAGAATGTTCCTTACATTGGTGATCAGTGGGAAGAATGGTCCTTACATTGGTGATCAGTGGGAAAAATGCCCCTTACATTGGTGATCAGTGAGAACAATGTTCCTTACATTGGTGATCAGTGGGAAGAATGCTCCTTACATTGGTGATCAGTGAGAAGAATGCTCCTTACATTGGTGATCAGTGGGAAGAATGTCCCTTACATTGGAGATCAGTGAGAAGAATGCTCCTTACATTGGTGATCAGTGAGAAGAATGCTCCTTACATTGGTGATCAGTGGGAAGAATGTTCCTTACATTGGTGATCAGTGGGAAGAATGTTCCTTACATTGGTGATCAGTGGGAAGAATGTTCCTTACATTGGTGATCAGTGGGAAGAATGCTCCTTACATTGGTGGTCAGTGGGAAGAATGCTCCTTACATTGGTGATCAGTGAGAAGAATGCTCCTTACATTGGTGATCAGTGGGAAGAATGCTCCTTACATTGGTGATCAGTGGGAAGAATGTTCCTTACATTGGTGATCAGTGGGAAGAATGCTCCTTACATTGGTGATCAGTAGGAAGAATGTTCCTTACATTGGTGATCAGTGGAAAGAATGTTCCTTACATTGGTGATCAGTGGGAAGAATGTTCCTTACATTGGTGATCAGTGGGAAGAATGTCCCTTACATTGGTGATCAGTGGGAAGAATGTTCCTTACATTGGTGATCAGTGGGAAGAATGTTCCTTACATTGGTGATCAGTGGGAAGAATGTTCCTTACATTGGTGATCAGTGAGAAGAATGCTCTTTACATTGGTGATCAGTGGGAAGAATGCTCCTTACATTGGTGATCAGTGGGAAGAATGCTCCTTACATTGGAGATCAGAGGGAAGAATGCCCCTTACATTGGAGATCAGGGGGAAGAATGTTCCTTACATTGGTGATCAGGGGGAAAAATGCTCCTTACATTGGTGATCAGTGGGAAGAATGTTCCTTACATTGGTGATCAGTGAGAAGAATGTTCCTTACATTGGTGGTCAGTGGGAAGAATGCTCCTTACATTGGTGATCAGTGGGAAGAATGTCCCTTACATTGGTGGTCAGGGGGAAGAATGTTCCTTACATTGGTGGTGGTCAGTGGGAAGAATGTTCCTTACATTGGTGATCAGTGGGAAGAATGTTCCTTACATTGGTGATCAGTGGGAAGAATGCTCCTTACATTGGTGGTCAGTGGGAAGAATGCTCCTTACATTGGTGATCAGTGAGAAGAATGCTCCTTACATTGGTGATCAGTGGGAAGAATGCTCCTTACATTGGTGATCAGTGGGAAGAATGTTCCTTACATTGGTGATCAGTGAGAAGAATGCTCCTTACATTGGTGATCAGTGGGAAGAATGTTCCTTACATTGGTGATCAGTGGAAAGAATGTTCCTTACATTGGTGATCAGTGGGAAGAATGTTCCTTACATTGATGATCGTGGGAAGAATGCTCCTTACATTGGTGATCAGTGGGAAGAATGTTCCTTACATTGGTGATCAGTGGAAAGAATGTTCCTTACATTGGTGATCAGTGGGAAGAATGTTCCTTACATTGATGATCGTGGGAAGAATGCTCCTTACATTGGTGATCAGTGGGAAGAATGTTCCTTACATTGGTGATCAGTGAGAAGAATGTTCCTTACATTGGTGATCAGTGAGAAGAATGCTCCTTACATTGGTGATCAGTGGGAAGAATGTTCCTTACATTGGTGATCAGTGGAAAGAATGTTCCTTACATTGGTGATCAGTGGGAAGAATGTTCCTTACATTGATGATCGTGGGAAGAATGCTCCTTACATTGGTGATCAGTGGGAAGAATGTTCCTTACATTGGTGATCAGTGGGAAGAATGTTCCTTACATTGGTGATCAGTGGGAAGAATGTTCCTTACATTGGTGATCAGTGGTAAGAATGCTCCTTACATTGGTGATCAGTGGGAAGAATGTCCCTTACATTGGTGATCAGTGGGAAGAATGCTCCTTACATTGGTGATCAGTGGGAAGAATGTTCCTTACATTGGTGATCAGTGGGAAGAATGCTCCTTACATTGGTGGTCAGTGGGAAGAATGCTCCTTACATTGGTGATCAGTGAGAAGAATGCTCCTTACATTGGTGATCAGTGGGAAGAATGCTCCTTACATTGGTGATCAGTGGGAAGAATGCTCCTTACATTGGTGATCAGTGGGAAGAATGTTCCTTACATTGATGATCGTGGGAAGAATGCTCCTTACATTGGTGATCAGTGGGAAGAATGTTCCTTACATTGGTGATCAGTGGGAAGAATGCTCCTTACATTGGTGGTCAGTGGGAAGAATGCTCCTTACATTGGTGATCAGTGAGAAGAATGCTCCTTACATTGGTGATCAGTGGGAAGAATGCTCCTTACATTGGTGATCAGTGGGAAGAATGCTCCTTACATTGGTGATCAGTGGGAAGAATGTTCCTTACATTGGTGATCAGTGGAAAGAATGTTCCTTACATTGGTGATCAGTGGGAAGAATGTTCCTTACATTGATGATCGTGGGAAGAATGCTCCTTACATTGGTGATCAGTGGGAAGAATGTTCCTTACATTGGTGATCAGTGGGAAGAATGTTCCTTACATTGGTGATCAGTGGGAAGAATGTTCCTTACATTGGTGATCAGTGGTAAGAATGCTCCTTACATTGGTGATCAGTGGGAAGAATGTCCCTTACATTGGTGATCAGTGGGAAGAATGCTCCTTACATTGGTGATCAGTGGGAAGAATGTTCCTTACATTGGTGATCAGTGGGAAGAATGCTCCTTACATTGGTGGTCAGTGGGAAGAATGCTCCTTACATTGGTGATCAGTGAGAAGAATGCTCCTTACATTGGTGATCAGTGGGAAGAATGCTCCTTACATTGGTGATCAGTGGGAAGAATGTTCCTTACATTGGTGATCAGTGGGAAGAATGCTCCTTACATTGGTGATCAGTGGGAAGAATGTTCCTTACATTGGTGATCAGTGGAAAGAATGTTCCTTACATTGGTGATCAGTGGGAAGAATGTTCCTTACATTGATGATCGTGGGAAGAATGCTCCTTACATTGGTGATCAGTGGGAAGAATGTTCCTTACATTGGTGATCAGTGGAAAGAATGTTCCTTACATTGGTGATCAGTGGGAAGAATGTTCCTTACATTGATGATCGTGGGAAGAATGCTCCTTACATTGGTGATCAGTGGGAAGAATGTTCCTTACATTGGTGATCAGTGAGAAGAATGTTCCTTACATTGGTGATCAGTGAGAAGAATGCTCCTTACATTGGTGATCAGTGGGAAGAATGTTCCTTACATTGGTGATCAGTGGAAAGAATGTTCCTTACATTGGTGATCAGTGGGAAGAATGTTCCTTACATTGATGATCGTGGGAAGAATGCTCCTTACATTGGTGATCAGTGGGAAGAATGTTCCTTACATTGGTGATCAGTGGGAAGAATGTTCCTTACATTGGTGATCAGTGGGAAGAATGTTCCTTACATTGGTGATCAGTGGTAAGAATGCTCCTTACATTGGTGATCAGTGGGAAGAATGTCCCTTACATTGGTGATCAGTGGGAAGAATGCTCCTTACATTGGTGATCAGTGGGAAGAATGTTCCTTACATTGGTGATCAGTGGGAAGAATGCTCCTTACATTGGTGGTCAGTGGGAAGAATGCTCCTTACATTGGTGATCAGTGAGAAGAATGCTCCTTACATTGGTGATCAGTGGGAAGAATGCTCCTTACATTGGTGATCAGTGGGAAGAATGCTCCTTACATTGGTGATCAGTGGGAAGAATGTTCCTTACATTGGTGATCAGTGGAAAGAATGTTCCTTACATTGGTGATCAGTGGGAAGAATGTTCCTTACATTGATGATCGTGGGAAGAATGCTCCTTACATTGGTGATCAGTGGGAAGAATGTTCCTTACATTGGTGATCAGTGGGAAGAATGCTCCTTACATTGGTGATCAGTGGGAAGAATGCTCCTTACATTGGTGATCAGTGAGAAGAATGCTCCTTACATTGGTGATCAGTGGGAAGAATGCTCTTTACATTGGTGATCAGTGGGAAGAATGTTCCTTACATTGGTGATCAGTGGGAAGAATGTTCCTTACATTGGTGATCAGTGAGAAGAATACTCCTTACATTGGTGATCAGTGGGAAGAATGTTCCTTACATTGGTGATCAGTGAGAAGAATGCTCCTTACATTGGTGATCAGTGGGAAGAATGCTCCTTACATTGGTGATCAGTGGGAAGAATGCTCCTTACATTGGTGATCAGTGGGAAGAATGCTCCTTACATTGGTGATCAGTGGGAAGAATGTTCCTTACATTGGTGATCAGTGGGAAGAATGCTCCTTACATTGGTGATCAGTGGGAAGAATGTTCCTTACATTGGTGATCAGTGGGAAGAATGTTCCTTACATTGGTGATCAGTGGGAAGAATGCTCCTTACATTGGTGATCAGTGGGAAGAATGTTCCTTACATTGGTGATCAGGGGGAAGAATGTTCCTTACATTGGTGATCAGTGGGAAGAATGTTCCTTACATTGGTGATCAGTGAGAAGAATGTTCCTTACATTGGTGATCAGTGGGAAGAATGTCCCTTACATTGGTGATCAGTGGGAAGAATGTCCCTTACATTGGTGATCAGTGGGAAGAATGTTCCTTACATTGGTGATCAGTGAGAAGAATGTCCCTTACATTGGTGATCAGTGAGAAGAATGTTCCTTACATTGGTGATCAGGGGGAAGAATGTTCCTTACATTGGTGATCAGTGGGAAGAATGTTCCTTACATTGGTGATCAGTGAGAAGAATGTTCCTTACATTGGTGATCAGTGGGAAGAATGTTCCTTACATTGGTGATCAGTGGGAAGAATGTCCCTTACATTGGTGATCAGTGAGAAGAATGTTCCTTACATTGGTGATCAGTGGGAAGAATGCTCCTTACATTGGTGATCAGTGGGAAGAATGTTCCTTACATTGGTGATCAGTGGGAAGAATGCTCCTTACATTGGTGATCAGTGGGAAGAATGCTCCTTACATTGGTGATCAGTGGGAAGAATGTTCCTTACATTGGTGATCAGTGGGAAGAATGTTCCTTACATTGGTGATCAGTGGGAAGAATGTCCCTTACATTGGTGATCAGTGAGAAGAATGTTCCTTACATTGGTGATCAGTGGGAAGAATGTTCCTTACATTGGTGATCAGTGGGAAGAATGTCCCTTACATTGGTGATCAGTGGGAAGAATGTCCCTTACATTGGTGATCAGTGAGAAGAATGTTCCTTACATTGGTGATCAGTGGGAAGAATGCTCCTTACATTGGTGATCAGTGGGAAGAATGTTCCTTACATTGGTGATCAGTGGGAAGAATGCTCCTTACATTGGTGATCAGTGGGAAGAATGCTCCTTACATTGGTGATCAGTGGGAAGAATGTTCCTTACATTGGTGATCAGTGGGAAGAATGTTCTTTACATTGGTGATCAGTGGGAAGAATGCTCCTTACATTGGTGATCAGTGGGAAGAATGTCCCTTACATTGGTGGTCAGTGGGAAGAATGTTCCTTACATTGGTGATCAGTGGGAAGAATGCTCCTTACATTGGTGATCAGTGGGAAGAATGCTCCTTACATTGGTGATCAGTGGGAAGAATGTTCCTTACATTGGTGATCAGTGGGAAGAATGCTCCTTACATTGGTGATCAGTGGGAAGAATGTTCCTTACATTGGTGATCAGTGGGAAGAATGTTCCTTACATTGGTGATCAGTGGGAAGAATGCTCCTTACATTGGTGATCAGTGGGAAGAATGTTCCTTACATTGGTGATCAGGGGGAAGAATGTTCCTTACATTGGTGATCAGTGAGAAGAATGTTCCTTACATTGGTGATCAGTGGGAAGAATGTTCCTTACATTGGTGATCAGTGGGAAGAATGTCCCTTACATTGGTGATCAGTGGGAAGAATGTCCCTTACATTGGTGATCAGTGGGAAGAATGTTCCTTACATTGGTGATCAGTGAGAAGAATGTCCCTTACATTGGTGATCAGTGAGAAGAATGTTCCTTACATTGGTGATCAGGGGGAAGAATGTTCCTTACATTGGTGATCAGTGGGAAGAATGTTCCTTACATTGGTGATCAGTGAGAAGAATGTTCCTTACATTGGTGATCAGTGGGAAGAATGTTCCTTACATTGGTGATCAGTGGGAAGAATGTCCCTTACATTGGTGATCAGTGAGAAGAATGTTCCTTACATTGGTGATCAGTGGGAAGAATGTTCCTTATATTGGTGATCAGTGAGAAGAATGTTCCTTACATTGGTGGTCAGTGGGAAGAATGCTCCTTACATTGGTGGTCAGTGGGAAGAATGTTCCTTACATTGGTGGTCAGTGGGAAGAATGCTCCTTACATTGCTGCAATGCATGCGCCGTCTCCCCACGTTGCACTGCTGCTGCACTGAGATTCCAAGCAGTGTTGTCAGCCGTGCCTCAATTCTCTGTGGCTGGACTACTGAACACCCCCTTTCCCTCAATGAGATAGCAAAAGTGGGAGGTGTATTTTTGTCCAACAGGAGCAAAACTCAGATAGGGCTGAACACTGCTTGGGATCTCAGTACAGTAGGGGCAGCACACCTGGGGAACTCTCTGGATTTTTTCCACTATGTTGCCCAGATCTAAACACCTTCCCACCCAGCCGGGTATCCCTTTAAATAGGATGGAACTTATATATATGTATGAACGCCGAGGAGGTGGGAAGGATCGGCAATCGTGTGACCACTCTCCCAGTGATCACATGATCAGAAGCCGGTCCTGCTGGCTTTGACAGCTCAGTCTTTGTGCTGTGCTTAGCACATAAACATTGTCTGCCAAATCATGGACTTGTGTGGCCTTGTGGGTATTATATCCCTTCTAACACAAATTGCTGCTCCCTGCCACCAGTCCCCTCTCCCAGCACAGATCCTCCCCCTAATCCCCCCCTCCCAGCACAAATCATCCCCCCTTCTAGTATAAATCCTGCCCCCTCAACCACCTTCTAGCACAAGTTTTCCCCCCAATCCCCCTCCCAGCACAAATACTGCCCCCTCCACTCCCTTCTAGCACAAACCCCTCCCAGCACAAATCCTCTCCACCTTCTAGTACAAATCCTGCCCCCTCCACTCCCTTCTAGCACAAATCCCCCCCCCCCCCAAGCACCCCTCCCAGCACAAATCCTCTCCACCTTCTAGTACAAATACTGCCCCCTCCACTCCCTTCTAGCACAACCCCCCCCCCTCCAAGCCCCCCTCCCAGCACAAATCCTCTCCACCTTCTAGTACAAATCCAGCCCCCTCCGCCCCCTTCTAGCACAAGTCCTCCCCCAATCTCCCTCCCTGCACAAATCCTCTTCCAGTGTTGCATACAGTGCCTTGAAAAAGTATTCGTTACAACTGAAAACGTAAATGTATTTTATTGGGATTTTATGTGATAGACCAACACAAAGTGGCACATAATTGTGAAGTGGAAGGAAAATGATAAATGGTTTTCAAAAATAATAACAAATAAATATCTAAAAAGTGTGGCGTGCATTTGAATTCAGCCTCCTTTACTCTGATACCCCAAACTATAATCTGGATGAACCGATTGCCTTCAGAAGTCACCAAATTAGTAAATAGAGTCCACCTGTGTGTAATTTAATCTCGGTATAAATACAGCTGTTCTGTGAAGCCCTCAGAGGTTTGTTAGAGAATCTTGGTGAACAAACAGCATCATAAAGGCCAAGGAACACACCAGACAGGTCAGGGATAAAGTTGTAGAGAAGTGTAAAGCAGGGTTATGTCTGAAAATGGCACAACTAAAAATCTACCAAGACATGGCCGTCCACCTAAATTGACAGGCCAGGCAAGGAGAGCATTCATCAGAGAAGCAGCCAAGAGGCCCATGGTAACTCTGGAGGAGCTGCAGAGATCCACAGCTCAGGTGGGAGAATCTATTAGCCGTGGACTCCACAAATCTGGCCTTTATGGAAGAGTGGCAAGAAGAAAGCCGTTGTTGAAAGAAAGCCGTAAGAAGTCTTGTTTGCAGTTTGTGAGAAGCCATGTGGGGGACACAGCAAACATGTGGAAGAAGGTGCTCTGGTCAGATGAGACTAATATTTAACTTTTTTGTTTTAAAAGCAAAATGCTATGTGTAGCAGAAAACTAACACTGCACATCACCCTGAACACATCATCCCCACCGTGAAACATGGTGGTGGCAGCATCATGTTGTAGAGATGCTTTTCTTCAGCAGGGACAGGGAAGCTGGTCAGAGTTGATGGGAAGATGGATGGAGCCAAATACAGGGCAATCTTAGAAGAAAACCAGAGTCTGCAAAAGACTTGAGACTGGGATGGAGGTTCGCCTTCCAGCAGGACAACGACCCTAAACATACAGCCAGAGCTACAATGGAATGGTTTAGATCAAAGCATATTCATGTGTTAGAATGGCCCAGTCAAAGTCCAGACCTAAATCCAATTGAGAATCTGTGGTAAGACTTGAAAATTGATGCTCACAGACACTCTCCATCCAATCTGACAGAGCTTGAGCTATTTCGCAAAGCAGAAAAGGGCAAAAATGTCACTCTTTAGTCTCTAGATGTGCAAAGATGATAGAGACATCCCCAAAAACTCTTGCAGCTGTAATTGGAGAGAAAGGCGATTCTACAAAGTTTTGACTCAGGGGGGCTGAATACAAATGTGCCCCACACTTTTCACATATTTATTTGTAAAAAAAATTGAAATCCATTTACCATTTTCCATCCACTTCACAATTATGTGCCACTTTGTGTTGGTCTATCACATAAAATACATTTGTTTTTGGTTGTAACATGACAAAATGGGGAAAAATTTCAAGGGGTATGAATACTTTTTCAAGGCACCGTACCTTCATTTTTCGGGAGGAGGGGGGGGGGGGCCATTGGCCATTTCACAAGGTTTGAAAACCCCAATGCATATACTAGTTCCTATCACATTTTCATCTTTTTACATTGAGTGTGAATTTAATAATTCATATCACATTTCTGTATGCTAATATCAACCGCACTCCATTTTTGTTTTTACCAAAATCTTAAACAAACATCTGTAGGCCTCCATTATTAGAATTTAATTTTTCTTCTATATCGCCGGTAGCACCGCGAAGAAGCAGTACAGTGAGCGTCACTCATGTTAATGTACTCTGTAATACAGGCGGATTGGGTTCCAGGTGAAGAGCAGCGATATGGATTACATTTAGGAATATATTTTCTGATTCCAGTTAATCATCACGCTGCGTTTGTAGGAAAAAAAAAAAAACGAGAAGCTTTGATGCTGCATGTCAGAGTGATAAGTGCCGCCTAATCTGACATTCCACGTCCAACATTCGAGCAATCAAACCGCACGTTTCAGGCCGATGCTTGTTGCCTTGGAAACCAGCGGAGGAACGGCCCAGGTGGCACATAAAAACATGCTTTCTGCTGGAGGGGGGCAGCAGGCGTACTTCCTGACCTGGACCACCAGAGGGAGCACTGATGGACAATGCAATTATAGTCAAGGATACCTTTTATTAAAGGGCAATTCCAAGCAAAACTGATATTTCATTTATTGACTGATGCTGGTTGAGTGACCCACCAATCACACCTACAGGTATCTTAAAATCTTTTAAGGCTTTAGTCAACGAGATCCTCAGCGTCAATCACCCCCACCTCCACACTATAGATATTATGGGAAGATAATTGTCTCTTTGGGGTTTTTATTTTTATTGCAGAGATACAGCAAAGATTAATGAGATTATTTCTGATTCAGCAAGTGAGACTAAAGCCCTATACACACTATCAGATTTTCTGCTGATTTTTGTCATCAGATTTACCAAAACCATGTAGTGCAAGGGCCTGCCTGATTGCATACAAATTGTAAATCTTAAGGTTTGACCTCATATTAGATGGTTTTGGTAAATCTGATGACAAAAATCAGCAGAAAATCTGATAGTGTGTATGGGGCTTCACAGTATGGGAAATCCGTCAGGGAAACAGCTTGATCCCTCTATAAGACAATAGAGTTGGACGAACAGTTTGAACAAAAATTCATCCCGAACATCGCCTGTTCACTCGTCCGGCGAACACCCAAATTTGCAGGATGCTCGGCGGTATGTTCGCCCGCCAAGTGCCCCTAAATTCGCTGCACAGTGCATTCTAACTCCCATGCCCGCAGACCCCCACAGCCTAAGGTTTCCGTCAAGAGGCCCTTGTTCCCAATCAAGCACTCCCCCATGTTGCGGGCATGTGGCCTAGTATGGCTCAGGAGGGGGGGCTCGCTCACACATCCCCTTTCCTGACTTGCCGGGCTGCATGCTCGGATAAGGGCCTGGAATGGATTGGGGGCGGACCCATGCGCCGTTATTTTTAAAATTTTTGTATTGCTGGCAATAATATTGTATTGCTGGCAATTTTCTTTATAAATGTCACTTTTGCTGCATCATGTTCTGTACATGGTGCACCACTTTACAGGGAGACTAAGGGGACCCCCCAGGCACTATATTTAAGAGAATTTTCGTTTTTATGGTTTCACTTTAAGCATCATTAAAATCACTGCTCCTGTAAAAAAAGATCTTTTGTAAAAAAAAAAAAAAAAAAAATCTGTATTTAAACATGTCCCCCAGGGCAGTATCTGGACCCCCATACCCTTTTTATGGCCAAAAACTTGCATATAAGCCTTGAAAATGGGCACTTTTGATTTTTCAAATTCGGGTCCCATAGACTTCAATGGGGTTCGGGGTTCAGGTGAGAACTTTTGCAAATGTTTGAGAGTTAGGGCGCAAACTGAACCGGGGGGGTGTTCGGCCCAACTCTATAAGACAGTAAATGTTTTTTCCTATCATTGCCCTTTAATAACTTGACAATAGACCTTAATTTGTCGTAATTACACATACGGATTAAAATTATTGGTGAGAAGTCATTCTATATATCGGCGGGTACAGTAGGCACTCAAAGAGCTTTCATAAATAAACACCAAGGAATGTATAATAGCTTTATTGCAATAATGTTGCGATGAATCTTAGCATGCCAAAAAAGTTGAGGATATTGCAAAAGATCCCAAAGAAGCAATTCAGGGAGAGGAGTGTGGAGGGTCTGACATGGGGTAGAATGTACAGGAGAGAAGTGCGGAGGGTCTGACATGGGGTAGAATGTACAGGAGAGGAGTGCGGAGGGTCTGACATGGGGTAGAATGTACAGGAGAGGAGTGCGGAGGGTCTGACATGGGGTAGTATGTACAGGAGAGGAGTGTGGAGGGTCTGACATGGGGTAGTATGTACAGGAGAGGAGTGCGGAGGGTCTGACATGGGGTAGTATGTACAGGAGAGGAGTGTGGAGGGTCTGACATGGGGTAGTATGTACAGGAGAGGAGTGTGGAGGGTCTGACATGGGGTAGTATGTACAGGAGAGGAGTGCGGAGGGTCTGACATGGGGTAGTATGTACAGGAGAGGAGTGTGGAGGGTCTGACATGGGGTAGTATGTACAGGAGAGGAGTGTGGAGGGGATGATAGTGGGCAGTATGTACAGGAAAGGAGTGTGGAGGGTATGATGGTGGACAGTATGTACAAAAGAGGTGTGTGGAGGGTATGATGGTGGGTATTATGTACAGGAGAGGAGTGTGGAGGGTATGATGGTGGGTATTATGTACAGAAGAGGAGTGTGGAGGGTATGATGGTGGGCATTATGTACAGAAGAGGAGTGTGGAGGGTATGATGGTAGGCATTATATACAGAAGAGGAGAGCTGAAAGCATGATTTGGGACAATATGTACAGGAGAGAAGTGCAGAGAGTATGATGGTGGGCATTATGTACAGGAGAAGAGTGTGGAGAGTATGATGGCTGGCATTATGTAAAGAAGACAAGTGTGAAGGGTATGATGGTGGCCATTATGTACTGGAGAGTAGTGTGGAGGGTATTTTGGGGGCCATTATGTATAGGAGAAGAGTGCAGAGGATACGATGGCAGATAATATGTACAGGAAAGGAGTGTGGAGGGTATGATGGTGAGAATTATATATAGGAGAGGAGTTTGGAGGGTATGATAGTGGGCATTTTGTATAGGAGAAGAGTGCAGAGGGTATGATGGCAGACAATATGTACAGGAGAGAAGTGTGGAGGGTATGATGGTGGCCATTATGTATAGGAGAAGAGAGTGCAGAGGATATGATGGCAGATAATATGTACAGGAAAATAAGTGTGGAGGGTATGATGGTGAGAATTATATATAGGAGAGGAGTTTGGAGGGTATGATAGTGGGCATTTTGTATAGGAGAAGAGTGCAGAGGGTATGATGGCAGACAATATGTACAGGAGAGAAGTGTGGAGGGTATGATGGTGGCCATTATGTATAGGAGAAGAGAGTGCAGAGGATATGATGGCAGATAATATGTACAGGAAAATAAGTGTGGAGGGTATGATGGTGAGAATTATATATAGGAGAGGAGTTTGGAGGGTATGATAGTGGGCATTTTGTATAGGAGAAGAGTGCAGAGGGTATGATGGCAGACAATATGTACAGGAGAGAAGTGTGGAGGGTATGATGGTGGCCATTATGTATAGGAGAAGAGAGTGCAGAGGATATGATGGCAGATAATATGTACAGGAAAATAAGTGTGGAGGGTATGATGGTGAGAATTATATATAGGAGAGGAGTTTGGAGGGTATGATAGTGGGCATTTTGTATAGGAGAAGAGTGCAGAGGGTATGATGGCAGACAATATGTACAGGAGAGAAGTGTGGAGGGTATGATGGTGGCCATTATGTATAGGAGAAGAGAGTGCAGAGGATATGATGGCAGATAATATGTACAGGAAAATAAGTGTGGAGGGTATGATGGTGAGAATTATATATAGGAGAGGAGTTTGGAGGGTATGATAGTGGGCATTTTGTATAGGAGAAGAGTGCAGAGGGTATGATGGCAGACAATATGTACAGGAGAGAAGTGTGGAGGGTATGATGGTGGCCATTATGTATAGGAGAAGAGAGTGCAGAGGATATGATGGCAGATAATATGTACAGGAAAATAAGTGCAGAGGGTATGATAGCAGACAATATGTACAGGAGAGAAGTGTGGAGGATATGATGGTGGCCATTATGTACTGGAGAGTAGTGTGGAGGGTATTTTGGGGGCCGTTATGTATAGGAGAAGAGTGCAGAGGATACGATGTCAGATAATATGTACAGGAAAGGAGTGTGGAGGGTATGATGGTGAGAATTATATATAGGAGAGGAGTTTGGAGGGTATGATAGTGGGCATTTTGTATAGGAGAAGAGTGCAGAGGGTATGATGGCTGACAATATGTACAGGAGAGAAGTGTGGAGGGTATGATGGTGGCCATTATGTATAGGAGAAGAGTGCAGAGGGTATGATGGTGGGAATTATGTACAGGAGAAGAGTGCGGAGGTTAAGATGGCAGACAATATGTACAAGGGAGGAGTGTGGAGGGACATGATGGTGGGCATTATGTACAAGGGAGGAGAGCTAAAGGTATGATTTGGGGTAATATGTGCAGGAGAGGGGTGAGGTGAGTATGATGGTGGGCATTTTGTATAGGAGAAGAGTGTGGAGGCTATGATAGTGAACATTATGTACAGGAGAGGAGTGTGGAGGGGATGACGGGGGGGGGGGGGTAATATGTACAAGGATAGGAGAGTGAAAGCTATTATATGGGGCAATATGTAGGAATCCAGAGGATCTGAGAGCAGGTAATATGTGCAGAAGAGGTGTGCAAAGAGTTTGAGAACAAGAAAGGATAGGACAGTGGGCTGCAGGTAAAGAAAGCAAATGTGGAGGATATGCAGTTCAGTTTTGGGCCCCAGTTCTCAAAAAAGATATCTGGGAACTGGAGAAAGTGCAGAGAAGGGCAACCAAACTGATAAGAGGCATGGAGAAGCTCAGCTATGAGGAGAGATTAGAGGAACTGAATTTATTCTCTCTTGAGAAGAGGAGAATAAGGGGGGATATGATCAACATGTACAAATATATAAGGGGTCCATATAGTGAACTTGGTGTTCAGTTATTTACTTTACGGTCATCACAAAGGACAAGGGGGCACTCTTTTCGTCTAAAGGAAAAGAGATTTCATCTCCAAATACGGAAAGGTTTCTTCACAGTAAGAGCTGTGAAAATGTGGAATAGACTCCCTGCAGAGGTGGTTCTGGCCAGCTCAGTAGATTGCTTTAAGAAGGGCCTGGATTCTTTCCTAAATGTACATAATATAACTGGGTACTGACATTTATAGGTAAAGTTGATCCAGGGAATATCCGATTGCCTCTCGGGGGATCAGGAAGGAATTTTTTCCCCTGCTGTAGCAAATTGGATCGTGCTCTGCTGGTTTTTTTTGCCTTCCTCTGGATCAACTGTGGGTATAGAATTGGGTATATGGGATTGTACGATATTTTTTTATATTGGTTGATGGACTTGTGTCTTTTTTCAACCCGACTGACTATGTAACTATGTACTGGAGAGGAGTGTGTTGGATATATGTATATCAAAATAGTGTCGACTGCCATTTATTTTTTATAAAATACTGCTTTTGTCTTTTTTTTCCTTCTTCTTTGCATCTCAATGCTACTGTTTTCCTTGTAAAGCGTTTTGCCACCTTTAAATCGCACTATATAAAATAACTATTATTATTATTATTATTATTATTACTGATCTCCTCTGGCCTCTTTCAGCCACTTGTCACCATGCACTCACTCCAGCATCAGTTGTATATCATTGCCCTAGACTGGTTTCCTTTTAATGACAACAGTGGACCATGCCTGTGCATGTGACTGGGTGACAACACTGGAATCAGTTGGGAGGGGGTTGTCACCTCATAACAGGAAGTGACTGAACAAGGACCCTCTTGGGGGGTTTCCTGGGGATTATTTTGATGAAAGCTGCAGATATAAAAAAAGTTGAATACAACTTTTGAAATGACAATAATATGTTACAACGCTTGTAACATTTTATTTATTGGGTTTAGATCTATCAGGCTACAAAGAGTAATGGGGATGTCAAAAACGCAAAAACCCGTAGCGAGCAATCTCTGATCTGACCGCTAAAAACTGAAATCAGATTGTCACGGCTTAGTGCACCTTGGGCGTCATCAGTGCTGCTTATGTACCTTAAGAAATAATCCTTCGTAATTCAGGAAAGTGGTAGAGCAGAAATGAGAGTTGCAACAGAAAGCAATGGTAGAGAACAACATGCCTGAAACTGGCTTCTAGCAGACATAAGAAAAGGGTCTTTCCTCTTTAATCCGATAGGGGGCACCGACTACAGACCCCATATGTTGTTATATGTAGGGGTCTCGGACAGGTTTGGATTATAGCAGAACATTGAAACAACACTTACTTTTGGAGTAAAATCAACAAAAATCTCTCAGTTGCTTACCTTTATATTTTGCCATAGGTCTATGCTTCTAAGTTATGGTCAAATCAGAATGTGACGCCCTTTTCTGTTTTATTTTCAGCTGACCGAAGAAATTAGTCACGTGACCAAGCAACTGCCATTTAGAATCGAGTTCCTGAAAAAGCAGGTAAATGCAAGCAACTTATTACTTTTAGATTGTAGTTAGAAATCTCGCCACTAGAGGGCAGGAGTTCCTTGGATTTCCACTTTAAGACGTTGATGTGTAGACCAACTAGGGCAAAGAAGTTGTCCAATGCAGGCCAAGATCTTGGGACAGATGGCAACTTTGCTGAGTGATTCATATTTTACTTAAGGGGAATCTCAGCATGAATATAAGGGAGTGCCATTACTAAATTGTATGCTTCAGGGTCATCCTTCTTATCCTAGCTTAATCACCTACCAAGTCAGTGACCTGGGGCAAGACAAGACAAGATCTTAGATCTTTCAACTGTATGCTTGTTCCAGGACAGTGACTCAGTGGGGAGTGTCCCCTGGATCTGGATGGCAATGCTGTAACTTTCACCTGAAAAGTCAACAGTGGCAGCTCCGTGACAGGTCCCCTTCACCCCTCCCCCCCCCCCCCCCCCAGTTCACTGTTATCTGCTGGAGAAATGTGAAACCAGTGTCTTAGTTTTGTATAGAGTGGAAAGGGTTAGAAGTGGGCCTTTCACATTAAGTGTTAATTTACAAAAATGGATAATCGGCATGTCGGTCAACAATGGTGTGCTGTAGACCTCAGATCATTCTCAATTCCTGCACCTTCACACCTCAGACCACCCCAATTCCTGCACCTTAAGACCTCTGATCACCCCAATTCCTGCACCTTAAGACCTCTGATCACCCCAATTCCTGCACCTTCACACCTCAGATCACCCCCAATTCCTGCACCTGAAAACTTAGACAAACCCCAATTCCTTCACCTTCAGACCTTGAATCAACTCCAATTTACGTACCTTCAGACCTCAGATCACCCCCAGTCTTTCACCTTCAGACCTCAGATCATCCCAATTCCTGCACCTTCAGACCTCAGATCACCCCTATTCCTGCAGCTTCAGACCTTAGATTACCCAAATTTCTGCACCTTCAGATCACTCCAATTCCTGCACCCCTAGATTTCAGATCACCCCAAATCCTGGACCTTCGGACCTCAGATTATGCCCAATTCTGGCACCTTCAAACATCAGATCATCCCAATTCCTGCACCTTTAAACCTCAGATCACCCCCTATCCCTGCACCTTCACACCCCAGATCACCCTCTATCCCTGCACCTTCACACCTCAGATCAGCCCCAGTTCCTGCGCCTTCACACCACATATTATCTTTAATTATTGTACTTTCAGACCTCAGATTAGCCCAATTCCCGCACCTTCAAATGTTAGATCACTCCAATTCCTGCACCTTTCGACCTCAGATCACCCCTATTCTTGCACCTTCAGACCTTAGATTACCCAAATTCCTACACCTTCAGATCTCAGATCACCCCCAAATCCTGCACCTTCAGACCTCAGATTAACCCCAATTCCGGCACCTCCTCACCTCAGTTCACCCCATTTCCTGCACCTTCATACCTCAGATCACCCCAATTCCTGCACGTTCATACCTCAGATCACCCCAATTCCTCCACTTTCTCACCTCAGATCAATCCGATTCTTGCACCTTCAGATCTCAGATTACCCCAATTCCTCCACCTTTAGATCTCAGATCAGCCCCAATTCCTCCACCTTTAGACATCAGATCAGCCCCAATTCCTGCACCTTCACATCTCAGATCAGCCCCAATTCCTGCACCTTCAGATGTCAAATGAGTTCCAATTCAGCAGCTGATGTTCCACCAGGAAAAGGGTAGGCAGGTTGGCTTCCTTACATAGGAACATCCTCAACCCCAGGTGGACCTGCACTGGCAAGATATCAGACAGGCTTCTCTGAAACTTCATGGAGGTGGGTTGGCCAAAGGCGGAGAGGGACAGTCCAGGCCTTGGATTTGACCACCTAGTAAGCAGTCAATTATGGGCAATGTCAGGGGTACTGTATTTGTAGGGAGCAGGGGCCCACCAGAAGATTCTCCAGTCCGAGCTTGCACGCATGCCACATGACAATCTTCTGGGTGCCACTTAAATTGACACTGCTTGCCCTACTTGGGTTAGAACCTCTCCCTTTGGGGAGATTTTGCTGGACTTCCTATTCAGTGACTACCCAGGAACAGCAGTGATATCTTCTAACAACCCCCTATTCTTTTCAGCTCAAAACCAATAGGTTTGGGCTGTAGATTCTTCACAACATAATTCCATGAACTTCATGCAGACACAGTCATTAGGTTACACTATAATCATTTTATTGTTAACTAGTCACTGCTGTCTGGTTTCCACTGCTGGTAAGAAAATAAATGATGTAACCCATGGCATGGGATATATGTTGCTTCACGTGTAACAAGTCCTCTTTGTAGGTAAATTCTGATAGGTTAGTATGGGATAAGGAACGACTTCTCTTAGGACCCTTAATAAATATATTGGTTTGACATTTATATTTTAAAAAGGAGCTAGCTTATGTTTGTCTGCACCTTTTGCAAATATTATTTCACAATCATGTGGGTTCAATGCAAGCAGTATTCTAATGAGCAGAATTTACTTTGTGTTTCTGGTCCGTGTAGTTTCTAAAGTTGGTACTAGATTGTAAACCCTTCAGGGTTAGAAGGTGCCATGAATTCTCAGTTTGTTCTCTAATAAACTCTACCTAGTGTTGGCATGGGGTATCTTGGACCCATTAGAAGAAATAAGGGTAAAAGGTCCACCTCCCCAATCCCCAACCCTGCACCTTCACACCTCATATCACCCCAATTCCTGCACCTTTAGACCTCAAATCACCCCAATTCCTGCACCTTTAGACCTCAAATCACCCCAATTTCCTCACATTCAGACCTCAGGTTGCAAACTCTTCAGGGTTAGAATATGCCATGAATTCTCAGTTTGTGCTCTAATATACTCTACTCAGTGTTGGCATGGGGTATCTGGGACCCATTCGAGGAAATAAAAGTAATGTTCACCCCTCCCAATCTGCTGCATTCCAGGAGACTGCTCAAAGACATTTCATGTTCCAAGAGTCTGTTCTTTATCAGGATGCTACGAGCATGATACCACAGACTATTAATGTGCCTGCAGACATACCAGAATGCTCATAGTCAGAATGGGATGGGTCGGTGCTGGGCAAGTTAATCCAACGCCCAGGGCAAAGATGCCAAACTGCTAAACCATTGCTCCCAGGGCAGCCGCCCCTCCTGCCCACCCCTTGTCCTGGCCATGGGTCAGGTAACGGAATTGCCCTCGTTGATCGAGCCTTCATGGGAGGATAAATCAGATGGCTGGGATGAATTTTCCTGGCCGACCAACCGTCTAGCCCCAGGTGAAGCACACGGCTGAGCGCTTCCTCTTTATGCTTCATAGGCACGAACATGTTTGTTCATACAACAGTTGTTCATGGGAATGATGTTTCGATGGCCATGCAGGTTACAAACAGCTGTTGAAAGTTTGACATCAGGTTATAGGAGACTGTTAAAGACATATTAGGGGACCGTTTATATATTACATATTAGGGGACCGCTGACATAATACAGGACGGTAAAATATTATGACGGTAATATAATATATGCTATAATACTAATTAGCTTGATCTATCAGAAAACAATACTCCACATCAGTGGTGGTCAACCTGCTTGATATATATATGGGACCTCAAATACGGACACCAGGAAAGGGCCACACTTTACTTCAGTTGCATGCCTGGTACAGAAAGCTGTCAGAACCTATGAGCACACTACAAGAGATTGTCAGAGCCCGCAGACATCCTATTTGAGTTTTTATAGGCTAGAGCAGGGGTCTCCAAACTTTTTAAACAAAGGGTCAGTTTACTGTCCTTCAGACATTTTGGGGCAGACTAGTAGGAAAGTGTCTTGACATCAGTGGCATAGACAGTGCACCATCTTTTGTATCAGTAAGAGGAATGGGCCCAATCATTGATTTCAGTGGAAGGAATAGTGCCCCATTGTTGGTGTAAGTAGAAGAAATAGTGCTCCATTGTTGGTGTCAGTGGGAGGATTAGTACCTTGTTGTTGGTGTCAGTGGGACGATAAGTGTCCCATCATTGGTGTCAGTGAAAGAAGGAATAGTTCCCCATTGTTGGTGTCAGTGGGAGGGATAGTTCCTTATGGTTGGTGTCAGTGAAAGGAATAGTGCCCCTTTGTTGGTATCAGTAGAAGGAATAGTACTCCATTGTTGGTGTCAGTGGGAGGATTAGTGCCTTGTTGGTGTCAGTGGGAGGATTAGTGCCCCATCTTGGTGTCAGTGGAAGGAATAGTGACCCTTTGTTGTTATCAGTAGAAGAAAAAGTGCTCTATTGTTGATGTCAGTGGGAGGACTAGAACCTTGTTGTTGGTGTCTGTTCAATATCAGTACTAGGTGGAAGGTTCCATTCAATATCAGTACTAGGTAGAAGGTCCTATTCAATATCAATAATAGGTGAAAGGTCCTATTGAACATCAGTACTAGGTGGAAGGTCCTATTGAACATCAGTACTAGGTGGATGGTCCTATTCAACATCAGTACTAGGTGGAAGGTTCTATTGAACATCAGTAATAGGTGGAAGGTCCTATTCAACATCAGTACTAGGTGGAAGGTTCTATTGAACATCAGTAATAGGTGGAAGGTTCTATTCAACATCATATTAGATGAATGGTTTTAGCCAACATCATTGCTGGGTGGAAGGTTCTATTCAACAACAGTACTAGGTAGAAGGTCCTATTCAATATCAATAATAGGTGAAAGGTCCTATTGATCATCAGTACTAGGTGGAAGGTCCTATTGAACATCAGTACTAGGTGGAAGGTCCTATTGAACATCAGTACTAGGTGGAAGGTCCTATTGAACATCAGTACTAGGTGGAAGGTCCTATTGAACATCAGTACTAGGTGGAAGGTTCTATTCAACATCAGTACTAGGTGGAAGGTCCTATTGAACATCAGTAATAGGTGGAAGGTTCTATTCAACATCATATTAGATGAAAGGTTTTAGCCAACATCATTGCTGGGTGGAAGGTTCTATTCAACAACAGTACTAGGTAGAAGGTCCTATTCAATATCAATAATAGGTGAAAGGTCCTATTGATCATCAGTACTAGGTGGAAGGTCCTATTGAACATCAGTACTAGGTGGAAGGTCCTATTGAACATCAGTACTAGGTGGAAGGTCCTATTGAACATCAGTACTAGGTGGAAGGTTCTATTCAACATCAGTACTAGGTGGAAGGTCCTATTGAACATCAGTACTAGGTGGAAGGTCCTATTGAACATCAGTACTAGGTGGAAGGTTCTATTCAATATCAATAATAGGTGAAAGGTCCTATTGATCATCAGTACTAGGTGGAAGGTCCTATTGAACATCAGTACTAGGTGGAAGGTCCTATTGAACATCAGTACTAGGTGGAAGGTCCTATTGAACATCAGTACTAGGTGGAAGGTCCTATTGAACATCAGTACTAGGTGGAAGGTTCTATTCAACATCAGTACTAGGTGGAAGGTCCTATTGAACATCAGTACTAGGTGGAAGGTCCTATTGAACATCAGGACTAGGTGGAAGGTCCTATTGAACATCAGTACTAGGTGGAAGGTTCTATTCAACATCAGTACTAGGTGGAAGGTCCTATTGAACATCAGTAATAGGTGGAAGGTTCTATTCAACATCATATTAGATGAAAGGTTTTAGCCAACATCATTGCTGGGTGGAAGGTTCTATTCAACAACAGTACTAGGTGGAAGGTCCTATTCAATATCAATAATAGGTGAAAGGTCCTATTGATCATCAGTACTAGGTGGAAGGTCCTATTGAACATCAGTACTAGGTGGAAGGTCCTATTGAACATCAGTAATAGGTGGAAGGTTCTATTCAACATCATATTAGATGAAAGGTTTTAGCCAACATCATTGCTGGGTGGAAGGTTCTATTCCACAACAGTACTAGGTAGAAGGTCCTATTCAATATCAATATTAGGTGAAAGGTCCTATTGATCATCAGTACTAGGTGGAAGGTCCTATTGATCATCAGTACTAGGTGGAAGGTTCTATTCAACATCAATGTTAGGTCGAAGGTTCTTTTTAACATTTGGGCTACGTAGAAGTTTCTAACCAGTGAGTAAATCTTCAGTGGTGCAAAGCTAAGGATACCTGAGGGCTGCAGGGGATGGCGTTTTCTATGACAACAGGGAGTGAGACGTTCACAGACGCATTCACAGAGTAGAGAGTGTGAAGTTTCGGGGAAATCCTTTCTACAAAACAATTACTGTTGCCATGACTACGAAAAAATGTATCATTTTATTTGAGAAAAACATAGCTAGTTGCGGATTGTATTTTGGAGGTGAAATTATAAATCAGCTTGTTTAGCAAATATATATATATATATATATATATATATATATATATATATATATATATATATATATATAATATTGTATATCCATAAAGTTGGAATTTCCTATGAATCACAGGCACATCAGTGGTGAGATCTCCAGATTTGCGTCCCACCTGTCATGGTAGCCAGAGGGTCACACCACGCTTGTTGGGTTTTATATTTTTTCTGGTACAAACTACAGCAAGAGTGCCGACAACACCTAATTTGGGAGCAGAGATAGGAACTATAGGGGGAAGGATATGTCAAAGAAGTCCTGAAAAGATACATTTTCAAATGATAGATACAGTGCTTATCATATTCATACACCTTGAAATTTTCCACATGTTGTCATGTTACAATCAAAAACGTAAATGTATTTTATTGGGATTTTATGTGATAGACCAACACAAAGTGGCGCATAAATTGTGAAGTGGAAGGAAAATGATAAATGTTTTTACAAATGTTTTCCAAATAAATGTGTGAAAAGTGTGGCGTGCATTTGTATTCAGCCCCCTTACTCTGATACCCCTAACTAAAATCTAGTGGAATCTATTGCCTTCAGAAGTCACCTAATTAGTAAATAGAATCCACCTCTGTGTAATGTAATCTCAGTATAAATACAGCTGTTCTGTGAAGCCCTCAGAGGTTTGTTAGTGAACAAACAGCATCATGAAGGCCAAGAAACACACAAGACGGGTCAGGGATAAAGTTGTAGAGAAGTTTAAAGCAGGGTTAGGTTATAAAAACATATCCTAGGCTTTGAACATCTCACGGAGCACTGTTCAATCCATCATCGGAAAATGGAAAGAGTATGGCAGGATAGATCGGACAGACATGTAGGATAGATCGGACAGACATGTAGGATAGATCGGACAGACATGTAGGATAGATCGGACAGACAGGTAGGATAGATCGGACAGACAGGTAGGATAGATCGGACAGACATGTAGGATAGATCGGACAGACATGTAGGATAGATCGGACAGACAGACAGGATAGATCGGACAGACAGACAGGATAGATCGGACAGACAGACAGGATAGATCGGACAGACAGACAGGATAGATCGGACAGACAGACAGGATAGATCGGACAGACAGACAGGATAGATCGGACAGACAGACAGGATAGATCGGACAGACAGACAGGATAGATCGGACAGACAGACAGGATAGATCGGACAGACAGACAGGATAGATCGGACAGACAGACAGGATAGATCGGACAGACAGGATAGATCGGACAGACAGGATAGATCGGACAGACATGTAGGATAGATCGGACAGACATGTAGGATAGATCGGACAGACATGTAGGATAGATCGGACAGACATGTAGGATAGATCGGACAGACATGTAGGATAGATCGGACAGACATGTAGGATAGATCGGACAGACAGGATAGATCGGACAGACATGTAGGATAGATCGGACAGACAGGATAGATCGGACAGACATGTAGGATAGATCGGACAGACATGTAGGATAGATCGGACAGACATGTAGGATAGATCGGACAGACATGTAGGATAGATCGGACAGACAGGATAGATCGGACAGACATGTAGGATAGATCGGACAGACATGTAGGATAGATCGGACAGACAGGATAGATCGGACAGACAGGATAGATCGGACAGACATGTAGGATAGATCGGACAGACATGTAGGATAGATCGGACAGACATGTAGGATAGATCGGACAGACAGGATAGATCGGACAGACAGACATGTAGGATAGATCGGACAGACATGTAGGATAGATCGGACAGACAGACAGGATAGATCGGACAGACAGACATGTAGGATAGATCGGACAGACAGACATGTAGGATAGATCGGACAGACAGACATGTAGGATAGATCGGACAGACAGACATGTAGGATAGATCGGACAGACAGACAGGATAGATCGGACAGACAGACAGGATAGATCGGACAGACAGACAGGATAGATCGGACAGACAGACAGACAGGATAGATCGGACAGACAGACAGGATAGATCGGACAGACAGACAGGATAGATCGGACAGACAGACAGGATAGATCGGACAGACAGACAGGATAGATCGGACAGACAGACAGGATAGATCGGACAGACAGGATAGATCGGACAGACAGGATAGATCGGACAGACAGGATAGATCGGACAGACAGGATAGATCGGACAGACAGACAGACAGGATAGATCGGACAGACAGACAGGATAGATCGGACAGACAGACAGGATAGATCGGACAGACAGACAGGATAGATCGGACAGACAGACAGGATAGATCGGACAGACAGGATAGATCGGACAGACAGGATAGATCGGACAGACAGGATAGATCGGACAGACAGGATAGATCGGACAGACATGTAGGATAGATCGGACAGACATGTAGGATAGATCGGACAGACATGTAGGATAGATCGGACAGACAGACATGTAGGATAGATCGGACAGACAGACATGTAGGATAGATCGGACAGACATGTAGGATAGATCGGACAGACAGACAGGATAGATCGGACAGACAGACAGGATAGATCGGACAGACAGACAGGATAGATCGGACAGACAGACAGGATAGATCGGACAGACAGGATAGATCGGACAGACAGACAGGATAGATCGGACAGACAGACAGGATAGATCGGACAGACAGACAGGATAGATCGGACAGACAGACAGGATAGATCGGACAGACAGACAGGATAGATCGGACAGACAGACAGGATAGATCGGACAGACAGGATAGATCGGACAGACAGGATAGATCGGACAGACAGGATAGATCGGACAGACAGGATAGATCGGACAGACAGGATAGATCGGACAGACAGACAGGATAGATCGGACAGACAGGATAGATCGGACAGACAGACAGGATAGATCGGACAGACAGACAGGATAGATCGGACAGACAGACAGGATAGATCGGACAGACAGACAGGATAGATCGGACAGACAGACAGGATAGATCGGACAGACAGACAGGATAGATCGGACAGACAGGATAGATCGGACAGACATGTAGGATAGATCGGACAGACATGTAGGATAGATCGGACAGACATGTAGGATAGATCGGACAGACATGTAGGATAGATCGGACAGACATGTAGGATAGATCGGACAGACATGTAGGATAGATCGGACAGACATGTAGGATAGATCGGACAGACAGACATGTAGGATAGATCGGACAGACAGACATGTAGGATAGATCGGACAGACATGTAGGATAGATCGGACAGACATGTAGGATAGATCGGACAGACATGTAGGATAGATCGGACAGACAGGATAGATCGGACGGACAGACAGACATGTAGGATAGATCGGACAGACAGACATGTAGGATAGATCGGACAGACAGACAGGATAGATCGGACAGACAGACAGGATAGATCGGACAGACAGACAGGATAGATCGGACAGACAGACAGGATAGATCGGACAGACATGTAGGATAGATCGGACAGACATGTAGGATAGATCGGACAGACAGGATAGATCGGACAGACAGGATAGATCGGACAGACAGACAGTATAGATCGGACAGACAGACAGGATAGATCGGACAGACAGGATAGATCGGACGGACAGACAGACATGTAGGATAGATCGGACAGACAGGATAGATCGGACGGACAGACAGACATGTAGGATAGATCGGACAGACAGACATGTAGGATAGATCGGACAGACAGACAGGATAGATCGGACAGACAGACAGGATAGATCGGACAGACAGACAGGATAGATCGGACAGACATGTAGGATAGATCGGACAGACATGTAGGATAGATCGGACAGACAGGATAGATCGGACAGACAGGATAGATCGGACAGACAGACAGTATAGATCGGACAGACAGACAGGATAGATCGGACAGACATGTAGGATAGATCGGACAGACATGTAGGATAGATCGGACAGACATGTAGGATAGATCGGACAGACATGTAGGATAGATCGGACAGACAGGATAGATCGGACAGACAGGATAGATCGGACAGACATGTAGGATAGATCGGACAGACAGACAGTATAGATCGGACAGACAGACAGTATAGATCGGACAGACAGACAGTATAGATCGGACAGACAGACAGGATAGATCGGACAGACATGTAGGATAGATCGGACAGACATGTAGGATAGATCGGACAGACATGTAGGATAGATCGGACAGACATGTAGGATAGATCGGACAGACAGGATAGATCGGACAGACAGGATAGATCGGACAGACAGGATAGATCGGACAGACAGGATAGATCGGACAGACAGGATAGATCGGACAGACAGGATAGATCGGACAGACAGGATAGATCGGACAGACAGACAGTATAGATCGGACAGACAGGATAGATCGGACAGACAGGCAGATCGGATAGATCAGACAGATAGACTGGATAGGATAGATCAGACACATAGATAGATGAGAAAGATGGACAGACAGATAGACCGGATGGGATAGATTAGACAGATGGACAGACAGATGGACAGAGTGGCCTGTTTTTCCCCATGTGTTGCTCAGTTGTCGGAGTCGGTAAAGTCTTACTTATTGGTTGACACAGGGTTGAGGTTGAACATTCTTCCACACAAAATGTTGTTCTTCTACAATCGTACGTTCTCCAGGGTGGAGCCACCTCTGGCAGACGCCCTCACAGCTGCTCGGATAACGCGCAAGAGCGAGCTCAGGCTTGAAGGTGTTAAACACAGCTTGAGTCAGAGAGCGTTGGGAGAGGTGCCAGGGCACAGCGTTGCCAGGGAGCTGGTTCCCCTGGCAGTCTGACACACCAGCCGGTGGCATGCGGAGAGGGGGGGGGGGTAGGGAGAATAGCGAGACGCACAACGAAGAAAACACAGAAAGATTCCCAGCAATTATGATTAAGGTCGGTAAACCAAAACAACATCCTTACGCTGCATTCGTTCACCGGAATTCAGGATACTCTCATTATCACCCTTCGGACAAACCTTTGGCGTTGGTTACGGCAGGAAGTCGGGCCTGGTGGGAGGGGTCTCTGCGATCCCCGCAATTATAATCCAACAAGCCATCGGAAATCCCCAACCTTTGTCATTTATTGCACGCCGCCTAAGGTATTTGTTTTAATCCTATTTTAAGATCTTTTTTCAAAATGTTGATCTTTAAAATACGACAGAATAGATATAGTTCAATACATTATAGACTACGTATAGAATTTTCATGAAAAAAAAAAAAATTACGATATCAAAAAATATTAGTTTTTTTTTGTTAGATGTTACATTGTTAAGTAGAAACGTACGACAAATAGAGGAAGAGCGCTGGGGCCTTAGGATTATCAACCTCCCTATAGGGGATGTAGTTGTATTTGGACTAGGTATCTGGATTCTGGGCTGGCAGCTTC
Organism: Rana muscosa; assembly: GCA_029206835.1. Classification (NCBI taxonomy): domain Eukaryota; kingdom Metazoa; phylum Chordata; class Amphibia; order Anura; family Ranidae; genus Rana; species Rana muscosa. The sequence continues at coordinate 43,913,738 of CM055124.1, read as the reverse complement.
TCTATACCAAAGGATATCCACTATCTCATTGTTACTGAGAAAGCCTATAAATGAAGCTCCATGACAGAAGTTGACCATCCAGACACAAATTTATAAAAAAAAAAAATAGAAATAAAAAAGGATTTTACTACAGAGACAACGCGTTTCCGGGGCCAGAACACTTCACCTAAATAACAGCTGTAAGCATACAACATAAAAAATATAAATGGAGAAAAATGCATAACAATAGGCTGAAATATACATGAATATGATAAAAAAAATACACTGATGAGCTAAAAGGTTATGGCCACTGACAGGTAAAGTGATTACCGTATATACTCGAGTATAAGCCGAGTTTTTCAGCACTTTTTTTGTGCTGAAAATGCCCCCCTCGGCTTATACTCAAGTCACCTTTTTGCACCTGATCTCCTGGACTTTGGGGACCCTGTACTGGCCGGCCGTAGGTCCCATGGACCCCAAACTTGGCACACATGTAGCGCCACTCTTTCTCTACAGGTGTGCAAAGTTTGTTGTCTGGGGGACCTACGGCCGGGGAGCACCGATTTTTCAAACCCGGGCACCCCTTCCATAGACTCCCATGTTAAACGGTAATTTCTCCGGTGAATTTGGGGACCCGGTACCGGCCGGTCGTAGGTCCCCTGGACCCGGATCTTGGCACACATGTAGCCCCATTTGCTCTCTACAAGTGTGAAAAGTTTGTTGTCTGGGGAACCTACGTTAGGGAGCACCGATTTTTCAAAGCCGGGCACCCCTTCCATAGACTCCCATGTTAAACGTCAGTCTAGTCATGGACACAGTGAGGCATGGGCACAGTGAGGCATGGGCACAGTGAGGCATGCAGATGGACACAGTGAGGCAAAGTGAGGCACAGTAAGGCATGTAGATGGGCACCCTAGGCTTATACTCGAGTTAATACGTTTTCCCAGTTTTTTGTGGTAAAATTAGGTGCCTCAGCTTATATTCGGTCGGCTTATACTCGAGTATATACGGTACATGGATATGATAAAAAAAATACACTGATGAGCTAAAAGGTTATGGCCACTGACAGGTAAAGTGATTATCTTATTACAATAACATCAGTGGGTGGGATATATTTGGCAGTTGTCCCTGAAGTTGATGTGTTGAATACTGATAAAATGGGCAAGCATAAGGATTAGAGTGACTTCGACAAGGGCCAAATCGTAGTGGCTAGACAGCTGGGTCAGAGCAACTCCAAAACTGAAGCTCTTGTGTGATATTCCTGGTCTGCAGTGGTCAGGACCTACTAAAAGTGGTGCAAGGAAGGTTGGGTGATGGGTGGCCAAAGCTCATTGATCAACGTAGGTAGTGATGGCTGGCCTGTGTAGTCCGATCCAATAGAAGAGCTACTGTAGGTCAAATTGTAGTGGCTAGACAGCTGGGTCAGAGCAACTCCAAAACTGAAGCTCTTGTGGGATATTCCTTGTCTGTAGTGGTCCAAGGAAGGTAAGGTGATGAATGGCCAAGGCTCATTAATCAACATGGGAGGCGAAGGCTGGCCTGTGTAATCTGATCCAATAGAAGAGCTACTGTAGGTCAAATTGTTGAAAAAGTTAAAGTGGATGTAAAGCCACTCTCATCCTTTCTAAACTACTGCCATAGTGCTGATCTATAAGGATATAGATGCCTCCTGCGTGTATCCTTATCTGTCAAATGTCTCCCCTCTGTCTGTTATAAGAACTGAAAAACTGCAGATTCTGTGGGTGGATCTGTTGTCTGGAGCTCGGTGGGTGGAGTCGTGATGTCAGTAGACTCCCCGCCCACCTCTACACTCCCCTTGTCAACATACATTTTCTCCTGTGTATTCCTTCTGCTATGATCACTAACATCCAGTCAAAATCCAGAAAAGTAACCACATGACTTCAGAAAAGGAGTGGGGGTGGGAAATAAAAAGCTAGTGCACGAGATATGTAAATAACCTGTCACTCAAAGCAAGGGGGCGGAACGGACAAAGGTTTTTCTCCGTTTTATCTCACTGAACAATAAAAGAGGATTGCGCAGAGCTGGATTAACTCTTTGTGGCAAGACCTGGCACAAATGATAGTAAATCTTATACTCTACATTGTGACAGCAATAAAAAAAATAAAAAAATTGGGTTTACATCCACTTTAATGCTGGTTCTGATATAAAGGTGTCAGAACACACAGAGCATCACAGTTTGTTGCGTATGGGGCTGTGTTTGCAGTTCACCCAAATATCAAAAAGATAGATAGATAGATAGATAGATAGATAGATAGATAGATAGATAGACAGGATGGATGGATAGATCAGATATAAAGATGAAACAAACATACAGATCAATCAGAATTTATTATAAAATATAATGAAGATTACAGATCCACCGTGTTTCAGGGGCTTCATCAGGGCTGTAGGGATGCAAAAAAAATAACAGAGAAAAATATATACAAATAAGATAAACTATTCCTATATATTATTCTCCATTATATTTTTTTATGTTGTATCCTTACAGCCCTGATGAAGGGGGTGTGTTCTGGCTCCTAAAAGTTTTTTGCCCTGTAATAAACTATGTCTTCCTATTTAGGCCTCATGCCCACTGGCGTTTTTACAGCTGCGTTTTTGAGCGTTTTTTACAGCTTAAAAACGCCTGTCCATGTTATTGTAAATATTTTTTTTTTTTTTTTTTTGAAAAAAAAAAAAAAAACACGTCGGAGCTAAAAACGCGACCGCGCGTTAGTGCGCGTTTTTGCGCGTTTTTTGACGCTCGCGTTTTTTCCTGCCTAGTTCTGACGCTGAGGAACGCACTGGCCCTGGGTTTTTTTTACAGCTTACAAACGCCTATGCTCTTTACAGCTCAAAAACGCCTAGGTGGGCATGAAGCTATAGACTAACATGGACAGGCGTTTTTAAGCTGTAAAAAACGCTCAAAAACGCGGCTGAAAAAACGCCCGTGGGCATGAGGCCTAAGAGATAATTTGTGTCTAGACAATCATCTTCTAGTGTGGAGCTTTGAAGTGTTTGTAAACGATCACCTTGTAAAACAACCTATTCAGTTTAAAATTGAAATGAAAGGCAAAACATTTGTGTATAGATATAACAATTATAAATAACCTTTTCCCCTTTTTTATATGGGATCACATTCCCTTTGTTCTCAGCTGCTGGGGGAGGAGAAGCAGCAACACACTGATCTTCCCAGTGAATGGATGTGCAGGGGGGGGGCATGTCAGCACATGTCTTATCATTGGAGGAGAGTAGGCTGAGTTCCCAGCACAGCTAGAGAATTGAACATGCTGTGCTCTTCAGCCTAGTGTGGTCAGTTTTTAACAGGTAAGCAGAGGGGCTGGCAGGGACACCAGGGATTTCACACAACAGAAGGAAAAAAGAAAACAGGAGACTTTCTCATACAAGTATATGGTACAGCAGGCACATAGCAGGCACATATCAGGAATAACGCTTTAATCATAGACATTTTAGCGTAAAGCAGCGGAATGGTCACGTTTGTATTCAGTATATATTATATATTTTCTTTGCTACCACTTGGTAAAGGCTTTTAAAGCATCATCTTTGCCAAAATATAAATTTATGGAGTGGATTACGCCCTTTTTAACTGCTTGCTTTTCCATAGTATTACTAAAGTATTTCATATTCAGATTATCAGATGCTCCCTCAATCATCGTCATGTTGAGGAAGGCGATCAGCAACCCTGCTTGAAGTTATTGTAAACCCTTTTGTGTGACTTCTAGCTATAGGTAAGCCTAGAATAAGGCTTACCTATTGGTAGTGGAAATATCTCCTAAACGTGCGCCGTTTAGGAGATATTTCACTTGTAGTGCGCCGATAATGTAAACTGCGCATGCGCTGGGAAGAAACTAACCTCCGTGCCGTTTCTTCCCTAGCATGTGCCGTTACTGGTGGGTCCCGCGCGCATGCGTGGGAGTGACGTCACGGGGCTGCGGCTAATCGCAGAACCGGAGTCCGCGCCCCGGAAGGAAGAGGGGCGAGAAGATGGACGCAGCCTGCACAGGGGACAGCGCTGGATTCTTTTGCAGGTAAGTGTCACATAATGGGCTAGTATGCGATGCATACTAGCAAATTATGCTTTTAATTTGCAGGGTTTGCAGGGAGCAAAAGAGGAAGTAAAACCCATCAGGGTTTACTTCCTCTTTAAAGGGTAAGTTCACCTTTGTACATTTTTTTTTTCTTCTAAATTCCAGCTCCCCTATGCACCAATATAGCATTCATGTACTTTTTTTTTCAAAAATATCAAAACTTTCCATTTAATCTACAGTCACTTACTTTTCTTGCCTAAATCCACGTTTCCAGACGTTTCCATTTGTAATGTCTTCTTCATGATCAGACTTTAGGTCATGACACAGGAAGGAGTTGACCAGCTGACCTCATTAGAACACACCCTGCATCATCCACCCTCCCATTCCCAGGTTCACGTTTTTTCAAATGAAATGCAATCAATCAGTGATCACCCTTCTCACTAAATGCACAATACACAATCAGATTGCATAGTGTATGGCCATCTTTATACAAGTACATAGGAGGGAGTGGACAGAAACACTCAGCTGTCAAGCCCCCCACAACTCTGCATAGTGGGAACTCGTTTTTTTTTTTGTTTGTTTTTTTGCGAGGTGGGGAGGCATTTTGGAGCATTTTCACTCATCACACATAGGGCAGCCCATCCACCTGAATGAGTTGCCCTACACACAGCAATCACCCCAAAGCAGCTTCAGAACTTTTTTTTAGAGCTGAGATTGGTGTGTTTTTTACTGCGATTTTTGGTGCAGCGCATTTCTGAAATGCAAGGAAACGCACAGATGGGAAGGGAGCCTCATTGTTCTCCTGTTATCGCACCAATTTCACTTTCAGGCCCCATTCACATCTAGCATAGTGGGAGCGTATGTTTTGTGTCTAGTTTTTCCTGTGACACGCATAGGGTAGCCTGTTGGTTACACGTGGTTAATGGGACATTTTGGCGTTTTGTGGGTTGCGTGTTTTTTACTGTGCATTTTGCAGCATTTGCCCCTCGTTTTTTCACATGGCAAAATGTGTGTTTGCTTCTGTGTTTGGTGTGCCATTACCAATTAATGGCACTGAAAGCGCAACTAGTAATTTTAGGTGTATAAACATGGCCATACACTATGCAATCTGATTGTGTATTTAGTGGGAAGGGTGATCACTGATTGATTGTCTTTTATTTAGAAAACGTGCAGCTGGGAGTAGGTGGGTGGATGATGCAGGGTGTGTGCTAATGAGGTCAGCTGGTCAACTCCTTCCTGGGTCATGACCTAAAGTCTGATCAGGAAGAAGACATTACTAATGGAAAAGTCTGGAAATGTGGATTTACACAAGAAAAGTAAGTGACTGTAGATTTAATGGAAAGTTTTGATATTTTTGCAAAAAAAGTACATGAATGCTATATTGGTGCATAGGGGAGCTGGAATTTAGAGGGGAAAAAAAGTGTACAAACTTACCCTTTAAAGGAAGTCTGTGCTTTGTGATATCAAGGCTTCCTTAACCACTTGACCTCCAGTAGATTTACCCCCCTTCCTGACTGGGCCACTTTTTGCAATACAGCACTGCGTTACTTTAACTGACAATTTTGCGGTCGTGCCACACTGTAGCCAAATAAAATTTATGTAATTTTTTTCCACAAATAGATCTTTCTTTTGGGGGTATTTGATCACCACTGTGGTTTTTATTTTTTGTGCTATAAACAAATAAAAGTTTTAAAATATATATATATATATATATATATATATATATATATATATATATATATATATATTTATTTATTTTTTTACTTTCTGCTATAAAACATATCCAATAAAAAAAAATCAAATTACTTCATAAATTGAGGCCAATATGTATTCTGCTACAGATTTTTGGTGACCAAAATCCCAATAAGTGTATATTGATTGGTTTTCACAAACCTTATAGCATCTACAAACGCATATATATATAGATATATATATATATATCTATATATATATATATATATATATATATATATATATATATATATATATATCTCTATATCTATCTATGATATATTTATGGGAATTTTTTTTTTCTATATATATATCTATATATATATATATATATATATATATATATATATATACATACATATATATATATACTAATAATGGAGGCGATCAGCGACTTATAGCGGGACTGCGATATTGCAGTGGATAATCTGACAATAACTGACACTTTTGAAACTTTTTGGGGACCAGTGACACTAATACAGTGATCAGCACTATAAATATGCACTGTCACTGTACTAATGACACTGGCAGGGAAGGGGTTAAACATCTAGAAAGATCAAAGGGCTAACTGTGTGCCTAGCCAGTGTTTTTGTGTACTGTATGTGCTGCTTTTACTAGGAGAAGAGAGATTTTAGTGCCTACTTTGAAAAAACACAAAATCCATCCCTTCCCTGCTGTCATTACGGAGATCTGCATTGTTTACATAGGCAGACCTCTGTTCTGAGTCTCTGCCCGACATCGAGTGCCCGGCGCCAACAGATCAGCTTCTGCTGTGAATAATCACTGCAAAAGCAGCCCACCGGCAGCGTGCTCACGCCCCCTGCAGGTGGAAGTGCAGGATCACCTATATATACATGATCCGGCACAGAGCTGCCACCCTGTAGCAGTAAAACTATAAAAATATAAATGTGATGGCCCCTAGAAGAGCTCCTTCTATTCCCAGTACGCGCCCTGCTGTACAGGGTATCACAGGGGGGGGGGGGGGGGATCAAGTCATATTCTGATAGTTCTACTAGTCCCATTAAAATTACGTATAATCATTGTTTTCTTACATATTATATAATTTATTGAAAAGAAAAAAAATACAAAATAAAAAAAGAACATTTTGGTGCAATAAACGCATCTCAGAAAGAATACAACATTAACTGCAGCAGTAAAGGTTTGTAAAATGTCACCTTAAATATGATGTACATTGTAACATTTAAACCCATGAGGAAACGAATTAAAACTTTTCCCCAATAAAATAAAGCAATGTCAGTTAATAATAAATTTTTAAAACAACAATAATAAAAAAATATATATATATATATATATATATATATATATATATATATATATATATATATATATATATATATATATATATATATTTTTGCCCCACCTTCAAATTTTGCTGTGTGACCCAAAATTTAAGGAGACATTTGGAGACATTTTATCAACCATGGTAATCTATGCTATAAAAGAGAGAATTGTTTAAAAAAAGGGTCATACCACTCTTGGGATTGACCACTGGCAGACTCCCAAGACAACAGCGGATAAATGTGGGACCACACAGTCCCAACCAAGCAGTTTTTCTCTGGGTGGAGATTTTGTATCTCAGTTAAAGAAAGAGACAAATGCAATATAGAAAGAAAAAACTCTTTGGCGCATCCGGGAAATCGCAAAAGGCCTCAATAATCCTTTGTTTGTTTGGTTGAAGGCCATAAGAGTATTTTCTCTCCTTTCATTTATGTAATGTTGAGGACGGCGGGGCCTGTAAAAGGTCAGCGCAATATCACAATCCGTTTTTAACATCTGTGGAGCTCCAGAAGAAAGTTCTGCCATTTCTATCAGATCATGGTTTTCTTGTGGAGGAGTGTCGGAATTAGAAAACAGACAATCCTTTATTCCTGGAGGTAAAGGCGTGGTTTAAAGCTGAACCCCAGGCACATATAAAAGGCACAAAATAATGCAGCTCTGTATTCAATAATATATCATTTAAAGGGTAATGCCTTGTACAGACGATCGGATTTCCGATGGAATTTTCCATCGGAATTCCGATGAAGCTGACTTCCATCAGTCTTGCATACACACTGTCAGACTTAATTCCGACCGTTCAAAACGCGGTGACGTAAAACACTACGACGAGCCGAGAAAAATTAAGATCAATGCTTCCGAGCATACGTCGACTTGATTCTGAGCATGCGTGGATTTTTCTCCGATGGAATTCCACACAGGCGATTAGAATTTCCCATCTGATTGGAAAAATTTAAAACATGTTCTATTTTTTTACTCCGAAAAAAGTCCGATGGGGCCCACACACGATCGGAATTTCCGATGAAACAAGTCCATCGGATTTTATTCCATCGGAAATACGATTGTATGTACAAGGAATAACTCCACTTTTGTGGAATTTTTTTTTTTAAATTGCAAAAAACAATTAAAATATACATACATATACACACTTTTTTGCCCCACTGTATGTATGTATGTATGTATATATATATATATATATATATACACACACATACACATATACATATACATGCATACATACAGTGGGGCAAAAAAGTATTTAGTCAGCCACCAATTGTGCAAGTTCTCCCACTTAAAAAGATGAGAGAGGCCTGTAATTGTCATCATAGGTATACCTCAACTATGAGAGACAAAATGTGGAAACAAATCCAGACAATCACATTGTCTTATTTGGAAAAAAAAATTTTGGCAAATTATGGTGGAAAATAAGTATTTGGTCACCTAAAAACAAGCAAGATTTCTGTCTCTCACAGACCTGTATCTTCTTCTTTAAGGCCGGGTTCACACTTGTGCGACACGACAGCAGTCCTTCTTTGGATCCGACTTTGCCCTGCGACATGAAGCCGACATATGTCCGACTTTCAATTAACGGGGATCCGACTTGGATCCCCGCCAATACCAGGCACTATGTTTGGTATGTATCTTGAGGGGGAACTCCACACCAAATTTTAAATAAAAAACCGGCATGGGTTCCCCCTCCAAGAGCATACCAGGCCCTTGGGTCTGGTATGGATTTTAAGGGGAACCCCTACGCCAAAAAAACGGCGTGGGAGTCCCCCCCAAAATCCAAACCAGACCCTTATCCGAGCACGCAACCTGGCAGGCCGCAGGGGAAGAGGGGGGGACGATAGAGCGCCCCCCCTCCCTCCTGAACCGTACCAGGCCACATGCCCTCAACGTGGGGGGTTTGGTGCTTTGGGGCAGGGGGGCGACCTGCGGCCCCCCCACCCCAAAGCACCTTGCCCCCATGTTGATGAGGACAGGGCCTCTTCCCGACAACCCTGGCCGTTGGTTGTCGGGGTCTGCGGGCAGGGGGCTTATCGGAATCCGGGAGCCCCCCTTTAATAAGGGGGCCCCCAGATCCCGGCCCCCCACCCTATGTGAATGAGTATGGGGTACATCGTACCCCCACCCATTCACCTGGTGGAAAAAAAATGGCAATAAAAAAACACACACAGCTTTTTAAAGCAATTTATTGCACAGCTCCGGGTGTCTTCTTCCGACTCCGGGGGTCTCTTCCGACTTCGGGGGTCCTCTCCCGACTTCGGGGGTCTTCTTCCGACTTCGGGGGTCTCCGCGCTCTCCGGTTCTTCCTTCCTTCTGCCGGGCCTCCGCTATCTTCTTCCAGCTCTTTTGCTAGCGGGGCCCGGTCTTCTCAGTCGCCTTCTTCCCTCGCTCTCCGGTTCTTTCTTTCTTCCTTCCCTCTGCCGGCCCCTCCACTATCTTCTTCCAGCTCTTTTGCTAGTGGAGGGGCTGGTCTTCTCCGTCGCCATCCGCATCTTCTTCACTCTTCTCCTTCTCAATGTTGACACGTTGCTTCCTTCCGCTGTAATGCTTGGCTGTTCGCTCTGCAGCGATTTATATAGGCTTCTCATGACGTCACAGTCACATGCTCCCATGACGTCACAGTCACATGCTCCGGGGCCACCCGGAGCATGTGACTGTGACGTCATGAGAAGCCTATATAAATCGCTGCGGAGCGAACAGCCAAGCATTACAGCGGGAGGAAGCGACGTGTCAACATCGAGAAGGAGAAGAGGGAAGAAGACGGCGACGGAGAAGACCGGCCCCTCCACTAGCAAAAGAGCTGGAAGAAGATAGTGGAGGGGCCGGCAGAAGGAAGAAAGAAAGAACCAGAGAGCGAGGGAAGAAGGCGACGAAGACGACCGGGCCCCGCTAGCAAAAGAGCTGGAAGAAGATAGCGGAGGCCCGGCAGAAGGAAGGAAGAACCGGAGAGCGCGGAGACGACACCGGAGACCCCCGAAGACGGAAGAATACCCCGGAGCTGTGTAATAAATTACTTTAAAAACCTGTGTGTTTTTTTTATTGACATTTTTTTCCACCAGGTGAATGGGTAGGGGTACGATGTACCCCATACTCATTCACATAGGGTGGGGGGCCAGGATCTGGGGGCCCCTTTATTAAAGGGGGCTCCTGGAATCCGATAAGCCCCCCGCCCGCAGACCCCGACAACCAACGGCCAGGGTTGTCGGGAAGAGGCCCTGTCCTCATCAACATGGGGCAGGGTGCTTTGGGGTGGGGGGGCCGCAGGTCGCCCCCCTGCCCCAAAGCACCAAACCCCCCATGTTGAGGTCATGCGGCCTGGTACCGTTCAGGAGGGAGGGGGGCGCTCTCTCGCCCCCCCCTCTTCCCCTGCGGCCTGCCAGGTTGCGTGCTCGGATAAGGGTCTGGTTTGGATTTTGGGGGAACCCCCCACGCCGTTTTTTTCGGCGTAGGGGTTCCCCTTAAAATCCATACCAGACCGAAGGGCCTGGTATGCTCTTGGAGGGGGAACCCATGCCGGTTTTTTATTTAAAATTTGGCCTGGAGTTCCCCCTCAAGAGCAGCAAAGCACAAGTCGCATGCCAAAGTCGGATCATGCAAGACTGCGGTCCGACTTTGATCCGACTTCAATGATAGTCAATGGGCTGAAGTCAGATCAAAGTCGGACCAAAGTAGTACAGGGAGCATTTTCAAAGTCGGACCGACATGTGTCGGACCAGTTAAGACGGCTCCCATAGGGAAACATTGATTTTCACACGTCATGCGACATGAGCTCCCAATGTCGGAGCGTTTGTCGCCCCAGTGTGAACCCAGCCTCAGAGGCTCCTCTGTCCTCCACTCATTACCTGTATTAATGGCACCTGTTTGAACTTGTTATCAGTATAAAAGACACCTGTCCACAACCTCAAACAGTCACACTCCAAACTCCACTATGGTGAAGACCAAAGAGCTGTCGAGGGAACCAGAAACAAAATTGTAGACCTGCACCAGGCTGGGAAGACTGAATCTGCAATAGGCAAGCAGCTTGGTGTGAAGAAATCAACTGTGGGAGCAATAATTAGAAAATGGAAGACATACAAGACCACTGATAATCTCCCTCGATCTGGGGCTCCATGCAAGATCTCACCCCGTGGGGTCAAAATGATCACAAGAACGGTGAGCAAAAATCCCTGAACCACACGGGAGGACCTAGTGAATGACCTGCAGAGAGCTGGGACCAACGTAACAAAGGCTACCATCAGTAACACACTACGCCGCCAGGGACTCAGATCCTGCAGTGCCAGACGTGTCCCCCTGCTTAAGCCAGTACATGTCCGGGCCCGTCTGAGGTTTGCTAGAGAGCATTTGGATGATCCAGAAGAGGATTGGGAGAATGTCATATGGTCAGATGAAACCAAAGTAGAACTGTTTGGTAGAAACACAACTCGTCATGTTTGGAGGAGAGAGAATGCTGAGTTGCAACCAAAGAACACCATATCTACTGTGAAGCATGGGGGTGGCAACATCATGCTTTGGGGCTGTTTCTCTGCAAAGGGAACAGGACGACTGATCCGTGTACATGGAAGAATGAATGGGGCCATGTATTGTGAGATTTTGAGTGCAAACCTCCTCCCATCAGCAAGGGCATTGAAGATGAAATGTGGCTGGGTCTTTCAGCATGACAATGATCCCAAACACACCGCCCGGGCAACGAAGGAGTGGCTTCGTAAGAAGCATTTTAAGGTCCTGGAGTGGCCTAGCCAGTCTCCAGATCTCAACCCCATAGAAAACCTTTGGAGGGAGTTGAAAGTCCGTGTTGCCCAGCGACAGCCCCAAAACATCACTGCTCTAGAGGAGATCTGCATGGAGGAATGGGCCAACATACCAGCAACAGTGTGTGACAACCTTGTGAAGACTTACAGAAAACGTTTGACCTCTGTCATTGCCAACAAAGGATATATAACAAAGTATTGAGATGAACTTTTGATATTGACCAAATACTTATTTTCCACCATAATTTGCAAAAATAATTCTTTCCAAATCAGACAATGTGATTGTCTGGATTTGTTTCCACATTTTGTCTCTCATAGTTGAGGTTTACCTATGATGACAATTACAGGTCTCTCTCATCTTTTTAAGTGGGAGAACTTGCACAATTGGCGGCTGACTAAATACTTTTTTGCCCCACTGTACATACACATATACAATTGTGACACAAGTCATATTGTAATTGACTGTTAAAAAAAAAAAAAGACCTTTCCTTTTCAATCTGCAGCCACTGTAAAATGCAATGCAAAATGGCTACCTGCAAAATAGACTATCAAGTACCCCCTAGTACTATGTGACTTTAAGGGAAAGCTAAAGTAAATAGATAATGTTTAAAATATTGGAGAAAGTTTATTAAAGTGTTAAAAACATATTGGTGCAAACATCACCATAGAGATACATAATACATGTTACAAGTTATTATACCAAGCTCATAGAGAACTAGTAGAAGGTATAACAGTTGCTTCTCATACAGTCCGACGCGTTTCGGGAATCTTGAAGTATATCCTTTCTTCAGGGTAAAGGAGAAGACCATAAGTTAAGAGATTCAATATTGTATCATAGCAAAATCTGAAAAAAGGATTTGAAATGGAGCTGGATAAGATGGAGAGTTCCCTGTTGGTATGTCACGCAAGTAAATGGGGAACCCCCTAGGCCCGAGGTGTCCCACACAAGGATCCCACAAGAAGTAGTGGCCACCCCAAATGAGGCAAGAAGTAGAGGCTTTTCAAATGTGCACAAGACTACACAAAGGGAGATCTTGAGGATGGAAATACAAAGTGGATGAAATGGCTCCACCTGGTGTGTGTCGTCTGGGTGCATGGGAAGCCTGTGTCCGTATGGGTCAGTGGAATAACAGCCTTATACCTTCTACTAGCTCTCTATGAGCTTGGTATAATAACCTGTATTATGTATCTCTATGGTGATGTTTGCACCAATAGTTTTTTTAACACTTTAACAATCTTTCTTTAATATTCTAAACATTATCTATTTACTATAGTTTGCCCTTAAAGTCCCATAGTACTAGGGAGTACTTTTTGTTCTATTTTCCAATTAAGGGATGTTGGCAACATTTTTTGGAGACTCTGCATCTCCACGGTGGTTCCCTTTCTTTATGGCTACCTGGAGGTGTTCTGTACACAGATGGTGTACAAAACGTCCCCTAGGCATGTCATTTCCTGCTTGTGTGATTGGCTCATTGATTTTCCCAGAAGTCTGGCCAAGATACAAATTCGATTTTGAGCATCCCCTGAAACAAAAATAAAATTTTTGGTGAGCTATTCCCAATGGGAAATCATGTCTAAAGGCATGCAGACCCTGCCATTTTCCTCATTAGAGCCATGCAGGTGCAGCAGCTGCTTGATAATCACAAAACCACTCCCATAAAGATTCCATACATGGACACAGACAAACCAACAGCCATTTCTCCAGAATAAAAAAAAAGGTAGAACTCTGCAGCAAAGTTTGTTATAATCCTAGCAAAGTACATAGATCAGAGGGGAATGTTTTTTTGGACATTATAAGGACTCCCCTGCCTGTCCTCTTATTTTTTTCAATAAGAGGTTGTTCCCTGGGCCTTTATAATACTCCCTTAGTTATACCCCACTGGAAACCTGAGGACCACCCTTATAATGCCCATACAGACCATATCTGTATAGACATTATAATGGCTCTCCCGCCTCTCCTCTTATTTCTTTTGGTGAATACTCCAGGTTGTTCCCTGGGACCTTTATCTTACTCCCTTGGTTATTCCCTATTGGAACCCTGAGGACCACCATTATAATGTCCATAATGTCATCTGTATGGTAATTATATGGGCTGTCCCGCCTCTCCTCCCATTTTTTAGGTGGATACCTCAGGTTCCCTGGGCCTTCATCTTACTCCCTTGGTTATTCCCCACTGGAATCCTGAGGACTACCCTTATAATGCCCATACAGATCATGCCTGTATGGACATTATGATGGCTCTTCCGCCTCTCCTCCTTATTTTTCTGGTAGATACTCCAGGTTGTTCCCTGGGCCTTTTATCTTACTCCATTGGTTATACCCCACTGGAACCCTGAGGACCACCCTTATAATGTCCACACAGACCATGTCTGTATAGACATTATAATGGCTTTCCCGCCTCTCCTCTTATTATTTTTTTTGTGGAAACTCCAAGTTGTTGCCTGGGCCTTTATCTTACTCCCTTGGTTATACCCCACTGAAACCCAGAGGGCCACCCTTATAAAAGTCCATAATGTCATCTGTGTGGACATTATAAGGGTCCTCCCGACTCTCCCCCTTTCTTTTGGTGGATATCCCAGGTTCCCTGGGCCTTTATCTTACTCCCTTGGTTATACCTCACTGGAACCCTGAGGACCACCCTTACAATGTTTATAATGTCATCTGTATGGACATATTTAGGGCTCTCCCACCTCTCCTCCTAATTTTTCAGTGGGTGCCCCAGGTTCCATGGGTTTTATCTTATTCCCTTGGTTATACCCCACTGGAACCCTAAGGAACACCCGTATAATGTCCATACAGACCATGTCTGGACATTATAATGGCATTCTCGTTTCTCCTCCTATTTTTTTGGTGGATACTCCAGGTTGCTCTCTGAGCCTTTATCTTACTCCCTTGGCTATACCCAACTGGAACCCGGAGGACCACCATGACAGGATCACAGCTACTGTATTTATTTCAAATTTTCAATAGTTACAGTTGACTCTTGATTAAGAGTCCAGACTTTGGCACCTGATTTTAGAACTTTTTTTTTTACAAACAAGGTTGGTCTTTATTGAGAAAACATGGTATGATATATTCCATTTTTCTAAATCAGCAGAGCAGTCTTACAGAAGGAAAACAAAACACGTAAAGATCATAATAGACTTCCATAGGTTGTCATGCCAATGATTTATGAAAACAGAGCTTCCACCATTTCAGAACTATTGCCTCACAGCACGTTACATATAACCAATAGAAACAAATCCCTGTTAAAAGGGGGGAATCAAGTTGGTTCGGTCCACGGCTGCCAAATCCGCTCAAACTTCTGTTATAGTTCAGTTTAAACAATGGTAGCACTGCATTGACAGAGGTTTCCCATGGTAGGGGCCGAAGGGGAAGCCCATTTTAGCAGAATCTCCTTTTTTGCATAAAAAAGCAAAAACAAGATAAGCAGTATACCTAGGTCGTTGTTCATCATCCTGTATAACCAACAGAGCTAATTCAGGCATCAATGGGATTTCCAGCTGCAAGCAAGCATTAATAAGCTCCATTACAGCAGCCCAATATTGTGTCAACTTAGGGCAGGCCCAAAACATATGAATGTAAGTGCTGTCAGGAGAATTACATTGTGAGCAGTTCTGTGAACGCTGTGGATAGATCTTATGCAGTCTCTGTGGCGTATAGTTAAAGTGGTTGTAAACCCTTACAGACCACTTGGCCCTACAGGTAAGCCTAGATTAAGGCTTACCTGTAGGTGCAAGAAATATCTCCTTAACCTACACTGTTAAGATATTTGCAGAAAAGTCTACACCGACGTCTAAGGCGCATGCGCGCCGTAGACAACGGCGCAGGTGCAATGAGCGTGTCGTTAATGAATGGGATCGTGCCATCCCTGACGGCTCCCGCGCGCATGAGCGGGAGTAACGTCATCGCTGCTCCGGTCAGTCACAGCGCCGGAGCAGCGATACCCGGAAGTCACTCGGGTATCATGGATGCGGCGGAGGAGAGGAACGAGGGTCGCTGAGGGGGCTTCGATCTCAGGTAAGTAAATCATAATGAGCTAGTATGCTATGCATACTAGCTCATTATGCCTTTCTCTTGCAGGGTTTTTTTTTTTTAGGAAAAGTTTTAGAGGGTTTACTTCCTCTTTAATCCTATGCAGGAACCTGGTTTGTATCAGTTTATCTCTAGAAGATATCACGAGCTTGGAGCTATTCTCAAAACATTCTTCCCAGGTTTCTTTATCTAGGCTTGGAATGTCCGCTCTCCATTTATCCCACAGTGCCTCCATTTTAGGTGAGTCTATCTTGAGGAGCGCCAAGTATACCGTAGGGAGAGGTTTACTTAGGGATTCCTGAGCTAACAACTCCTCAATAGCATCAGCCTTAAGGCTAGGTACCATAGGGAACTGTGCTCTGGTCGCATGGCGTAGCTGATGGTATCGGAATAATATCCATTCAGGGAGGTCATATTTGCTAACGAGGTCTCGGAAGAAGAGTAGTGACCCTGTGGGGATAACATCCCTCAGTATCCTTATCCCAAACCGGGCCCAAAGTTGCGAGTCTGGAATCGTCCTAAAGTGAGGGAGGGACGGGTACCTCCACAATGGACAGTAGGGGGACCACCGATTGGGATGAAGAAACCGCCGTCTAGCCACCCCCCATACCCGTAGAGTCACCTTAGTAGGGTCCGGAAGGCAGGGGTACACCCGTGCTCCCCTATAGACCAAGTAACTGAGCTCTGTAAGGGATCCCACAATGGCCGCCTGCAGACAGACTGCAGCATTGGCTCTGGACCGTTCAAACCACCATCTAGCCGTGACGAACATGGCCGCCCAATAATACACCAACAGATTAGATAAAGCAAGTCTGCCACAGCTTACCGGGAGCTGAAGAGTCGACCTGGCCAACCGAGGGGAAGATCCCCGCCATAGAAATGAGCCAATGCAGTTGGCTATGTCTCTGAAGAAGGACGAGCAGATCTACGTGGGGTAGTTCCTAAAGATATAGTTGAATTTAGGTAGGTAAATCATTTTTAGAATGTTAATGCATTCCAGAAGATTAAGCGGTAAATCAGTCAACCGAGAGCAATGATCCTTAAGTCGTGTGACTACCGGCTGGAGATTGAGACATTGGAAAGGCTGCAAGTCCCGTGTCACCCTGATTCCATGGTATGTGAAGTCTTCCACCCACTGTAGGGAGGTCTGGGTTGTGGACGCCCTGGCCTGTACATCTATGGGAAATAGAACTGACTTAGTCCAATTGATGCAGATGCCTGAGAAATGCCCAAACTCGTTAAAGGCCTCAAGGGCCGCACTAAATGAGGAATCAGCATCATGTAAGTACAAGAGCGTATCATCCGCATACAGTGAGATTTTCTCCTCCAGAGGGCCAACCCGTAGCCCCACAATGCGTCTGGACTCCCTGACCAGGGTCGCTAGGGGCTCTAGGGCCAGTGTAAATAAGCTGGGAGACAGCGTACAGCCTTGACGGGCCCCCCTCTGAAGGAGAAAACAAATCTGAGAGGGTGTCCTGATTTTAGAACTTAATGTTCTGACATACTTCCATACTACGTCTGCCTCCCTTCTCTTCCCCATCGTCTCCACTCCTCCCTTGCCTGACATAGTTTATTTCAATTTTGGCACCTGAGTCATGTACTGTTGTACAGCATCTATAGTGCGCAAAGCAGCCTTTAACAGTTTTTAAGTACATTCTGGTATAAGCCATAATTAAGTCCCCCAATTTTACTATTTGACGCTTGACTGCCCCTTGTATGCCATCAGAGTTATTACCGGGAAATAGAGAATAGGCCTTCACTGCAGAGAAAAAGCTACATGAACCACTGTGTATCGCTAAGGTTTGATAAACATTACAGTTGCTGAAAGATTGCCGGCAGCTGTAGGAGAAGATACAGCAGGTCATGGTTAGATAGTCATACTTGTCACAACACTGACAGCCATGCATGAACGGTGCAACAGCGGGGGCGCACCAAGCGGTTAGAATTTGCTGTGGCAACTGCAGCAGACGCAATAACTCATAAAGGGCTAACGGCTTATGACAACGTGCCAAGCAATCTCAACAGGACCATTAGCATCATGTAGCGTTAACCCCTGCAACAACAGCGAATGATCTGTCGCTAGCTGTGCCCAAGGAACGGCCAAGGCTGGCATCTGCAGACAAAAGAAAACGTGAAAATTGAGCGCGGATTAATGGCATTTTTTTGATAAAATGGCTTTAATGATGTACAAAAAAATAAATGATTTTCTGCGGCACCTTGCATGGCGGGGATCATGGTGGGTGCCAGCCTGGTATCCTGGCATCAGACGCAGTGCTGCGTGTTGTGAATTAATGAGGGGGGAAGGGAGGGGAAGCCTAGGAAAAGCAAGCGACGGGGATGGGTGGGAGACAAAAAGGCGGAAAAAAAAAAATAGTAAAAAAGAAAATCGACTAAAAAGGTACGCAAAGCAGATGGATTCACCAAAAAATGGGCAATAACCGTTAAAAAAAGGCAACACATTAAAATGGATTTTGGCCGAAGGAGATCATATGAGCGGGTAATTTTTAAGAAATAGATAGAAGAACGGGAGAGACGTGCCAGACACAAAGGTGCGATATTTTGTAGAACTAGAGGTGCGAGGAGCTAGAGACAGACAGACCCAGGAGGAGGGAGGGAGTGTTGGAGCAAGAGAAGGAGGGAGACACATAGGAGGAGACAATCTGGCATGTGCCCAATGCATTGTTAAGTGGATGACTATGATTCAGCTCCCATAGCAACAAGGATTGAACCAACGTTAAGGGCTTTCAGTCATTGCTCCATACCACCATCCTTACCCTCAATAGGAAATAAATCTGCTATCGCTCTTTAGCTGTGGGAGCCGGATCTAATTGTCTTAATGCTGCTCCATCAACCGTACTTCCATGAAGAAAAGTCCTTACAAACTTTGGTTAATTCCTCTTCTTAGAACAGGGCAAGATGAAACATATTCCGAGGAAGAAGCATCATGGATGCAGTTTAAAGATATTGCTCCGGAATAAGAAAGATTGGGTAGTTATTTACGTATACCATTTTAATTAGCACAATTTCACACATTGGACCATAACCCTGGTCCCTGATCATACTGTACATGGTAACTAAGTTAAGCATTGATATCAATAATCTTGCATTCCGAAATAAATGCTAATGAGAATTTGTAGGCAATGAAAGCCAGTGGCACTGTTTATGGATATCTTTCAGATTTGTCAATCTGTATTGTAGGAACACACCTGTAATGGAATTTACATGGAAGCACACCTGTCTGCTTAAGATAGACTATATATAGGAACAGACTTGTGTCTACCTAGAAAAAGACATATACTGGAACACATCTGCCTCTATCTGCCTCTATCTGTAACAAGATGTATACAGGAGCACATCTAAGACATATGGGGACACACCTGTGTCTACCTATAACAAGACTTATGGAGACGCACCTGTGTCTATGTATAACAAGACATATGGGGAGGCACCTGTGTCTACCTATAGCAAGACATATGGGGAGGCACCTGTGTCTATGTATAACAAGACATATGGGGAGGCACCTGTGTCTCTGTATAAACAAGACATATTGGGAGGCACCTGTGTCTACCTATAACAAGACATATGGGGAGGCACCTGTGTCTACCTATAACAAGACATATGGGGACGCACCTGTGTCTATGTATAACAAGACATATGGGGAGGCACCTGTGTCTAACTATAACAAGACATATGGGGAGGCACCTGTGTCTACGTATAACAAGACATATGGGGAGGCACCTGTGTCTAACTATAACAAGACATATGGGGAGGCACCTGTGTCTACCTATAACAAGACATATGGGGAGGCACCTGTGTCTACGTATAACAAGACATATGGGGAGGCACCTGTGTCTACGTATAACAAGACATATGGGGAGGCACCTGTGTCTACCTATAACAAGACATATGGGGACACACCTGTGTCTACCTATAACAAGACTTATGGAGACGCACCTGTGTCTATGTATAACAAGACATATGGGGAGGCACCTGTGTCTACCTATAGCAAGACATATGGGGAGGCACCTGTGTCTATGTATAACAAGACATATGGGGAGGCACCTGTGTCTCTGTATAAACAAGACATATTGGGAGGCACCTGTGTCTACCTATAACAAGACATATGGGGAGGCACCTGTGTCTACCTATAACAAGACATATGGGGACGCACCTGTGTCTATGTATAACAAGACATATGGGGAGGCACCTGTGTCTAACTATAACAAGACATATGGGGAGGCACCTGTGTCTACGTATAACAAGACATATGGGGAGGCACCTGTGTCTAACTATAACAAGACATATGGAGACGCACCTGTGTTTACCTATAACAAGACATATGGGGAGGCACCTGTGTCTACGTATAACAAGACATATGGGGAGGCACCTGTGTCTACGTATAACAAGACATATGGGGAGGCACCTGTGTCTACCTATAACAAGACATATGGGGACACACCTGTGTCTACCTATAACAAGACTTATGGAGACGCACCTGTGTCTATGTATAACAAGACATATGGGGAGGCACCTGTGTCTACCTATAGCAAGACATATGGGGAGGCACCTGTGTCTATGTATAACAAGACATATGGGGAGGCACCTGTGTCTCTGTATAAACAAGACATATTGGGAGGCACCTGTGTCTACCTATAACAAGACATATGGGGAGGCACCTGTGTCTACCTATAACAAGACATATGGGGACGCACCTGTGTCTATGTATAACAAGACATATGGGGAGGCACCTGTGTCTAACTATAACAAGACATATGGGGAGGCACCTGTGTCTACGTATAACAAGACATATGGGGAGGCACCTGTGTCTAACTATAACAAGACATATGGGGAGGCACCTGTGTCTACCTATAACAAGACATATGGGGAGGCACCTGTGTCTATGTATAAACAAGACATATGGGGAGGCACCTGTGTCTACCTATAACAAGACATATGGGGAGGCACCTGTGTCTACCTATAACAAGACATATGGGGACGCACCTGTGTCTATGTATAACAAGACATATGGGGAGGCACCTGTGTCTATGTATAACAAGACATATGGAGACGCACCTGTGTTTACCTATAACAAGACATATGGGGAGGCACCTGTGTCTACGTATAACAAGACATATGGGGAGGCACCTGTGTCTACGTATAACAAGACATATGGGGAGGCACCTGTGTCTACGTATAACAGGACATATGGAGACGCACCTGTGTCTACGTATAACAGGACATATGGAGACGCACCTGTGTCTATGTATAACAAGACATATGGGGAGGCACCTGTGTCTACCTATAACAAGACATATGGGGACACACCTATGTTTACCTATAACAAGACATATGGGGAGGCACCTGTGTCTACGTATAACAAGACATATGGGGACGCACCTGTGTCTACGTATAACAAGACATATGGGGAGGCACCTGTGTCTACCTATAACAAGACATATGGGGAGGCACTTGTGTCTACGTATAACAAGACATATGGGGAGGCACCTGTGTCTACGTATAACAGGACATATGGGGACGCACCTGTGTCTACGTATAACAAGACATATGGGGACGCACCTGTGTCTACGTATAACAAGACATATGGGGAGGCACCTGTGTCTACGTATAACAAGACATATGGGGACGCACCTGTGTCTACATATAACAAGACATATGGAGACGCACCTGTGTCTACGTATAACAAGACATATGGGAACACACCTGCATCTACCTAAAACAAGACATATGCTGAAACATACCTATGCCTACCTATACCAAGACATATGCTGGAATACACCTATGTCTACAGCCTCGTACACACGGCCGAGAATCTCGTCAGGAAAAAACTTGTCGTTTTTCTTGATGAGATTCTTGGACAAGAAACTTGTCCCGGCCGAGTGTACACACGCTCCATTCAAAGAACCTGCGGTTCTTTGAATAGAGCAAACACGGTGACGTTATCGACTACGACGAGCGTGCGCTCGTCACATTCGATGCCGTCGCCGCCATCTTGCTACACCCTACCTATGCCTAGGAAGCTACCGCGCATGCGTCAAAGTCATTTCGAGCATGCGTGGGTTTCCACGGCGACAGGTAAGTGTACACACACACACTTTTCTCGTCGAGAAACATGCTGACGAGAATCTCGACGAGAAAATGGAGAATCCTGACGAGAAAATAGAGAGCAAGTTCTCTATTTTTCTCGTCGAGATTCTTGTCGATTTTCTTGACGAGAAAACCGATAGCCGCGTACACACGACCGATTTACTCGGCAAGAAAGCTCTGTCAGCAAGTTTCTTGTCGTTTTTCGATGAGAAACTCGGTCGTGTGTACGAGGCTTACCTGTAACAAACATATAAAAAGGAGCACAATTGTGACTACCAGGAACAAGACATAATATGGGAATACACACGTGTATACCTATAATGGAACATATTGTATGAAGAGGCACATCTGTGTCTACTTGCAATGTAGAAACACACCTGTGTTTACCTACAATAACACTTATGTGAGTACACACCTGTATCTACCTGCAATTATAACTGTATGGGAAAATACCTGGACATATCTGGACCTATGTGAACTATTTGGAAACACACCTGTCTATATGCAGTACATACCTGGGGTACACACCAGTATCAAGAAATTGTAACAAGAAATATATATGAACACACCTGTGTCTACTTGTAATGAGAACTGTGTGGCTAAAATACATGTGTCTACCTGTAATGAACTCTATGGGAACAAAGACATATACAGTGTAGGAACATACCTGTGTCCACCTGTAATGAAAGCACACATGTGTCCACAGGTAACAAGACATATATAGTGACACACCTGTGTCTATCTGTAATTAGAATACACCTGTGTTCACCTCTAACAAGACATATAGGAACACACCTGTGTCTACCTGTAATGAAAGCACACCCATGTCCACCTGTAACAAGACATTTATAGGAACACACCTGTGTCTATCTGTAATCAGAATACACTTTTGTTTACCTGTAACACATATATAGGAACACCCCTGTGTTACCTGTAACAAAACATCTATACAAACACACCTGTGTCTACCTGTAATGTGAACTGTATGTAAAAATACCTGGGTCTATCTGTTATGTGAACTATACAAAAAGTTTTTAATGTGAACTATATGGAAACACACCTGTCTATCTGCAGTGCCACATATTGTACCTTGTCTACCTGTAATGGGAACATTCAGTAAAGAAACATACCTGTGTTTACCTGAAATTGGTAATATATAATGTGGGCGTACACCGATGTGTTTTTGTAGCAAGACATATAGAAGAATAAACCTCTGTCTACCAGTAATAAGTACACTGTATGGGTAACACCCCTGGGTCTACCTGTAACTATACAAATAGAGGAACACACCTGTGTCTACCTAAATAAGACATACTGTATATGGGAACACAACTGGGTCTACCTATAACAAGATATCTACCTGTAATGAGACCTATATGGAGACAAATTTGGGGACAAACCTTCATCCACCTGTAGTAACACATATATGGAGACACACCTAGGCCCACCTGTAACAAGACATAGATAGTAACATACCTGTACTTACCTGTAATATAACAAATATAGGCGCTCACCTGTGCCGGCGCTCACCTGTGCCTACCTGTAATGTAGTCAAATATATTTAGAAACACACCTGTGCCTATCTGTGATGAGATGTATATAGGAATACACCCACTGAGTTAACATGTCTATAATATACCAGTATGTAGCCAGATATCACACTGTATTGGAGCATCAGCAAACAGGTGTATTTACAGTATTTAAATTATTTTATTAAATGCAGGCACCTGAGAAATGTGCAGATATTCTTCACCTTGATAAAATGACTTACAAAATGACTTACAAAATTATTAAAAGCTCTGATCCATCAAACTGCAATAGGGTGTGCTAAATAGCACTCGAGGCATGCTAAAATGACTCAGAAACCACCTTAGCACTTAAGTGTGCATTAAGTGGGGAGGCAGCTGGATGAATCAGTGCCTCAGGCAACTGTACTCCTCTCTGCATAAAGCAACCCACCTGCACCCACCTGTATTGAGTCATACATGAGAACGGGAGCTTAACTGTAATGAATCAAATGTGTATACTAACACACCTGTGTCTATCATCGACAGTATGTAAAAATACACTTGTGTCTACCCGCTAAAAGATAAAGATGTTAACATGTATGTGTTTAGCAGTAATGGGATATTCAATCTCTAGTAGCCGTATAGGTGAAGTGTGTGCAGCAAGCTTTTTCGAAGCAATTGCAAAGCTTTTAGCAAGCTTTAACACCTTGTTTTTAAAGCCTTCAGCTCCAGTTTGGGGATGTTCAGATCTTATAGCGGAGGTTCCGCGGTCCATCGTTTTTTTTCTTCTGTGCATTCAATGGGGTTTAAGATCACAACTTAGTACTCGTTTGGCGATTAAAACCATCCCCCGTCCGTTTTCGTTTAAAAGATAAACTTATAAAAACCGATCCTGGCATTTTCCATTTTGCTTGTGGGCATTGTGAAGCCCACGAGCACGGACTTCCTGAAAGCGGTGAATGCTCGTCTCCCGGCATTCACCGCTCTATCTCGCGCATAAGCAGTGTTGATGGCGAGTAGCGCCGTCAACACTTCCTGGTTGCCATCACAACGGGCGGCGTCATTGAAAGTACACGCTCCGTTGTGATGGCATTCGATATTCACCTGCATGCCCTTCTCTAAAATGTCGATTTCAGCTACGCCCCCGTCACATGACCGGCGTCGCGCGTCGCTTCTTAGTAGAAAACCTCGTGGGATTACGAAGGATGTCGTTCGCGTTGTTTCTTGGGAAGCACGACACTGTGCTCCCAGTACACACTGCGATGAGCTCCCAGACAACACTGCGGCGCCGGGGAGACGCCTACTCCAGCGGGAGGGAAACCCAGAAATTCTTAATTACTAAGGTATTTAAATGTCAAAATAAAAAATCTTTGCCCAATTGTCTATCTAGGTTGTGCTATGATGCAGAGAAGATAGTCTTGTGATTTGGGTGAACCTCCGCTTTAATGAGTATGTTGGCTGTTACTTTGAGCAAGATATGGGTGGTCTTTAGCAGGCTTTGAAACTAGTTTTAATAAGTGTTTGCTAAAAGCTGCTGGTGGCCTGTTTAAAGGGACAGTCGGTATTACCAAATAAAGTATATGTCCAGGCAAAACTTGGCCATGTCAAGTTTTTACTGCTATCCGGGGCTGTGTTAGAGAGATCCCTCCAACAGTGGTCCTGATAGCAGTATAAAATCAAGATAGGGGTTCTAATTCCCCTTCCTCCCACCATCCCAAAATAAAACGTTTTTGCTGCCCCCACGTCAGTTAGTGTCAGATTGGCCGCCACACTATTGCAGTCCCATTATGAGTCGCTGATCACCGCCATTAGTGGTATAAAAAAATAAAATACAAATTCCAGGATATATCCCATAGTTTGTAGACGCTATAACTTTCACGCAAACCAAGCAATATACACTTATTGGGATTTATTTAATTTTTTTACCAAAGGTAAATGTAGCAGAATAAATTTTATCCAAAACGTATGAAAAAATTTTTTTTACATTTTTTTTAGTGGATATGTTTTATAGCAGAAAGTAAAAGATATTGTTTTTTCTTTTTCAAACTTGTGTTTTTCGATCAGATTTAAAAAAAACAAAGCAAAAAAAAAAAAAAGCCTAGTGGTGATCAAATACCACCAAAAGAAAGCTCTATTTGTATGAAAAAAATGGTATAAATTTTTTTTGGGTACAGCGTTGCATGTTAAAGTGCTGAATAGGAAAAAATGGCCTGGTCATGAAGGGGATAAAACCTTCTGGAGCTGAAGTGGCTATGCAGTACGTTAGTCCACCATTCTGACCATGTTTACCCATATTTAGGGTGTAACATGCAACTTGATCACAGCCTGCTGCCCACCAACCCAAAACCGACCCCGTCTCCTTTTACAGAATCCAAGGGTTCTTCTCCTCTCCAGCTCCTGTCCTTATCTAAATTTGGCGCGGCTATAAGGCTTCACCTGCACAGTCTCGCCATTAATTTACAAGAATCTGTGATGGAATAAACTACAAGTCCCATCTTGCACCACAGAAGAAGGATTTGTAGTTCCTAATGGAGCACTTTGATACTTCATCCAGCTCCATAACTGATGGTCCCTCCCTTGGTACAGACTTTCTGCTAAAGAAATTGTCTGCAGGATCCAGAGCAATACACCCAAGATCCACTAATCGTGGCTTCAATGTGAAAAAAAAAAAGTGCACTTTTTTTTTAATTAATTAGTATAGGTGTATTTATTATTTTTTCAATCTTTTTTATTAATAGTATCATACATGAGGTACAAAAGAGCATGCCAAATAATAGCCAAGGCACTTGTGACTCATGATGAAAGAGCAAAACAGAAAAGTCACAACAATGTGGTACAGCCCACAATCAAATTTTCTTCACAAATTTTATCAGCCTCATATGGGGCGTTATGCGATTTAAACATCAAAAGCTTCTGGAAAGGTTCACCACACTTAACTAAAAGGGTAAAGGAAGGGCTGCAACCCAAAACTCCATGAGTCACAAAGAGTGCGGAATTCGGGGCATAACTCCAAAGATTAAAAAAAAGAGAGAGAGAGAAGTAAAAACACGGAAGAAGAGATTGAGGGGTGGAAGAGAAAATAAAACAAAAAGGAGGAGGAGGGGGGCAGAAGGAAGGGAATGATAGAAGAGGAGGAAAGGGAAACCTAGAGGAAAAAGAGTAAAATGTGTTGGTCAAACTAAACAGCACAGAGCATGGCCATGGTCACTACGTATTTATTATTTTTAACAAACAGTTGACTTAGCCTTTAAAAACTTCAAGAAAATTGCTAGGGCCTTGCTGAAAGCTTTAGAAATTCTTTGTAAATGCTTGTTGTACATACTTATCTCATACATGCCAAAGCCCTTCCCTACGAAGGTAGGAGGGCAGGAAGGAGAGACCATACAGAGATCCAAGAAATGTAGTTTGTGCCAAGTTGTGAACTCCAGGACTCCAGGAAGCACTCACACATGGTGAAGGTCATGATGGTTGTACATGACCAGCCCCAGTTTGAGAAAGGCTGCAATAGGTGATATTTAATATGGGATGGTTGGGTGGTTTGCAAACCAAAAACATTTTTATGACCAGTTTTAGACAGTAATAACCTTCGGGGCAGTGACTTACGTACTTGAATGCATTTATCTGATTGCACCATGCTATGTAATATGATCACGTATAATACAATGCATAATATAATTGAAGGATAACAATATTTATCCGTTAGTGAGCTTTAGCTAGAGAATGTTCTTGGGCTCTGCTCCGACAAGCACATGCTGAGAGGTTTGGCAGTCTTCCTTGTTCGGGAATGCCTTCTAATTTAACATCTACTGTGCCAGGATGCTCTGAAGGTTGACGTTGGCCAATCTGTGATTTAGACTAAAGGGACTGCTCTGGTTGTACATTGATTATTATCATAGATATTTATACAAAAATATTGCTTATACTTTTCAAAAATTTAGAACATGTCTATTTAGTAAAGGCAGGCACTGCAAGGGTTGGTGGGAACCACAGGCCTCTTTGTATTGATTTGGAGCTCAAAAATGAAATCTTAGTATCCTACGGGATAGGAAAGAAGAATAGAAAAGGGAAAATAGAAAGCCAGGAAAAGAGGCAAGAAGGGTGGATATAGGGAGGGCAGTGAAACTAAGATGAGTGGAGGAAAGGACAGTGAACACTGAAGGAAATTGCAGTGGAGGAAAAAATATAGAGACATATCAAGGAGAAGAAGTGTCGAAAAGAAAGCCAAGACGTGGGTGGAGACAAGGAAGAAACAGCGGCAATACAGTGTTAAAAGGGAGGAGTAAATAGATGAATTAGGATAACCAGGCATGCAAACAGATGAGGGCAAGGCCGAATAAGTAAAACGAGTCAGGACTGACCAAGCCTGAGGTTGGTTGGGTTCGGGAAGTAGGTAAGAATTAGACAGTAGTACTGAAAACAAGTTGACAGGGCAAAGATGGGAAAATCTAGGAGATGATTGTTAAATAATGAAAGAAGCATAACTAGAGGACATGACAGTAGATAATTAGTTGTGTAGTTAAAATGAAAAAAAAAAATGTATTCATGGAAATTGCCACAGCCTAATTTATGATCACTTTTGAAGATAAAAAAAAAAAAAAAAAAACTTAGAGTATGAGAAAAACAAATTGGACATTGGTACAGAGGAAGGTGAGGGAATACTTCCATCTTTGTAGGCCGACCGATGGCAAGCTAATGTGCCAGTCTGCGCCAATGTGTGTCCTGCATTTCCCTGCTCATTGCTTTCCTTTGTTCCTTTCAGTTGCGACGGAGACTGCCCAGGGGGATGGGGAGGAAGGAAAGAGAGGCCGCGAAAACGCAACACCGCCTTCAGTGTCGTGGCACAGGGCCCAGTGCCTCCACCCCCACCAGGCAGCATTTAACATGGCCGTTACTTCCAAAACAAGCATGGGGAGAGGACGCAAAGGAACGCCGGGGTATTAGGAAGCAGTGGATAAGGTAAACGATGGATTCCAAAAAGCGATTTTGTAAAGGGTATACAGTCGATGATGATACAGTTTCTTCTCTGCAACAATTAACATGCTTTATTCATTAAGAATTATGCAGCGGGAGGAAAGGGTTCCTTGCTTTATTTTATGTTTTATCGACTACAGCATTGTTTTCAAACCATAATTTGAGAATCAATTTTATTAGAATGAAGATGAGTTGATCCAAGCAGTTATGCAGGTCCAAAATATGTGCCATCTTTAATTATAAACAGGCACTTGCTGTAGTTAAAGCATATAACCCTTTATTTTTAGTCATTTAAGTATTTTCTAACGTGGGGATTTTTTATTTGTGTGTACTTCTAACGAGAAGCTGGTTTGTGTATAGTGTAGATCTTTTGCTGGTTGCCATAAACCCGTAGATCCGAACTTGTGCTGTGCCCTTCTCACAAGCTCGAGTGTGCGGGTCTGTGTCGGCTTAGCTACGGCGGCATGAAAAGTTCTAAATCACCTAAGTCTCTTATGGGGTTCCTACATTGAAGATTGAAAAGTTGACTGCATGACTATTTTGTTGTTACTGCTTCATATGATATTCAACTTGCTGTAGTCAAACACAGTGTGATCAGCCCTTTTTGGATGTAAGATTTATGGATTAACTTTGTCTTGTTAAGTCATGCTACTACTGTTAGAAGGAACCTTGCATACGTAAGTACTTCCAAAACAACTGGGCCATCGTTTCTTGCCATGCTCAGACCGGTGAACTCCGGGATGAGGTAGTAGGTTGTATAGTTGAGGATAACATCACAGGAGATAACTGTACAGCCTCCTATCTTTCCCTGGGGTTTTGCCATGACATCGAAGCTGAAATATTCACAACGAACATGGAATGCTACCAGCAAGTAAGCCATACCACTAGACAGAGCGTTCATTTCAGGCACAGATAAAACACAAAGGTTAAATAATTAATACCTGAGTCATAGATGTAAGTTAATTGGGGGAAATGATAAAATGTGTAACAGATGTAAGGGTTGTAATGCCATGCCTAAAATATAAACTGCATTTAAACTAAACGGGAAGATAATCAAAGACTTTTTCTTTGCTTTGGGTTAACTCAGGTCTCAGGTAGATTTTAAAACCTGATCACAATCTATGACCATGGTGGGATGAGATCTACTAAAGTTCACAATAGATGTGACAGCCATAGGTTTGCTGTGACCTGAACATCTTGGTTCAGCTCTGTAGAGTGCATTCTCTCTATAATCCCACAGAAACCTCAATTATTTCTGTTTGAAGTTTTGGAGAAAGCACTCGAGAGAAGAACCCTTCTTTCATGGTAGGGCCAAGGGTTGAGGAGATCACCCTGCCAGGGTCACAGACTGCAATAAAGACCAATCCTCATATTACGATCCGCCCCACTTCATAAATAAAAACATGGCATTGTAAACCAATCAAACCAATAGTGTTAAGGTTCCCATAGATATTACCCCACCCCTACACCTGATTCTTGCAGTTTTGGTATTCATTTGGTATACAGACCAGCCATATGAAGGATCCCTATGGTGCTTCATTAAGGGAGAAAAACTTTTGACCAGGTTGGAATTTAGCCTCACAGTCCTCAGTTCCAAGTCAGCAGCAGTGCTGGAGTTGTGTGTTGTTCACATAAGTATGCATGTTTGTAGAATATAACCATATGACTTAATGTTTGTGTTTGGCTAGACATACATAATGTTGATAAATGTAAAGTTATGCACTTGGGAGCTAAGTGGGAGTACAACTGGGGAAATACATAGTGGAGAAGGATCTGGGGGTTTTGGTAGATCATAAGCTTAAAGCAGAGGTCCGCCAAAATATTTACCTGTCCAGGGTGCCCACGATGTCGGCACCCGAGGCCGACCCGTCGCTCGGTCCTCGGATGCTGCTGTCGCCATCTTCGGTAAGGAAATCAGGAAATGAAGCCTTCACTTCCTGGTTCCCTACTGCGCATGTGCGAGTCGCGCTGCGCAATCTGAATGGCCCCTGCTGTCTCCTGGGACCCGTGTGTCTCCCAGAAGACAGCGAGGGGGGGACGGGAAGTGGCGTAGATACCCGCAGATTCTGCGGCTATCTATTCCCGGAAGTGGGTGCAAATACCTGTATTATACAGGTATCTGCACCCCCCTTCACCCTGAAAGGTGCCAAATGTGGGGGAGGGTTCCGAAAAGCGGAGGTTCCATTTTTGTGTGGACCTCCGCTTTAATAATAGCATGCAATGCCAAGCTGCAGTTTTCAAAGCGAGCAAAGTCCTTTCTTGTATGAAGAGAGGTATGGACTCCAGAGAGAGCAATATAATTTTGCCCCTGTACAAATCATTAGTAAGACCTCAACTGGAATTTGCAGTTCAGTTTTGGGCCCCAGTTCTCAAAAAGAATATCGGGGGAACTGGAGAAAGTGCAGAGAAGGGCAACCAAACTGATAAGAGGCATGGGGGAGCTCAGCTAAGAGGAAAGAGATTAGAGGAACTGAATTTTTTCCCCCCTTAGAAGAGGAGATTAAGGGGGGATATAATCAACATGTACAAATATATAAGGGGTCCATATAATGAACTTGGTGTTGAGTTATTCAATTTAAGGTCATCATAGAGGACTCTTTATGTCTAGAGGAAAAAGAGATTTAATCTCCAAATACGGAAAGATTTCTTCACAGTAAAAGCTGTGAAAATGTGGAATAGACTTCCTCCAGAGGTGGTTCTGGCCAGCTTAGTACAATGCTTTCAAAAAGGTCTGAATTCTTTCCTAAATATACATAATATAACTGGGTACTAACATTTTTAGGTAAAGTTGATCCAGGGAATATCCCATTGTCGGGGGATCAGGAAGGATTTTTTTCCCCTGCTGTAACAAATTTGATCATGCTTTGCTGGGTTTTTTCGCCTTCCTCTTTTTCAACTGTGGGTATAGGATTGTGTATATGGGATTGTATGATTTATTTTTATTTTTTATTGGTTGAACTAGATGGACTTGTGTCTTTTTTCAACCTAACTATGAAACTATACCCTTCACTGGAAACACCTAAACTCATGTTTGGAGGGGTTCCCACATACTTTTGGCTGTACAGTCTTGCTATTACTAATCTCCTTCTGAACATGCTAGTTGACTGGCTGTTAGGTTGACCCATAGGCTGTAATAATACCTTGGTCTCTGACCCACACAAAGCCTACAGATTAGAAAAGTCAGAGGTCTTTATCTGACATTTGAATTAAGCTGGCCATAGATGGTTTGAATCTAAGCAAGAACCGGCTGAGACTTGAAGCATGCATGGGCAGGCTGAATGTAAACAAATTGATAGATCAATCAGCTTGGGTACAACCAGTCTGATGGATTTTACATGCAATTATCGCTTGCAGCTGTTATAGCCGCTAGCAATAATGACTGTGTTCTCCTTATGGGGATGGCTTTAAACAATCTCTCCCCCTCCCCCTGCCAGGAGAACACTATAGCCCCGATGGGAGGAATCTCACTGTGACCCAAAATTTGCTCCATCTATGGCCAGCCTCAGCCTAAGTGACTAAAGTATTAAAAGCAGGATAGCCAGCATGACAGCCAGGCACCTACCATTTTAAGAAGGAGACCAGCAATGGCAGTCTCCATATTTTGCTCTTAAAAGTTTTTTTCGTCTCTCCAATCACCAAAGCCCCATCCCCTGACATTTACCGTAAAATTCTAGACCCTCGGCTGGCCACTGAGACTCTGGCATTCGAGGGGCACCAATGAAACATAATTACTTGCATTTAGAGAAAATGTTACCTTTGGCCCGTTTTAGGCTAGAATAGGTTGAATTTGAAGGTGCCTCCCATACTGTTTATCTGTGTTTTGTCCATTCTCATTATTAACAGTTTTAGAAAGTGTGTAGCTCCATTATAGCAACATGTAAGAGTGATGCCAGAAAAGAAGAATCTTTTTAATTAACTTTTTCTGTGATAATAATTTTTTTGGTTAATTTGTAGATAAACTTTTAACTTGCTTTACTGTGTAATGATATAAACTAGGCTGCCACAGTGATTTAATGATAGGATGGTCCAATATTCCAATTAAATTAGGAAAGTTGTTTAGAATTTAAAAAGGTATTTCTATTCACAAATATCCAGCTAGATTTGGGCGATGTAGCCAGCCAGTAAAATTGTACTTATGCCTGCAGCACTGATGTGCCAATCTACTGCCAATAACATTTAGCCAAACCTTTTTTTGTTGTTGTGGATAGAAAAGAGGAAAGCCCTGTACACACGGGCGGGAATCCCGTTTTCTCGACGGGACTCCTGGCAAGCTTGTCTTGCCAAGCCCTGTGTGCTGACGGGCATTCAAAAGAACCGCCGTTCTTTTGAATGGCAAGAACGCAGTGACGTCATCGACTACAACGAGCCGGCGCTCGCCACATTCGATGCAGTCGTCGCCATCTTGCTACACCCCACACTAACCTTGTATGCTACCGCGCATGCGTCAAAGTCTTATCGAGCATGCGTGGGTATACCTTGGACAGGTAAGCATACAGACGACCGGATTTCTCGGCAGGAAACACTCTGCTGAGAATCCTGACGAGAAAAATAGAGAGCCAGTTCTCTTATTTTTCTCGTCGAGATTCCCGGCAGTTTTCCAGACGAGAAACCATACACACGAATGGTTTTCTTGGCAAAAAGCTCTCCCAGCAGTTTTCTTGCAGACAAAAACGGTCGTGTGTACGAGGCTGAAGAGTTAGGTCTCTTCATGGGGCCATTCTGATCAGGTCCGCCTGTCAGTTTTTCAAGCGGACCTGACCAGAAGGTCAATTAAACCCTATGGACAGGGGAGTATAAATGGACTTTTGTCTGTTTACACTCGCCTACCTTCAGGTCTGACCAGTAACAGAATGGGATCCGTTCTCTTCACAATGTGGGTCGAAGGGTATTTAGGTGTAAACGAACAGTGGAGTCTGTTTACTCCCGGCCACCCATAGGTCAGAGTGGGCTTTGTCCGTCTCCGGTCTGCAGAAACTCACTAGATACAGATGTGTCATCCACCCGCTCTGCTCCAGTCAGCAGGGAATCCGTGAGCTCATCCCCTACTGATCAGAATGGAATATGTCCCATGTGAAAGGGGCCTTAAAATCAATGGCAGTTTATTATTTTGTTTGTGTACCATCGGCAAATTTTCCCTTTACTTTCCGTCTCAAAGACTCAAAAGAATATTGAAAGAAATCTCCCAAAAGAGAAGACCAGTGACAGGTGTCCTCAATTGGAAGCTTTCCCCTTACCTTGTTTTGGCGCAAGTTTGAAATTTTGGATTTCCATTCAGTTTCTGTCTCTGATAATAGTCATCAGGCCAAACAGAGTGGTGAATCTCCCCAATGAAGACAGACTCAGGCAGCAATCAAAACATGACAGAGGGCCTCACCCAAAACGTAATAAAAAAGGTTTTGCCTAGAGATGCCTAGCCTTCCCTCACTGATCTCTCTCCTTTCCTTGCAAAGCATAGTGTGCTTCTTACATATCAGACATCCATTTAAAGCAGACCCATCTTATATACAGCGGTTACATAGTTAGGTTGAAAGATACTAGTCCATCCAGTTCAACCAATTAAAAAAAAAAACGCACAAATAGAAAACCTCCATATACACTATCCCATACTCTTAGTTGACCCAGAGCAGAGGTCTCCAAACTTTTTAAACCAGGGGCCAGTTTATTGTCCTTCCAACCTTGGAGGAAGGGGGGGGGGCAGACTGTGGCCAGTGGGAATAGAAAATTTCTTGGCATCAGTGGGAGTATACAATGCCCCATCATTAGTATTAGGGAAAGGAATAGTGCCCTATTGTTGGTATCAGAGGGAAGAATAGTGCTCCCTCATTGGTGTTTGAAGTTTGAGGACCACTGATCCAGAGATAGGCAAAACAACCCAATAAAGCATGATCCAATTCACTCCACTGGGGTAAAAAATCCTTCCTGATCCCCCAGGAGGGATATTCCCTGGATCAACTGAATACAAAAGCAAAATTTCATTTCAGATTTGATCTGTCATTGTAGCAAAATTTACCAAAAATTAAGCAAGACTACTTACACAGTCCTTCCAAAGTACTAATCAGTTGCAACCTTCTGGTCAACAAGTGTTTTACTATTTTTTTCAGTTTTTTTCAGTTTGTGGCCATATGTAGCAATATAGAGAATAAGTGTTCAGTCCACACAGTTTTTGGCAGATGTTGGAATGGCTAGTTTAGTTACTCAATGGTTTCTTTGGGCACTTTTGTGACCAAATATCATTGATAGACAGATTAGTTGACCTAAGCCAAAACAGAATACGAATAATTTAGTATTTGCACTTCTGCTGCTTTAAAGATAACTCTAGACCAGGGATCGTCAAACTATGGCCCTCCAGCTGTTGCGGAACTATGTGTCCCATGAGGCATTGTAAAACTCTAACGTTCACAGGCATGACAAGGCATGATGGGAATTGTAGTTTCTGAACAACTGGAGCGCCATAGTATGAAGACCCCTGCTATAGACCAATAGGTACATACACAGACAAAATGCATATATTTAAGATTTACCTGCTAAAGTGTTTGTACTTCCAGTCCTGAGATTTACACGTTACACACTTGTTTTAATATATGCAGCAATCTTTCGAATGAGAAGGGAAAATACAGGATCAAACTGGGAGAGTCGCATTGCTCTGTGAAGTGATGGTCTTGGCCCCTTATGTAAATGTCGGAACATCATGATATACTTAGAGAGAGGTGTGAAAAGTCTATAATCCCTGAGCTGTGCAGCTAGCAGTGATCAAGCCAAGAGGTCCTAGAGAATCTTAGGTCCTCTATGATCTCTAAGCTATGCAGCTAGCAGGGATCAACCCAAGAGGCAATACAGGATCTTAGGTCCTCTATCACCCCTGAGCTATGCAGCTAGCAGCGTGAATCCTTTGAAAACAACTGCTAAATATATTTTCAAGTACAGCTACTATAAATACCCAAAACCATATCTATACTAGCTCTCATAGTGCCCTGTACAGGAGCACACAGACAGACAGGGCAACACTGTACACAGTCAGGGCTCTAGTGTTCTGAACAGTGTTCTTAAAGTAGCACTCCTGAGCTCCTGTGAGCGCTGTTATTACTCACAAATTACTATTGTGCCCTTTACTACGTCCTGCAGTGACATGGAAGGTGGTGGTACTGTAAATGTAGGGGTTTTTCTTTTGGAAGAAAATATAGACATAAAATGCTGCAGCAGCTATGGGTGGTCAGTGTTTGTTTAGATTCACCATTCTGCAACCAGTGTTTCATGGAACCCTAGGGTTCCTTCAGAGGTTGCTAGGGGTTCCTTACGTTATGAGCAGTGGTGTGCGCAGCCGATTGCATTAGGGTGTGCACCCCAAAGCTCAAACACACACTACCGATCACTCACGAATCCGATGTTCATTTAGAATGAGAAGGGGCAAGTAAATTACATATTTACTGGTCCCTTCCCTTACTAACCTTAAAACATCAGACGGGAGAGGAGAGGAGGGAAGCTGGCAGTGTTGTGGGGGGAATCTGTGCTGCACAGGGTGATTAGAGTGTGCCTGGGCTCACCTGGCACACCCTGTGTGCACGCCTATGGTTATGAGTGATTGTCCTCTCATTCCATGGTGCCTACATATTTCTGGGTCCAAGACCACATGGCAGAGCCAGGTGTTTCGTGGAACCCTAGGTTTCCTTCAGAGGTTGCTAGGGGTTCCTTACGTTATGAGTGATTGTCCTCTCATCCCATGGTGCCTACATATTTCTGGGTCCAAGACCACTTGGCAGAGCCAGGTACATGACACCAATGATATTTTAAGCTTTTTGTAGGAGTGCCCTTCTGACCACCACTGTAAAGGGAACATTTTTTACAGGGGATCAGGAGAGAGGGAGAGTTATGTTAGGAATAGAACCATCCGATTACACATCCGCTTCCCACCAAAAGATGAAAATAGCTCCTGCGGAGAACCTTTTGTGAGGCAATGAATACTTTACTGGTGAATATGAAAAAGTGTAGCGCTTATTTTTGTGAAAGAGTCAGTTACCAACACATAACAAATGTTGCAAACATGCATATATATTAATTTCAGTGACACCAAGTGACTGAGTGTGATCCGTGAAAAAAAAATATTATATGTAAATAAATCAGAACGAAACAGTCCTCTATTGTGACCACACACAAATAACAGTCCAAAAGTGTAGAAAAAACTGCAAGGTTGAAAAAAAAAAAGAGTCCCACATGGATATGACCCTCTCTGTGAAAAGATAGAGACACCACCACCGATATAAGGAGGAGGCTTACCAGATGGTATTGACTTGGTAAGGTGTATACCACCCAAGTCAAAACAGGCTTAAATAATCAGTCAGCAAGGTGTATCCAGCTGGTCCTGAATCCGCATATCAGTCGGCACCGCAAATTCCCGTAAACACCAGGAAGTGTGAATACATATAGTCTTGTTGGAGCCAGAGATACGGTAACCACATAACATGCGTAATGGGGAAAAAAACTCACATAGTGTGATACCGTACAAGGAAGTATTTATTTAAAAAAAGATTAAAAAATGTACACTCACATTTGGAAGAACATCATAGGCATATCACAAAATGCAAGAGCGATGTGTGTAAATGGGTCCACCCGACGCGTTTCAACTAAAAAGACTATATGTATTCACACTTCCTGGTGTTTACGGGAATTTGCGGTGCCGACTGATATGCGGATTCAGGACCAGCTGGATACACCTTGCTGACTGATTATTTAAGCCTGTTTTGACTTGGGTGGTATACACCTTACCAAGTCAATACCATCTGGTAAGCCTCCTCCTTATATCGGTGGTGGTGTCTCTATCCTTTCACAGAGAGGGTCATATCCATGTGGGACTCTTTTTTTCAACCTTGCAGTTTTTTCTACACTTTGGACTGTTATTTGTGTGTGGTCACAATAGAGGACTGTTTCGTTCTGATTTATTTACATATAATATTTTTTTTCACGGATCACACTCAGTCACTTGGTGTCACTGAAATTAATATATATGCATGTTTGCAACATTTGTTATGTGTTGGTAACTGA
Organism: Rana muscosa; assembly: GCA_029206835.1. Lineage (NCBI taxonomy): Eukaryota > Metazoa > Chordata > Amphibia > Anura > Ranidae > Rana > Rana muscosa. Next base: position 43,876,277 of record CM055124.1, on the reverse strand, counting down.
CTCTTTCACAAAAATAAGCGCTACACTTTTTCATATTCACCAGTTTTTGCTTTGTCTCAGCTGTGTTGGCAGCTAATTTTTGTGTTCACTCATTGCACAGCGCAGTATATCCCATATCTAATGAATACTTTACTCCTTCAGACAGTAGCACCACGGAATATGGAAAGAAATGCTTAAATGTGCATCCTCACAGGGTGACACTGTGGATGCACTGGTATAAATGTGCCAACGTCCCGAAAATTATGGAGGAACACTGATTGAACTAAATGATGGACTTTTAACTGCACATAGGTAAATCATGTAAAAAATCTAGGGGTTTTTATTGGTAGAAAAACTGTAAAAGTACATTAATACATTTTAGAAATGTCATTATACTAATCATTAATACATGACCCAGAATAGTGCTCTATTCTCACTTCCAAAGACTACAGTAACATAGGTAAACTCAAAAATATAAGAGATACATATCCAACAAACAAAGAATTAGCTGGTAAGCAGAAAAAGAGAGTTCCCTCCAGGTGAGTTTAGCTTGAGACGCCAGAAAGTGTGCACCGGTCAAAACCTGGTGTGTGGGCTGGGCAGAGATATTCTGTCCACAATGTAGCCCCAAATCAGTAGCGTGACCAAGCTTAGGCTTGGAAAATGCGTGTGCTAGCAGACCTGTGTGGAACCTCTTCTGTGAGCTGTTCTTCTCACAGCACACCCGGAGGGAACTCTCTTTTTCTGCTTACCAGCAGACTGTGCTGTGTTTATTACCCTGCTGTCGATTACTATGATTTCTACTAACCCAACTGGCTATCTATTTTAGATATACTGCCAGTTTATTGGTATCCAGGTCCGTGTTACACTACTCAATATGACCTGCTTACTATTATGCTCCTGAAGAAGCGTTACGATACACGAAACATGTAGAGCAGAGCAAAACTACGTTTCTGCATACTGGACCCATGACTAAGGCTATCCACTTCCTACGTACACCGTTCAACTAATTCTTTGTTTGTTGGATATGTATCTCTTATATTTTTCAGTTTACCTATGTTACTGTAGTCTTTGGAAGTGAGAATACAGCACTATTCTGGGTCATGTATTAAGGATTAGTATAATGACATTTCTAAAATGTATTAATGTACTTTTACAGTTTTTCTACCAATAAAAACCCCTAGATTTTTTACATGATTTACCTATGTGCCGTTAAAAGTCCATCTTTTAGTTCAATCAGTGTAGCACCACGGAATAGACTCTGAGAGATGGACTGTAGGTAATACTTTGAGAAAAAAAAGGATAAAGCAAAAGAACAATTCTTTTTTAAAAGCTGAACTCTGGGATACCTTTACGCTGCCAACCCTATCCCTCACTGCAAGTTAACTGTTTGTTAAAAAGTCTCTCCAGCCAAAAATGCAGAGTATGCTTTAAAAGGTTCCCACAACGTATGATCTTTGACATCTTTTCAAATTTTACAGCCCCATATTACATAAATTTTACTTGTTATTTCTGCTTTTGCCCTCAATATCTCTTTATTTTTTATGTTCTGGGTTGAGAACAAGGATCAGCTGCTGAAATTTCTGATCCCTAAAGCGTTGTCAGAACCTGAAAGCCGTGGTGCCTCATTACTCCAAAGCCTTGAGTGCTTCTGAGGCTTTTTCCATTGTGCATGGGTTAAATTGTTGACTGAGCTCAAGTGTCACTTCTCGTACTGGTGTCAGTGCTGCAAAGAGAGCTCCACCCTCCATTCATCGGAGAGAGAATGCACGCCATGGGTTAGCGGTCACATGACTGCAATTTTTTTTTTTTTTTTAAAAGCTACTTTTTTAAGGATTCAATATTAATTTGTATAATAGAGACTAAAGAAAAACTTACACCAAATATTTTGGACTTTAGTGATATGATGAGTTTCATTCTACGTTGAGTCTTGTGGTAGAAAATGTAGCACCATCTTAGCTAGGTTGCTAACAATTGAGGCAAATTTAGATTTTGGCTCCCCTGTAGCAGTGGAGTGAAGTTCGATTGCTTTTGGCTGTTCTGGGTTCTGCTGGTGGCAGGCTCAGCTGCTTTCCCCTGGTTTCTGGTAGGTTCCAGAATTTAGTGTGTGGAAGAGGCAGACCCTCACTTCCATATTCATACCACCTCAGCCAGTCCCTGGCAAGAAGAAAGGTCAGTAGGGGGTTGAGGTGAGTATAAGTAGGCTGGGGCCTGGAACAGCAGGGTCCTTGTCCTGTGGGAGAAGACCCAGACTGAGGGCTGTGGCCCTCTGGAGCTGACAGTTTAGAAAAGGTCATCTGGGTCCCAGCTCCAGCTAGAGCCACGGGACACATGTCCAGAGTTCATGAGAGCAGTTGCAGGAAGTCCACAGAGGATCTGACCTGGAAGCAAACAGTACAGAGGTGGGCACATACTGGAGGAAAGCATTCAAGTACCCAGGGCACAGTGAGGACCAGCCTGAAATCCCTGAGACTTTTGGGAGAGCTCATTTCAGTTTGCTGGCTCTGGTTCTACCTTAGAAATTGGGTCACTTGAGCTGTAGTTCACTAGTCCCTGACTTCAAGAGGATGGCTGCACCCCGCAGAGACAGCACAGTTAGAAGTGTCCTCCATTATCTTTTTTTCTGCTAAATTTGGAGTATCCCAAGTTTTACCCCACTCAAGTTGAATCAGAATTAAACTCCAAAAAGGCATGCACTACCTGTTTATTGAGTTGAGAGACTGAACTGCTGTGTGCTTGGTTGCCATGTGCCTCACCGGGAATGGAACCTCGAATACATTAGCCAGGTCTGGGGTCTGTACTACATGAATAAGCAATATATTTACCTTATTCCTCACTCCACAGGCAGCCAGTGCTCTCCTCTTTTCTCTGACACTCCAGACTGTGGTGGGGGGGCCCTTGTGGTCCTCATATACACTGCAGGACTGCATTGTTCATGGTGAGAGTAGAGTGCAACCTTCAGAGCTCCTTAGAGAAGGGGCTTCGAGGGACTGGTTGCACAGCATTGAGAGAGGTGTGGGGTAATTAAAGCTTTTTTTTCTACCCCTAGATCTAAGAAGCATAAAACCTCTGCAGGGCAGGCGGGTCCCACTGCAAGAGTAATTTTATTTTTAAATCCCAGAGTTCAGCTTTAAATTAAATGGACTAACTTTACTCACCCCACAGTAGATAAAAGTTTAAATCAGGCTTGCAGCAGGAGCTCCTTCTCCAAGTCGATGGGGACTAACAATCGGGAAGAGCTCAGGGTGGCATCTCTTGAAAGGATATATTCATTGAAAAGGAGGCAGGCCTTGACATGAAATCTACAGAGCAATTTCTAAAATGCATGGTCTTATTTCTTATGTAATGCATTCATTCAACACAGCAGATATGGTAAGATGACATAAGTATTTCCATTACTTTACAGCCCTTTTGGCAGCAAAATGGTTCCTATGTTTGTATACTGCTGTGTTTTTACCTTTTAGGCTAATGTTGCTGTTAAGTAGTTTTGACTGGAACCCGCCTTTAAAGCAGAGTCAGGTGACAAATTTAGACAATATTACAGAGGATGATTTACTAAAGAAAAATAGACTGTGCACTTTGCAAAGTGTCATTGCCCTCTGCAAGTGCAGTTGCTCCAGAGCTTAGTAAATTAAGTAAGGCTTCACTTTGCAAATAGTACCCAATCACATGCAAGGAAAATAAAGGAAGCAGCATTTTTACTTGCACATGATTGGATGATGGAAATTAGCAAAGCTTCTGCTCATTTACTAAGCTCTGGAGCACCTGCACTTGCATAGGGCAACTGCACTTTGCAAAGTGCACAACCTTTTTGCCTTTAGTAAATCAGCCCCAATATGTTGCTCAGAAGGATAAATTAAGATTAAAAAAACTGAATTGCTTTCCATTCCGGGAGCAAATGCCCTTCCAGGGTCCCTCCAGTGCTGGTGACCAAAAACCTGGGCATTCGGTCACATGATCTTTTCTGAAGATTTGGAACAGAATGAACGCTGATCCTCCCACAAATTAATATTTGATCCAAAAATTAAAGAGGAAATGATTCAACCTTCAACCTTTTAGAAAAAACAGGTACCCGCTATGTATAGGTCCCTTTTAGCTCTAAGGGGTACATTCATGTGGAAGAATTCAGACAATAACTGTATGTGGCCACTGGTCTTCCTTAGAACTCTTGGGGGCAGTACAGGCAAAGTATAATTCCAACAGGCTGCCATGGATCCTAAGTTCGGGTAGGTATAGACAACCATTTTTGAGTTCCAAAATTGGAGTTGGGACATAGTGTCAGAAGCATTTGTATATATATTCATACAAGTCAGCTGTTTGGTTCACATTCTTTGTATATACAAATCAACACATATAATGCATCTCATGGAATTTGGGGTCAGTCTTAGTAGGAGCTTTAGATAAAATGTAAGTTTTAGCTGCATATAGAATGGAGTTGATCTCTGGTTACTTTGGGTTTTATGCTGTGCCTGTTCCAGCCCAATTGACAAACAGGTTTTGCCATTTAAACAGAATACCAGAATACCTAGACATGTGGAACTTGTTTCATTACAAACTGAAATTCAAAACAAAATTTTCATTATTCTGAGATTCGGATGTATCTGAATTTTCAAATCACAATAGTAACAAATTTCAACGAATCTGAAAAAAGTTATAACAAAACGAAGTAACATAACAAAATTACGAATCTGAAATTTTTTAAAATGAATTTGAAAATTTTTAAAATTACCGTAGGTTGAATTAGAAAACGAATTCAAATTCAAAAATGAATTTGAATTTGAAATGGAAACATATTGCAATAAATACAGAAAGGTATAAAAAGTGAAATAAGATGATGATAAGAATAGAAAAGAATAGAATAGAAAAAAGATTAAATAGAATATAATAGAACAAATATTGCGGTCTTCCTAAATTCTAAACTATTTGAAAATAAAGAATATACTAACAGAATCCAAATATACAAAATAAATCCGAATATACAAAAGGAATTCCAAAAATGTATGATTCCAACATAATGAACTTGACAAACCTAAATTATTAACTTAACAAATTAATCCGAAACTAAGCTAATTTTTCCGTTGTGCACATCTCTACTGGACACCAACTCCAGTCTCCACATGCCTCGAAAAATTCAACATTAGCTAAAGCCCTGAAGATAGGAAAGCCCCAATCCCACAAGGCACACTGTATGTATCATTTTGTAAAGAAAGTGAACTAAATTGTACAACTCTCTATACAAGGTGCTCCTCACCCCAGGTCCTAGCACACCACCATCATTGAACCCTGAATTTGAAGTCCAAAATACAGCCCAATATAAACCGAACTATTAAGTTACACAACTCTCCATACAAGATGGTCTTCACCCTAGGACCAATACATGGCTCCAGCACACCATCACTATTGAACCCGAATCTAAAGTCCAAAATACAGCCCAACACCAAACCACTTTAATATACAAACGCAGTAGTTGTACAACTCTTTATACCAGATGCTCCTCACCCTAGGATCAATCTATGGTCCTAGCACAACACTGCAACCGAAAAACAAAACAAAAAAAAACAGGCGAACGTGAACCAAACCACTGAGATGCACAACTCAATGGTTGTACAACTATTTGTACAAGAAACATCTCACCCTAGCATCAATACAGGTTTCTAGCACACCACCACCACTGGACTCCAAATTTGAAGATCAAAACCAACCAAACTACTTGAGTTGACCTCCCACTTTATACAAGATGCTCCTCACCCTAGGACCAATACATGATCCCAACACACCACCACTGAAGCCCAAATTTGATGTCCAAAATTCAGCCCACCATAAACCAAACCACTAACATGCACTAACATGCACAACTTAGTGGTTGTACAACTCTCTATGCAAGACACACCTCACCCTAGCATCAATACAGGTTTCTAGCACACCACCACCACTGAACCCCAAATTTGAAGATCAAAAACAAGCCCAACTTGAACCAAACCACTGAGCTGCACAACTTTCTAAAGTCACTCCTTACCCTACACACACATAGATTTTTACAGTGTATATACAGTGTAAATACGTTTAAGGCTTTGGCCTAAGTTTGGCTTTATTTGTAAAGTGACCCGTTGCACACACTTCGAAACATAAATCATCAAACACGGTGCAAATGGGTGTCCATTCACCAGTGTAGAAGGACATGTAAGGTGGCCCTTGACCGTTGGATTGAGTAGAAAATATTTATATACAGTATATGTGTATAGGTGCCCTAGAAGACTCCCAGATTATTCTCGGGGAGAGGGGATAAACATTTCTCTATTTTTAAAACCCATGGTAGTATTTTTCAAAACCCGTTGTAGCAATGTCTGCACCAAGCCCACTATTTTTGGGTCATTATATTTATGCCATGGTCACCTTAGATCAGTGTTTCTCAACTCCAGTCCTCAAGGCGCCCCAACAGGTAATTTTTTCAGGCTTTACATTATTTTTCACAGGTGATTTGATCAGTTTCACTGCCTTAGTAATTACTACAGCCGTTTCATCTGAGGGAAATCCTAAAAACATGACCTGTTGGGGCGATTGAGGACTGGAGATGAGAAACACTGCCTTAGAAAATAATCGTTTAGCAATCTGATCAGGGCCACGTGCACAACCATTGTTTAATGTCCATGGCTACTTACAGTGTATCTGTCACAAAAGAACACCGCAAAATGCTGCATTGTCCATGGTAACTGGGATTCAGTGCTCATTTTCTGCCACTCCTCACGGGGCGCATTGTGAGTGTCTGCTGGCTGTGATTTCTTGCCATCAGACATTTTAATTAGAAAGTTTTCTATAAACTGTCATTTATTTTGGGGGGCGCCCTCTGCTAGCCTGCGCTGTCACCGAACCGCCGAGTCCCAGACTGCAGAATCATTTTTAATCTTTTGTGTCTGTGCTGCCATGCAGTAGAAGGCGGATTTCTTCTTTCTTTTTTTTGAAGCCTCATGTTGCTCCATCACTAAGCCGGCTCATCGGTGCTGCAGCGTCACCTGCTGTCCTAATACTATCTGTACACGGGACTATCACCAGACTTTATTCAGCTGCTGGCGACCTCCGATGCACCTTTCTTAAACTTCGCTTCTCAGACAACCCTGCAACGCCCCCTGGTGGACCTGGATGGTAAAGCTAAATTTATCACTAGGCTGTCTCTTCCAACAGGGGCAGACATAGATATTCATAGCTACAGAGGTACAAAATAAAAAAAAGACTTAATCCTGGTACCATTTGGAATATATATAGAAAACACTAATATTTTTAAACACTGCAATGAAAACAGGGGGAGACACATGGACTTTTGGCAGCTGTGGGACAACCATTTGTAGCTGGACTTTAAGATCCATATACCCGTAAACAACCCATAGGTTGCCATAACATTCCCGAAGTGAGATATGTTCTAATTTATTTATTAAGCAAAATTCTAAATGCAGAACCATGGCCGATGAGAAATTAATTGTTGTCTATTTGGCTATAGCAAGCTGTGATCTGATTGGTTACTATGGATAACTGCATGGTGCACATTTTCTATTTTAACAGATATATTTTCAAAAAGAAAAAAAAAAATAGTTTTAGTTTGATAGGAGGGAGGCAATACAGAAGAAGAGGGAAGAAGGAGGGAGGAAGGAGAAAAAATTGAAGAAGAAGGGAAGGAGAGAAGAGTACAAATAAAAAGGAGATAGAAGAGGGGAGTAAAAGGGAAGGAGAGAAAAATAAAAAGGAGACAAGGAGAAAGGAATAATGAAGAGATGAAAGAAGGAATGAATAGGGAATAGGGAAGAAGAAAGGATGGGAGGTGAGAAGAACAAAGGTGAGAAGAGAGAAGGGAAGAAAACTAAAGAGGGAAGGATAATTGAATAAGAAGAAGAGATGGATGAGGGAAGGAGAGAAGAAGGGAGGAAAGAAAGAAAGAAGAAGGATGGTGAGAAGAAGAGAAGAGGGGAGGAGAGAAAAATAATAAAGAGAAGGAAGAGGGAAGAATAGAGGATTAAAGAAGGGATGAAAGATGGAACTAATGAATAGGGAAGGAGTGAAGAAGGGAGGAAAGAAGGAAAGAGAAGGAGAGAAGAAGGAAGGTGAGAAGAGGGAAGGAGAGAACGATAAAGGAATGAAGAAGAAATGGAAGAGGGAAGGAGAGAAGAAGGGAGGAAATAAGGACAGTGAGAAGAAGAGAAGAAGGAAGCAGAGAAAAATGAAGTGCAGATAGAAAAGGGAAGGAAGGATGAATGAGAAAGAAAGAGATGGAGGAGGAGGAAAGGAGAGAATAGGGAAGGAGAAGAGGGGAAGAGAAAGAAGATGGAAGGAAAGAAACATGAATAGATGAAAAAAGAGGGAAGGAGAGAAAAAAGAATAGAGAGGAGGGAAGGAGAGAAAACTAAAGAGGAGGTGGAAGAGAAAAGAAAAGAGGAATGAAGAAGAGAAGAAAGAGGGAAAGAAGGAAGAGGAAGGGAAAGAAGGAAGAGGGAAGGAGAAAAAAATAAAGAGGAGAAGGAAAGAGGAAAGAAGATGAGGATGAAGGAGTGACTAAAGAGAGAAGAAGACGAGAATGAAAAGGAGAAAGAAGTGAGGAGAGAAGAATGAATGAAAGAAGGATCAAGGAAGAGGAGAAGAATAAAAGAGGAGAGAGGAAAAGAGGGACATATTAAGAAGAGGGGGAAGGAAGAAATAGGGAATGAGAATGAATGAGGGAAGGAATAGGGAAGAAAAAAGAATGAAGAAGGGAAGGAAGTGTAGAAGGATGGAGGTATGAGAGGGGAAGTAAGAGGAAAGAAAAATAAAGAAGGAAGAAAGGAAGAAGAGAAAGAAAGGAAAAAGGAGAAAATTTAAACCATATGAGACAGATGAATAACAGATGGATAGCAGAAGCGCCCTCTTACAAAGCAAAGACCTGGAATTTCATCTCCAAATATTACCCGAGTGAAAAATGTACGAAACATGAACAGTAACACGACAGACCGTATTTGCGAACCCTTCGAAAATAAACCAAACGTCCGTCTAGACAGAGGATAAGAAGCAAAAAAAAAATACCAAGATTCATAGACAGACAAACACGTACATCCATGCAAACGCACACAGTTTCTTTAAAAAGCTCTGGAGACGGGCACACAACATACGAGACAGTTTTATTTGCAGCATCAAACAAATATACCACCGGCAAAAAAGACGGCACAGGCAAGGTTCTCATATAGCCAATGACGCAGCAGTCTACAGACGCTGCACAAGGAATGTATATGTAGGTACTCCAATGCAAGTGTTGGGCACTTGACCACTAACCACCTGTAACAGGCATTGATGGGGTTTTGCTTGTTTGGGCGGGGGGGTTGCATATCCTTTAAAGGGTTGACGTGTCTTTTGTAGCACGGCACATTAACCCTTTAACGGACAAGGCTCTGCAATGCGCCAACGTTGCCAGGCGAGCGAAGAGTTAAAATATTTGGCCTTAGATTGGAAAGGATTTGGAATATCTCTCCACTTTTGCTACTCTAAACTACCTTGCCCCCCCCCATTTACTTCTTTCTTTCTCTGTGTCTCCTATATCCTATCACCCCACACACAGACACAGACCCTCCCTCTCTCTGTCTTGAGCCAGACAAGTTTAATAAATCCCCCCATCCTGAGCAAAGCCGCATTGCGCTTTCTGCTTGTCTGGAATGGAAAGGCAGCCCAGGGGCGGGGAGAGAGCGAGCAGCGAGGGAGGGGAGAGATGGATGGAGCAAGGGAGAATCGAGAGAGACAGCGGGAGGGGTAACAGAATGGAGAAAGAGCAGTGAGGAAGACAGGATGGTCAGAGACAAGGAAATGAAGAAGCCGTACAGGTAAGGGGGGGAACGCTCGGGGGAAGATGCGATACGCTCCGCTATCAGAAATCAGGGTGCCAGCTAAAACGGGGAACGATTCGGAAAAAAAAAACCCCAAAAAACAAAATTTTCTTAGGGGGTTAACCAGAATGCCAACACGGCAGGTGCTAAAATTGGAAAATGCAAAAGGCATTTTGCAGCAGGGGCAAGACAAAGGAGCAAAGAGAGCGTGCAACGGCAGACAGACAGGGGGGGCTAAAGGTGGTAAAGGCAGCCGCCAGCAGACAAAGAGGTAGTGGAGGAGAGTGGCAGGTGACAGACAAAAGGTACAAAGGAATGCAAAGCAACAAAGCCAAGGAGGGAACAGTGCACGGGAACAAAAAAATGAAGCAAAAAAATAAAAATGCAGGCGACAACATGTGATCAGAGCGTGCAAGGAAGATATTGATTAAACAGGGAGAGAGAAAGAAGGGGATCAATTGCTGGGAACCGTAAAGACAGCAAAAAAGAGAAAGCCTGATGTGCTTATTTTAAAAAAAAAAGACGGCAGTGCGATAACGCATAGCAACCAATCTAATAGGCGGACCGGTAAAAGATTTGGCTACCGGCGAAGGCACGTTGCACGCATTTGTGAATAAGCCCCATCGGACGCAGGGAGCAGCGTCTTCGGAGGCCTGCAGTGCGCGCAACACAATGGGGGGGTGGGGGGGGCGGACGAAGGCGGCTACCTGTTACGGCAGCTAGGCAGCGCACAGCAGGCGAAGTGCTTCTGGCTGTCAGGTTTTGCATGCAGAAGGGTGAGAGTGTATGTGAGGGCAGAGGAGGGGGTGGGATACACTCGCTTATGACGTGCTCACTGCACAGACTGAGGATGGAGACAGAGAGAGAGAGAGAGAGAGACGCAGCAGCTGAGTGTGGCACCGGGAGCTGGAGGTCAGGTACTGAGTGTCAATGTCTCTGATCGATGCCAAGCGTGCGCCTGGCGGTTCTGCAGCCTGCCTTGTACGCTCCGATTGTTCCCACTGCAATCCTACGAGGGAAGATCTATAAAAGGTGTGTGCGCCTGCGGGCGACTTTTTTTTCCCCTCAATACGGCGGTCTAAAAGCCCCTTTTTCTTTTGCTTTCTTTTTTTTTTTTTACCATTTTTGTGTATTTTTTTTTTCCTTTATTCGGTTTAGGTGCATACTTGATTTGTGTGATGATTTGCCCGTTTGCAAAGACGCAACACGGAAAAGCTATGCGTATAAATACGCAATTTGTCCATCCGCATTAGCGGTCATCTTCCTTAACTGTTCCTTTTTACCTAATTGTTCCTTTCTAGTTAATTTGATTGGAATCTGTGCACAAATGGACTTGAAGCTGAATGTATGTGTGTGTATATATATATATATATACACACACACACACACACACACACATATACATACACACTGCATATACTCTAATATACCTATATATTATAATATATATTTTATAATATAATATATTTTTATACATATTGCATATATATATATATATATATATATATATATAATTTATAATAGAGGGAGGGAGATGTAGTTATATAGAGTACTTTTTTCTATATCGTCCATCAGTGCCACATTTCATTCTGGAGGCTCACCCTACGACAAACTATTTATTTTTTCGCCATTATTTGCGTCCTAGGTAGTTATTAATATTCTGTGGCGGTCCACCGCCGCTTTGCGCAGCATTATCCACACATCTGTCTGCTGTGCCATGCTCGATTTAACCATTGTCTACCTGTGCGCTCGCCTGTCTTTGTTACCTGTGTCTTAGACCTCCATGCAGGTGTAGGTCTGGCGACTGTAGGGCACGCGTCAGACAAGGTGTGTCAGGGGTGTTAAAACGCCCAGACGCTCCATTATTTAGCACGCACTGAAGATTTTCAGTTTGCGTCCCTTTTTTTGAGTTATTCACAGTTTTTCTATTTAATTCTGCATTTCTTCTATTGTTTTAGACTCTATCACTAGTCTCGATGGTGATTATGTATGTATGGCAGCATGTGCGACTGCGTCTGTCTGTCGCCCTCAGACAGTGCACAAAAAAAAAAAAGCCTGTTGACTCTAATGTGTCTGCGTCTCCTACAAAGAGAAAAGCATCATGTTCACATTAATAAATCCCTTTTTTTTTTGATGGCTAACGCTTGCTTTAAGGATAAGATAGGCACCCATTGAACAATGCTAGGGATGGGTGACATTGCACAAAATTGCTGTTTTGACATCTTTAGGAGTCTATTTTGAATTTAACCAGCTTTATTGCAATAGGATTTCAGTCCCGGTTCCAGGTGAGCAGAGGCAGTCAGGAATTGTCGCGCCTGCATTAAAGGGCGCAGGTTGCCAACGTCGCCCTCCAAACAGGCTGAAAAGCTTCTTCTACGGAGGGGAAGGGGAATACATGGCACCAGGCCATCCAATATAGACAGGGCAAAATAAGGACACATTAGTGGGGTGCGCAAGGCTCTTAATCGATCAAGAGTCGTACACTGAATGGCTCTATATGAAAGATACAGACAGGAGGAGTCCTTTATCCAGACAATGCTTAGAAACTGGTTGTTTAAACTGCTTTATCAGACAGCTTGCTCAGGTCTTTCTGAAGACTTTTATCTTAGGTTCTGGCTGCCATTTTCAGCAGATTGCTAGAATTTTTACATTATTAACCCGTTTTGATACTGCGACAACTGTGCCAAGCTAGCTTGGATAGATCTGTAATGAATTACATCGCCCGTGCTGTCTATTAACTGGTTTCATCCTGTGTCTTAGTACCAGACTCCAGAGCTTGTGTTCCGCCAGCGTTCCAAGAGGTGCAGCGCCAACACGGAAAGAGGTAAGACAATGGAATTTGTTAAAGGTGTGGACGTCTGTCTGTGTCTGCTGTCCTCTAAATTGAAGCGCAGTAATTCCGCGCCAGACAATAGCCAAGATGGCCGCTCTATTGTTGTCTGGCTCGCAGTGTCCCTCTGCAATCCAGACTGCGCAGTCATCATAGAGTTAACCGTAGTGGGAGACTAAAAGTTTTTTTTGTTTTCTTCTCAAATGTCTTTATAGGTGACCCATTGATAGGTAGACAGATGGGCCAAAAACAATTAATGCAACTTTTTATGGCTCGCCAAAGACATGTCATACTTTCATAGCATATATTTATGGCTATCACTCGCTATTTGAATAATTGTCTGTAAAGGGAAGGCGGAATTAGTAAGACAATTCCTGCGTTTCAAGTACATTTGCATGTACAGATATGAGTTGGCGCACACTTTGTACAAAAATATTCAAAAAAACTTTTACCTGTCTGCAATGTACTTGAAGATGAATGTGATGGACTTACACTGCCCTATCTGCTCTGAAAAACCACAAATCAATGAAAAGGTATCCAGAGTAAGATACAATACATGTCAGGCAACCCATTTCTCACCCTCATGTACAACTTTGGAACCTCACCCAACTGGATTCAGCCTAACCTGGACTCTTTTGTCCCAGCAATAGAAGATGTTCCAAAAACTGTTAAAGTTACTCTCGTGGACTAATTACTGGTCTGTGATAGTACACAGACCTGCAATTAGCAGAAGAGATGAAAATTTACATTTTTGCTAGATGTTTTTTCAAGCATCTAGCAAAAAACTCAGATTTTTATCTCATCTGCTAGAAAGAGGTAGGAAGAGGCATTTCTTTACATAGCCAGGCTCAGGACTTTTCTAGACGACCCTTTAGGAGGACATCCAAGTCCCATCTGCATTGTGGTATGCTCAGCAAAACTGGAGCACCCACTGACTTTTTGATTATAGGATTATTGAACCCTATGAGCATTGGTTCTTTGTGCGCACATGCACACAAAGCTAGATGCTTGAAAGTAGGAAGAGGCATTTTTTTTTACATAGCTAGACTTAGGGCTTGTCTAGACGACCCTTTAAGAGCACATCCAAGTCCCATCTGCATTGGGGTATGGTCAGCAAAACTGGACCCTACCCCCGACTTACTGATTATAGGATTATTGAATATTATAAGCAGTGGTTCCTTTGTGTGCACATGCGCTTTTTTGTTTTGCGCAGTGTGCACACCGACTGAAAAGGAACAGAGATCCTCAAAGGCCATCTACACAAGCCCTAAAGCTGTCCACCCACTACCATGTGGAAGTAGCACGAGCAAAAGAAAGGGGGTTTCGATGAAGGTATTAGATGAAGGCAAGAGGCAGCACCAAATTTTGAATCTTGCAGGAACTGACGTCCATCTGTTTTGCCTATTGAAAGACTTTTATGGACCAGTTACTGGTCTGTGACAGTTCAAAATCAGCAACTAGCAGGAGTAATGAAAATGTGTATTTTACTAAATGCTTGAAAATAGGAAGAGGCCATTCTTTACATGTCCAGGCTTAGGGCTTGTCTAGACGAACCTTTAAGAGGATATCCTGCATTGGGGTATGCTCAGCAAAACTGAAGCACCTCCAACTTTCTGGGATTATTGAACCCTATGAGCGGTGGGGTTCCTTTGTGTACACATGTGCGTTTCCATTTTGCACAGGGTGCACACCAACATAAAATGAACAGAGGTCTTCAAAGGCCATCTACACAAGCCCTAAAGCTGTCCATCCAATGCCACGTGGAAGCAGCACAAACAAATGAAAGGGGGTCTAGGTGAAGGTAAGACACAGCACCTACTTTTGCATCTTGCAGGAACTGATGTTCATCTGTTTTGCCTATTGAGAAGCTCTTGTGTACTGGTCTGTGACAGTTGAAAACCAGAAACTAGCAGAAGTAATGAAATTGTAGTAGATGTAGTAAAATTTTAAATACGAAGAGGCACATCTTTATGTGGCTAGACTTAGGGCTTGTCTAGATGACCTTTTTATGAGAACATCCAATTCCCATCTGCATTGGGGTATGTTCAGCAAAGCTGGAACACCACCAACCTTCTGATTATAGGATTACTGAACCCTATGAGCAGCAGTCCCTTAATATGCACATGAGCTCTGATATTTTGTCCACACTGACTGAATAGAAATAGAGAACTAGAGAACTTCAAAGACCATCTACACAAGCCCTAAAGCTGTCCACCCAATACCAGTTGGAAGTAGCACAAGCAAGAGACAGGTCTCTGTCAAGGTGAGAGAAGTTTAAAATTTTGAATCTTGCAGAAATTGATGTCTATCTGTTTTGTCTATTGAGAGACTCTCGTGGACTAATTACTGGTCTGTAACTGTTCACAGGCCAGAAACTAGAAGGGATGTTCTTGCTAGGTGCTTGAAAGTAAGAAGAGGAAGGTCTTTACGTAACCAGGCTTGGGCTTACATAGATGGCCTTCAAGTCCCACCTGCATGTTCAGCAAAGGAGGAGCACCAAAAACCTTTTGATTATAGGACTATTGAACCCCAAGAGCAGCGGCTCCTTTATGAGCAAATTCTGTTTTCTGCTTTGCGCAGGTTGTACACAGCGACTAAATTAGAGAGGACTTAAAAGGCCATCTACACAAACCCTATAGCAGTCTACCCAATACTATGTAGAAGTAGCAAAAGCAACAGAAAGGGGGTCTTGGACAAGGTGAAAGGCCACGCCAAATTTTAAATCTTACAGGAATTGACATCCATCTGTTTTGCCTATTGAGAGACCCTCATGGGCTCATTTCTAGTCTGTGACAGTTCCCTGACCAGCAACTAGAAGAATTTATGAAAATTATGTGTTTTGCTAGATGCTTGGTCTTTGCGATGCTATGCTTGGACTCGCATAGATGGCCTTTTAGGTAGGGTGACCAGACATCCCCAGTTTCCAGGGACAGTCCCCGGATTGAGGACACTGTCTCCGGACCAAGTATGTCCCCGGTTTTGTCCCAGGATTGGATTTGAACAGGGGCTGGGGCAATTTCAAAGACAGTCAGTGCAGAAAAAAAAAATTAGACTTACACACCCCCGCTCCGCCACTCCTACTAGCTTAGGGGGGTCTGTTTTTTTTTCCATTATCTGTGCCCCTTTCTGATGATCATGTGCTGGTTGCAGCGGAGGGAATATTTCTTCAGTTTTGGGTGCATGCCCATTCAGCTCCGCTCGCATGTTCTTCTGCCTTGGCTCAAGTCCCGGCCAGCCGCCTGCCTGCTTATCTCCTTGCCTTCCCTGGCGGAGTGATCTTCCTCCGCTCCCCACCCAGTAGTAGCCGGGGTCCAGAGAGTGAGACTTAAAGTGATTGTAAAGGATCGTTTTTTTTTTTTTTTAAATAACAAACATATCATACTTACCTCCACTGTGCAGCTCGTTTTGCACAGAGTGGCCCCGAACACCAACTTCTGGGGTCCCTCGGCGGCTCTCGCGGTTCCTCTCCGCATCAGATAACCCCCCTAGGAGAAACGCTCTCCCGGGGGGTTACCTTGCACGCGTGCTCCCGAGTCATTCATTCAGCGTCCATAGCCGCCGAATGTATGACTCGGCCCCGGCGCCTGCATCATAGGTTTTGATTGACAGCAGCGGGAGCCAATGGCTGTGCTGCTACCAATCTAGCCAATCAAGAGCCGGGACCCCCTGGAGAGGAGGACGGCGCGTCCCCGCTGAGAGAAGTTCGGGGCTCAGTTAAGTAAAATGGGGCGCCTGGGGGGGCGGTCACTGCAAGGTGTTTTTTCACCTTAATGCATAACAGGCTGTGGAGGTGGGGGGCGGCGGCGATGGGCAGAGAGTCGCTGATTGCCGCCATTACTAGTAAAAAAATAAAAATAAATCCCCGGATTTCATTTGAAAAATCTGGTTTACCTTACTTTTAGGAGGACATCCAAGTCCCATCTGCATGTTCGGCAAAGTTGGAGCACCAGAGACCTTTTGATTATAGGACTATTGAACCCCAAGAGCAGTGGTCCCTTTGTGTGCAAATGCTATTTCCTGCTTTGCGCAGTGTCCACACTGACTGAATGGAAACAGAGGACTTGGGCTGGCCATAAATATGGTTCGAATTTTGGTTGGTTTAGCAGGAAGATTCAAACCATGTATGGGCAGGCTGAATGTACCCAGGTTGATCGATCGATCAGCATGGATACAACCAGCCCACTGGAGTTTACATGCGATTATCGCTAGCGGTTGGTATAGCCGCTAGCAAAATTCACTGTCTTCTCCTGGTGGGGATGGCCTCCCCTGCTGGGAGAATATAATTACTCAGCAGGGGGGATTCTCCTGTCAACACTGTCTGTGTTGATTAGGAAATCAAGTGAATTTTTTTCCTGCAGCCCGTGGTTGCAGGAAAGAAATTCACTCCGTCTATGGCTGGCTTTAAAAGGCCATCTGCACAAGCCCTAAAGCAGTCCACCCAATTTTATGTAGAGATAACACAAGCAAGAGAAAGAGGGCCTTGGTCAAGGTGAGAGACAGCGCTAAATTTGGAATCTTGCAGGAACTGACATCTATCTGTTTTGACTATTGAATGACTCTCATGGACTAGTTTCTGGTATGTGACAGTTCATAGACCAGAGACTGGAGGAAGGGATGAAAATGATGTGTTTTTGCTAGATGCTTAAAAGTAGGAAGAGGCAGGTCTGTACAATGAGGAGGCTTGGGCTTGTATGCATGGCCTTTTAAGAGGACATCCAAGTCCCGCCTGCATGTTCAGCAAATTTGGAGCACCACAGACCTTTTTATTATAGGATTATTGAACCCCAAGGGGGTCATCATGGTTATAGTGAGAGACAGCGCCATATTTGGAACCTTGCAGGAATTGACCTCTATAGGTTTGTCTATTGAGAGAGTCAAGAGGAACTTGATAATGCTGAAGTTCTAAACAATTGTAATTATTTGAAGGTATCCCCACCAGCATTATAGACAGCCAAACTTTAGTAACCAATAGCAACCAATATGACCTTTTATCATTGCCATGGAGCTGAATAATTCTGACTGATATTTAGTTGTCATGGTTACTGGACATTTCCTTTTTCCCCAATGGCTAGTAATTTAAGCAGAGAACTGCATTGTCCAGTAGGCACCAATCAGAAACCATCCCTTATTGGTTTCAAGACTCACATTGGTTGCTACAGGTTACTGCACGTCATGGGTTGCTATGGGTTTCTGCACATCAAAACTTATATAGAAGTACATTTCACAAATTCTGCAGACATGTGAACATATTAACCCATGCTTTTCTAAAGCGACCATCAGCCAACTTCTTGACGTCACTTTACAGGCCTTACCACTGCCAAGAATCCACCTCTTCTTCTTGTTAGGTGCCAAGTGCAGTAAACCAGTTATAGGAACTTAATCCTACTAAATCTGAAGCCTTAATTCTAGGAAACTGCATTCCCGGTAACATATCCCTAGCTGCCAAACATGGCAAAGGAACAACTGTTTTTAGGCTGCTTTAGGTTACATGTTTTAGCTGGTTTGAACACGTTGAAGTTTTTATACTTATATTAAGAAGAATCCCTCTATATAAAAATATGCACCCATTCTTCCTACAGATCTAAAAAATGGTCACATGCAGGGCTTTTTTTCTCAAAAAATAGGTACAGGTACTCCCCCCTTCTGAGTTGCCCCTTGTCTCCTCCCCCTACCCACCTCCCAGTACCGCCCCTTTTAGAGAATACAGATCAAGTATAATTTTTTTTGGTGATAAGTAATTGGTATGGGATTTAATTATAACAAGAAAAGCAGTAAAATAGATGCTTCCAGCAATTACAGATCCCACCACCAACAATAGATCCCCAGCAACAATAGATGCCCCCACCAAAACACTTCATCCACATTCATCCACATCCAAAACACAAAAAAGGGATTTTTATAACAGCTTACCTGTAAAATCCTTTTCTTGGAGTACATCACGGGACACAGAGCGACTTAGTCATTACTAATGGGTTATATAGTTTACCTTCAGGTGCTGGCACTGGCAACTTCCAAACCGGAAGTACCCTCCCCTATATAAGCCCCTCCCATCCGGGAGCACCTCAGTTTTGTAGCAAAGCAATAAGTGTCCCAAAAAGAGGGGTGGGAGCTCTGTGTCCCGTGATGTACTCCAAGAAAAGGATTTTACAGGTAAGCTGTTATAAAAATCCCTTTTTCTTTTTTGTACATCACGGGACACAGAGCGACTTAGTCATTACTAATGGGACGTCCCAAAGCAATGCCAAATGAGGGGAGGGATACATAAGCTGGGCGCCATCAGGCATGAGGATCTTTTGCGGCCTGCAACACACTGCGCCCAAAGGCGACATCCTCCTGACTTCTAACGTCTACCTGGTAGAATCTAGTAAACGTGTGTACTGAAGACCATGTTGCGGCCTTACAGACTTGAGCCAGGGAGGCCTGGTGATGCACTGCCCATGAAGTTCCAACTGCTCTTGTGGAGTGCGCCCTAACTTTGAACGGAGGCGGTCTCTTTCTCAAGCCATAGGCTTGTATTATGACCTGTCGAATCCACTTGGCTAAAGTAGATTTTGATGCTGCCTGACCCTTTCTAGGGCCTTCCGGCAGAATAAACAAAGTATCCGTTCTGCGAATCTGAGCAGTGGCTTTTAGATAAGCTTTAACTGCTCTTACTACATCCAAAGAATGCAATAACTTTTCCTCTACCGAGCTAGGTTTGGGGAAAAAAGAAGGAAGAACCACATCTTGGTTCAAATGAAACCTCGATACCACCTTAGGAAGAAAGGCTGGATGAGGACGTAATACTACTCTGTCCTTATGGACAACCAGATATGGCTCCTTACAGGACAAGGCGGCTAATTCCGATACTCTTTTAGCCGAACAAATGGCTACTAAGAAAATCAATTTCCTGGTGAGAAGAACCAAGGAAATGTGTTGCAATGGTTCAAACGGTTGTTTCTGTAGAACCGACAGAACCAGGTTTAAGTCTCATGGACAGATGGGAATACTAACCGGAGGGCTAATACGCATCACTCCTTGTATGAAGGCTTTGACTAGTGAATGCGAAGCCAAGGGCCTTTGAAAAAATATTGACAAGGCCGAAATCTGACCCTTGATAGTACTCAAGGCCAGCTTCCTATCTACAGCCCACTGTAGGAAGTCCAAAATCCTACCTATTACGTACTTACGTGGATGCCATTTCTTGGCCTCACACCATGTAATGTACGCCTTCCAGATCCTATAATAGATCTGCCTGGATACCGGCTTCCTGGCATTGATCATGGTAGATACCACAGGATTAGAGAGCCCTCTCTTTTTCAGAATGTGGGCTTCAATAGCCAGGCCGTCAAACCTAGGGCTGGTAAGGAAGGGTGGTATATCGGTCCTTGCGACAGCAGGTCAGGACGATGTGGGAGGGTCCAAGGACTCCTCACTGACATTTTTACAATCTCCGCGTACCATGCCCTTCGGGGCCACGCTGGAGCCACCAGAATCACTGGTTTCTTTTCTACCCTGATTCTGCGGATTAATCGCGGTAACAATTGTGGCGGTGGGAATGCATATATCAGCTTGAACTGATCCCAAGGGAACACTAGGGCATCCGAGCCGCAAGCTAGGGGATCCCTTGTGCGAGACACAAATCTGTCCACCTTTGCGTTGAATCTGGATGCTAGCAGATCTACATCCGGTGTTCCCCACCGCTGGCATATTGCCTGGAAAACCTTGGGGTGAAGAGACCATTCCCCTGGGCATAATTGTTGGCGACTTAAAAAGTCCGCTCTCCAATTTTCCACTCCTGGGATGAAAACCGCGGATATGGCTGGGACATATCTTTCTGCCCATTCCAGGATGCAATTTGCTTCCCTCTGGGCTGCACGACTCCTGGTGCCACCCTGGTGATTGATATATGCCACTGCTGTGGCATTGTCTGATTGAATTCTGACAGGGGACCCTTGGAGTTTGGATGTCCATGCTACTAGGGCATACCGGGCTGCTCGTATCTCTAAGAGATTGATGGGCAGGGCCTTCTCTGCTTCTGACCACTTGCCCTGGAGAGACCATTGCTCCAGTACTGCCCCCCAGCCTATGAGGCTGGCATCTGTAGTGACCACCTTCCAAGAAACCGGACTGAAGGGTTTCCCTTTTTCCAGATTCTGGGGCACCAACCACCAATGGAGGCTCTTGCGAACGGAAGGGGACAGGGACATTGGTAAGTCTAAAGCCTGAACTTTTTTGTTCCAGGCTGACAGTATGGCCCTTTGCAAATTCCTTGAATGGAATTGACCGTAGGGTACTGCTTCGAATGAAGCCACCATTTTTCCCAGCAGCCTCATGCACAGGCGTATGGATGGTTTTCTTTTTGTACCCACTAAGTGGGTCAAATCTTTTAAAGACAACACCTTCTCTGGAGGTAAGAAAATCTTTCTCTGATTTGAATCCAGCCTTAGCCCTAAGTATTCCAGACACTTGATTGTCTTGTGAATAGCCACTTCCAGCTTTTCCACGGAGTGGTCTATTAGTAGCAGGTCGTCTAGGTATGCCATTATCGTTACACCTTGTGTTCTTAGATTGGCCAATAGTGGGGCCAGAATTTTTGTGAACACTCGTGGTGCTGTGGCCAGACCGAAAGGTAAGGCTCTGAACTGAAAATGGCGCCCTTCTACTGCAAAGCGTAGAAATTTCTGGTGGGCCGGAAAGATGGGAATATGCAGATAAGCATCCCTTATGTCGATCGAGGCTAACCTTTCCTGCCCTTGTAGGGCGGTGGCCACCGATCGGATCGACTCCATCCGAAAAGTCCTGATATTTAGGAACTTGTTTAGCCCTTTTAGATTTAATATGGGCCTCACGTCCCCATTTGGTTTGGGGACTGTGAAAAGGTTCGAGTAAAACCCGAATCCGCTTTCTTCCAGGGGAACCTTCATGATTACACCTTGGAGCAATAGTTGTTCTAGTGCCAGAAGGAGGGATCCCCTCTTCTGGGGATCTCTTGGCACATTTGACCTCATAAATTGGGCAGGAGGAGTGTCTTTTAACTCCAGCTTGTATCCCAGACTTACTGCGGAGAGCACCCATCTGTCTCTGATGGTGTCCCGCCAGGTCTCTGTGAACAACTGAAGTCTTCCCCCCACCCGATTGAGTGGGGGCAACGCTTCATGACTTGGGGGGAGGTTTTGTACCTCTCTTGATCCAGGGCTTCTTGTTACCCTGTGATTGTCCCTGATTTCTGCCCCCTGAATTTGACCACGGAGGCCGTCGGAACTGTTTCACAGCCGATGTGCCCGGGACTGGAGAAGTAGGCCTCTTAAAAGAAGAAGGACTTCTTCTCTTGTTCTTAACCGGTAAGAGTGAACTTTTACCGGCAGAAATTTTCTGGATATATTTGTCCAGATCTTCTCCAAATAAGCGTTCTCCATGAAATGGGAAGCTAACCAGCAGTTTCTTACAGGGAGCTTCAGCAGACCAGTTTTTGAGCCACAGAAGCCTACGCATATGTACTACAGACAGTGTAAAGCGGGAGGCCTGTTGGATTGTATCCTTTATGGCGTCCACCGCAAAACACAAGGCTCTAGGCAGGTCAGCTAGGGCAAGAGCCTGCTGATCTGGTAAGTCCCTTAAGACTTGTTTCAACTGATCTTTCACCGCTTGGCAGACTCCAATCGCTGCTACCGCAGGTTGTGTCACCATGCTTGCTGTAGAGAAAGCAGATTTTAGTAAAGACTCCAATTTTTTATCTATTGGGTCTTTGAACATTGGAACATTATCTACTGGACATGTCAGTGATTTGTTCACAGAAGAGATGGCTGCGTCCACTGTAGGGACCCTCCATTTTTTTATGAACTTATCCTCCATGGGATAGATCACCGGAAATCTCTTGGGGGGAGCAAATATTTTATCAGGATGCTCCCAATCCTGGTAAATAAGCCCTTCTAATAAAGGGTGTATTGGGAAGGAACAGACAGCCTGGGGAGCTTTTAGCGACCCCAGCGAGGAAACCGTAGTGGTTGATGGTTCCGCCAGAGGCATTTTAAATGCTGATCGGACCATGTTAGTCAGAGACTGAACCCATAATCTTTCAGCCTGAGATGCTGAGAAAGGTTCTTCCACTGTTGATTCCTCCATAACTGAATCAACCTCATCCTGATCCCCTTCAGGTAGGTCGATCTCTGTGTGGGGCTGTTCCTCCACTAACAGGCACTCTGAAGGAGGAGACGGAGATCGGACGCGCTTTCCCTGTGACAGGGAAGCAGCGATCAATGCTGTTAATCTCTCTTCCAATCCTCCCAGAGTTGAGGATAAAACCTCCTCTGTTATATATACAGGAGCAGGTGGACTGGGGACAGCCACAGCACCAGGCACTCCTGCGGGGTTTCTACGGCTACTGACCTCTGAATTCTCAGGGGAGATTGGTGCAGTACAAGCATGCCCAATATCCTCAGAGCCCGATGGAGATCCCTTTGGCTTCCTGGAAGACTTATTTCCGGAGCGTCTGGACGACATATCCTTTAAGCACAAAGCTGAGGTATTCCCGTCGTCATACACCAATTTTGCTGGTAATAGTCTAACACAGTTTCTGCTATATACCAGCTGGTGTCCACTAAAGTGCCTTTCTATGGGGATGCCTGCATCAACCGCCTCTGTGTGCCACTGTTTGTTGCTAGCTCTGTTTGCATCCAGCTGACACTTGTACTGTGTCTTTATACAAGCTGGGACGCCTGCACATGCGCAGAAGCGCCGTGGCGCGCATCGAGCGTCATCCACCCGCCCCGCCCCTTTTTTTTTCATAGGAGGCGCGTGCACGCGCCCGCGCCCGTGCACCATTGGCGCCCTTTTCGAAAACCAAACAGGGACTAGGAGCCAGGGCCCTTTTTGCCGGAGGGCCTGTGCGGTGGATGAGCGCAGCAACAGGGCAGAGGAAGTGGATTCCCACAGAGAAACTTACCAACTGCCTGGATCTTTTGACTTGAGAAAACCAAAGATCCACATGACAAGAAAAAATGGACCACAGCGGCCTCTAGTGGTTTAACAGAGGTACCGCGGTCCTCCTTTCTTTTTTTTTTTTTCTTGACTACTATTAAAATTTTACATTTTTCAGTAGTTACAGGCATACACAGATATTAGCGGGAATACCGTTAGGTAACAGACAGAAAGACAAATTAGGCTTGGGGGTCCCCCAATAGAACCAAGTTCCTGGGGGCCCCCACTTACCTGTTCCCCGCCGCAGGACTCTGTTTGGTCCACAGAAGCCCAAACTTCACCTATCACGGCAGGCATTGTAATTAAACCTTCAGGGACTGGGTTCCCAAGGATTCCACTCCCCTGGACCTGTATAGCACCCTGCACAGAAAACATCTTGGTCGTGGGTATGACCAGAGCTCTGGATCCCAGGGTCCAGCCCTCCTAAGAGAGGCATTACAGGCAAAACCTTGCTCTTCTGTTGCAAGGCCCGGGTACCGACCGTTTAGCTATGAAGCTTTTTTGGTGGGATCCGGAACAGCTTACTAAGGCCCGTAAAAGAACCTGTACGCAAGCCCAGGAAAACACATGTTACTCTTTGGCCAACACCTTAGACACTGGCAAAAAACTGAGGTGCTCCCGGATGGGAGGGGCTTATATAGGGGAGGGTACTTCCGGTTTGGAAGTTGCCAGTGCCAGCACCTGAAGGTAAACTATATAACCCATTAGTAATGACTAAGTCGCTCTGTGTCCCGTGATGTACGAAAAAGAAATCCACTTCAACAACAATAGACCCCCCCTAGCAAAAATATATCTCCTAGCAGCCAACATCAGTAGACCCTTCAGCAGCCATCAACAATAGACCCCTCACTCAACTGTAGATCCCTCTCCCCCAACAACAATAGACACCTCCCAGCAACAGTTGATCCTCCCAGCAACAGTTGATCCTCCCAGCAACAGTAGACCCCCCCAGCAACAATAGATCCCCCACCAGGAACAACAGACCCTTCCATCTATAGACCCCTTCCGGCGTCAATAGATCTCCCAGCAGCTAGCATTAATAGATCCTCCAGCATATCCCAGCACCCCTTGCCATTACATGCATGCAGTGCTAGAGGTGCCGGAGCTGTGTTCCCCTGCGTTCCCGCTGAAAAAAGCCCTGGTCACATGCAGCCATATATCTCACCAAGAGTGTCAGACGTCTGCTCCCTCTCGTTCAGCTCTTTGCAGTGCCGGGACTCAATGCCATGTTCTCCATGACTCAGGCAAGGTTTGGTTTCACACATGGTGGAAGCTTTGATTCTAGGAATCGATTGCCATCCTGTCACCCGTAAAATATTCAACATGTTGAAAAATCTCAACACACAATTCCAAGGTTTAAAAAAAAACAAAAAACTTTTCCCCCATACTTAAGACTGCGATCATGTGTCCACATGAAATTTATAAAACGTTGATCCATGACTAAGTACTGTACATGCAAGTCCCAAGAGTACCACGCTCAGCAAGTATTTAAAGGACATCAAGCATCTTTCTTGAAGCCCTCTAAGTGCTCCTTGCCTTCATTTTGGGAGTGCTGAATACAGATCTTAATGCCAGTGCGGTCTGTAGATTTAGCAATCAATTAGCAGGCGTTTTGCAAGCATGGGAAGACTACTTGGCTGAGTTCAATAGATGCTTACTAATTGCTAAAAATGAGTACTGTTTCAGATACCTTTTAAGTTAACATTTATAAGCAAAGATTTAAAAAAAAAAAAAAAAAAAAACACCTTTTACGTCCTTAAAGAGGAGGTCCACCCGAAAAAAATTTTTTAAAAGCCAGCAGCTACAAATACTGCAGCTGCTGACTTTTAAAAAATGGACACTTACCTGTCCAGCGCGCCCGCAATGTCGGCAGACGAGCCTGAGCAATTGCTTGGTCCTCGGATGCTGCCGCCGCCATGCTCGGTGAGGGAATCAGGAAGTGAAGCCTTGCGGCTTCACTGCCCGATTCCCTACTGCGCATGTGTGAGTTGCTCGGTGCGCCGTCACTGGTCCCCGCTCTCTCCTGGGAACAGTGCGTTTCCCAGGAGACAGCGGGGGGGACGGGAAATGGCATACACTCCCACGGGAGTCTATGCCCGGAAGTGGGTGCAAATACCTGTCTTAGACCGGTATCTGCACCCCCTCCCCCCTGAAAGGTGCCACCGGAGGGGGGGGAGGGTTTCCGAAAGGTGGAATTTCCTAATGGATATACAGCCTGTCTATACGGAAACATAAGCAGGAGGAGCTTCTAGTGCTCTGCTGCTGGTCACATGATCAAAAACAAAACAGCCTTTGGAATACAGAGTTAAAATAAATAATTAATATCAATAAACTGTTGTAAATTGACATACAAATATAGATTTGAAATCAAATCTTTATTATTATGTGGAAATAACATGGTGTGGGTGCCAGGCACAGGCTGTGTCACGCCTCTCTGTATCTCTGTATCTTAGAATAGGAAGGAGGTGGTGGAGCCTCCATCAATCTACATGTAATATCCCACCCCCATTGTGTTTAGCTGGTTAGGGGGCATGGAAGAGGAGGGAGGGAGTGGACTGTCATTTACCACTGTGTATACACCCACATGTGTGACTCTATAGACACATGGGCTGCTCAGATGTGATAGGGAGGAAATGCTCAACATAGAAACTCACTGAAAACTGAGCATGTGCAGAGTTGCCACCACAGCTGCAAAATCCCTAGCTGAATTGGGGATACACCATTTATTGGTAGTTTTTTTATGGTGTGGGTTTAGTGACACTTTAAGTCTTTCAAGTAATGCTCTCAGCTGCCCCTCCTTCCAGCAGTGACTCAACAGCTCCGTACCCCTGCTCCCTCTTCCCTGCAGTGACTCAACAACTCCGTATCCCTGCACCCTATTCCCTGCAGTGACTCAACCGCTCCATACCCCTGCTCCCTTTTCCCTGCAGTGACTCAACAGCTCCATACCCCTGCTTCCTCTTCCCTTCAGTGACTCAATAACTCCGTACCCCTCCTCCCTCTTCCCTGAATTTACTCGAAAACTCCGTACCCCTGCTCTATCTTCCCTGCAGTGACTCAAAAAGTCAGTACCCCTCCTCCCGATTCCCTGCAGTGACTCAACAGCTTAGGTTCCCCTGCTCCCTCCTCCCAGTAATGACTCACCAGCTCAGCTTCACTGCAACCTCCTTCCAGGAGTGACTCAACATTTCAATACCCCTGCTCCCACTTCCCTGCAGTGACTCAACAGCTCAGCTTCACCTGCTTTCTCCTTCCTACATGACTAAGCAGCTCAGCTCCCTCTGCTCCCAGCAGTGACTCTGCAGCTCAGCTCCCCTGCTCCCTCTTCCCAGCAGTGACTCAGATGCTCAGCTCCACACTTTCCCAGCAATGGCTCGGCAGCTTTCCAGGCTTCTAATCTCTAACGTAGATGCAGTGCAGTTGCACTTAGGCTAAGGTCACGTTGTTGGTTTCACTGTGGCAGTCTATTTGAATGGGCTTCCATACCTGCGTAAAATGCAGGGAAAAGGTCCCTGCACTTTTTCCAAAATCGCAGTCATGTGGAAAATGCATAGTGCTATGCAGTTCCCAGCACGGGAAAACATGCTGCGGTTTCCGTGTGTGGGGGTGCCATGAAGATTTCATGGCACCCCTGTGCTTTTGCTAAGAGCAGTGCCTTTTTTGCTGCGGGTGCAGAAAAGCGCGTGAGAAGGACCTGACCTATTATAGTGATTCTGCTGTAAACTGTGTGGATGAATTGCTCCACAGTACAACTACAGAGGTCAATAAGGACCTGTTTTAAATTAAACCTTATTTATTGCTTGTGAAGAGTATGTAATTAATTTAGTGTTCAGATGGACTGCAAGTCAACGATCAGCATGTTTAGGGAGCAATAATGAATTCTTAAACTTCTTTTGATAAAGTAAAGACAGGAGTAGCACAGGTTAGTTAGGTCAAATAAAAGATGGGGGGGGGGGCAAGACTTTCTCTACATCAGGTCTTGGAAGCCGGCTGTAAAAGAGGCTTCCACTGGGCACACAATTGCAATGTTCACAAAAGTAAACTGTGAGGATGAATTGCTCCACAATACATGCAGCTACAGTCACAAAGGGCTTGTTTTAAATTAAAGCTTATTTATTTCTTTAAAGAATATGTAAACAATTAAGAGGTCAGAGGGCATAAATGGTTTGTAAGTCAAGGATCCGCATGTTTAGGGAGCAATAATAAATTATTTAATAGTGTTCATAAAGTAAAGAGACTGCACGGGAGTGGCACAAGTTAGTCAAGTCCAAAAACTTCCCCTTTACCAGGGCTTGGAAGCTGTCTGAAAAAGAGGCTTCTACTGGACACACAACTGTAATGTTCACAGAGGTAAATCAAAGGTAAATTGTGAGGATGAATTGCTCCACAGTACATGCAGCTACAGAGGTCAATAAGAGCTTATTTTAAGCTTTTTTACATCTTGTGAAGAATATGTAAAAATGTAAGTGTTCAGCGGGCATAAATGGTCTGTAAGTCAGCATATTTAGGGAGCAGCAATGAATTCTTTAAATTAATTAATTTAAAGTGAAAAGACGGGAGTGATACAGGTTAGTCAATTCCATTAAAAGTTAACTAATCTTGTTTAAAAAATCAGAATACAAAACAAACACGTTTCGGGGGGCCCAAGACTTCCCCTTCATTAGGGCTTAGAAGCTGGCTGTAGAAGAAGCTTCTACTGGACACACAATTGTAATGTTCACAGAGGTTTTTCGATCAGTTGCAAAATCTCGGTTTGACCTGGCTGATCCAAACCATGCATGTGCTGCTTCACCCTTCAAGTCATACGAGAAATGGTGACATCTCCCAGCGCTACAAAGGGCGGAAGAAGTCTTTATTTGGGAGAACTCTGCCCGTCTATGGTCAGGTGTGACCTATAACAAACTGCTATTAAAAAGGCCCTTAAAAACATCTTAGCTCCCTTAATATAGCCTGGCAAGTCAACAGGGCTGCCTGGGTAGTGTGTAGCTTTATCCAAGAAAGCATCTTCGGCATCCCCTTAGACCGGGGGTCTCCAAACTTTCTAAACAAAGGGCCAGTTTATTATCCTTTGGAGTTTAGAGGGGCTGGACTGTGGCCAGTAAGAGGAATAGGGCCCTTCTGTCCGTGTCTGTGGGAGGAATAGGGCCCCACTGTCCGTGTCTGTGGGAGGAATAGGGCCCCACTGTCCGTGTCTGTGGGAGGAATAGGGCCCCACTGTCCGTGTCTGTGGGAGGAATAGGGCTCCACTGTCCGTGTCTGTGGGAGGAATAGGGCCCCATGGTTGGTGTCAGTGGGAGGGATAGTGCCCCAAGGTTGGGGTCAGTGGGAGAAATAGTGCCCCAAGGTTGGGGTCAGTGGGAGGAATAGTGCCCCAAGGTTGGGGTCAGTGGGAGGAATAGTGCCCCACTGTTGGGGTCAGTTCGAGGAATAGTGCCCCACTGTTGGGGTCAGTTCGAGGAATAGTGCCCCACTGTTGGGGTCAGTTCGAGGAATAGTGCCCCACTGTTGGGGTCAGTTCGAGGAATAGTGCCCCACTGTTGGGGTCAGTTCGAGGAATAGTGCCCCACTGTTGGGGTCAGTTCGAGGAATAGTGCCCCACTGTTGGGGTCAGTTCGAGGAATAGTGCCCCACTGTTGGGGTCAGTTCGAGGAATAGTGCCCCACTGTTGGGGTCAGTTCGAGGAATAGTGCCCCACGGTTGAGGTCAGTGGGAAGAATAGGGCCCGAAGGTTGGGGTCAGTGGGAAGAATAGGGCTCGAAGGTTGGGGTCAGTGGGAGGAATATTGCCCCACTGTTGGTGTCAGTGGGTGGAATAAGGCCCAAAGGTCCAAATAAAGGCAAGAAATGGGCCACATCTGGCCCCCGGGCATATTGGAGACTCCTGCCCTAGACTGTACATGCTCTGCAGGCTTGCTTACTATTAGCTGGCAGGAATGAGTATGGAATATGCTGATCTAAATGGAGACCTGAACTGCCTTCTTTCAAAGCACACTGGAAGACATGTCCTCCTCCTTCGCCATGTAGCACATTTTCGTGCATGCTTGCAAACACTTCACTTGAGGCATGTGCTGTTCAAAAATGTTTTTAGCTACTAGCACTGAATCGACCATGTATAATGAGCCATATAACTGTTTTTTATTTTTTTTACGAATAGCTCAATATACAAGAGTGCTGAGTAAAGCACTAACACTTTTCTCCACATCGTGCTAAAATAGATGAGGACTGCAGCATCTATCTCCATTGATGCCATGGCCCTTATATGTCATTTCTAGCCCTGTTCTGGTGCTTCCTAGCAGAAGAACATCAAATGTGGCCAGTTAATGAAAAAAACATCAGAGCCTTTCAGAATTTCTACTTCTTATTTTTCCAAGCGGCTTCAGTAGGGACTGGAAGCACAGCCAGGCCAGCTACAAAGAGAACCTGTCATGAGAGAAATACTTAGGCTGCCATTGTTGACCTCCTTCTAAAAAACGTTGGCTTTCTGGTTGCCTCTGGCTTTGTAAATTAATGGTCTACAACAAACATGGAGATCAGGAATTCTGCCTTCAATTGCTGCATGCTTGTTCTGAGTCAGAGATGCTGGAGATATTGAAAGCAGAGGATCAGCATGACAGGTAGGGGACCAGCATTTTGTGGGACAGCCATGAAAGGGTTCCTTAAAACACCTGCTAAAATAAGTCAATCTGAGCCACTTCGTATCCGGTCCAATTCCGACACTTCGCTTCTACGTGTAAAAATCAACTTTTTTTTTGCTAGAAAATTACTTAGAACCCCCAAACATACACATGTGTGTATATATATATATATATATATATATATATATATATATATATATATATATATATAGATAGATAGAGATAGATATATATAATTTTAGCAGAGGCCCTATAGAATAAAATGATGGGGGTTGCAATTTTTTATATCACGCTGTATTTGCGCAGTGATTTTTCAAAACGCGATTAAAAAAAAAAACTTTTATAAATTAAAAAAAAACACACAATATTTACCCCATTTGTTTGGTATTATATGAAAGATTTCTTTACGCCAAATAAATAGATACCTAACATGTCATGCTTTAAAATTGTGTCTGCCCGTGGAATGGAGGCAAACTTCGGTGCTTCAAAATTCTCCATAGGCGATGCTTTAAAATGACTTTACAGATTACCGGTTTAGAGTTACACAGGAGGACTGGTGCTGGAATTATTGCTCTCGCTCTGACGTTCGCGGCAATACCTCACGTGTGGTGCGATCACCAATTACATATGCGTGCAGGAGTAAACTATGCGTTCGCATTTGCGCGTAAGCACGGGGTGCTTTAAATTTTTTATTATTATTTATTTTATACAAAAAAAAAATATGTTTTTACACTTTTTTGGGCTTAACTTTATTGCTTTAACAAGGGATGAACAACATCTCTTGTGGCAACATGGGCCATGACAGGTCCTCTTTATGGAGAGATCTGGGGGTTATTAGACCCCAAATCTCATCTCTGGCCTCTCATGCAGCCAATCAGACACAGATCGGTCTGATCGGCTGCTTTCCTAAGAGCCGGAACTGGAAGTGACGACATGCATCGCCGCCGGCTGCAGTGCTCCCGGTCTCTGCGATTGGACGGTAGAGCCCGGGAAAGTTTCCTATGGTACACATTCACAGCTATACGGTTTGCAGCCGGTGCATTTTTGGAAAGGGTCAGGGACTTTTTTTTCCCACGTTTTGCGTGTATGGAATCGCATCAGAAACGCAAATGTTGTGTTTGTGATGCGATTTTTGATGTGTTTTGCGTTTTTCGGTTTTTCTTTTTTAGTTTAAACATTGTACATAGCTAGCTGCTAAGAAATGGGCCAGGAAGCTGGCCGCTGTGCCCTTAATGACCGATGAGTCATCAGCTGTCAGTGGGGTTCCCCGCCGACAGCTGAATGTAAAAAAAAGAAAAAAACATTGGCAGCAAAAAAAAAAAAAAAAATGGCACGGGGCCCCCCCTTCAGACCCATACCAGGCTCTTTGGAGGAGCCCCAATCCCCCCCCCCCCCCAAGCCAAAATGTAAAAAGAAAATGGTGTGGGGTTTCTTGTTAAGAAAAAAAAAAAAAGCCATACCAGACCTTAATCCGAGCATGCAGCCTGGCAGGTCCCTTCCCCTCCTGAACCATACACGGCCACATGCCCTCAAAATAGGGGAATGGGTGCTTTGGGGCAGGGGAGGGGGGACTCGGACCCCTGCCCCAAAGCACCTTGCCCCCATGTTGATGGGGACAAGGGCCTCTTCCCCACAACCCAGGGCTGTGGGGGTCTGCGGGCGGGGGGCTTATCGGAATCTGGAAACCCCCCTTTAAGAAAGAGGGCACCCGGATCCCGTCCGCCCCCCAAGTAAATAAGTAGGGGTACATTGTATCTCTACCCATTTACCCCAAAAAGCAGGGAAGTGTTAAAAAAAACAAGAGACGGTTTTTGACAAGTCCTTTATTAAAAATGAAAAATGTGTCCAACGTGTCTTCTTTCTCGGGAACCAATGTCTTCGTCCTCCGGTAGTTTATTTTCCCTCCGGTGCAGTCTTCTCCCCCTGGTGCCATCTTCTCCTTGAGCCAAAGGACCTTGGGGGGGGGGGACCCCACATCGTTTTTTTCACAATTTTATTTTTTACGTTCAGCGGTCAGGAACCCCACTGACAGCTGATGACTCATCAGTTGTTAAGGACACGGAGGCCGGCTTCTCAGGCCCTCTCCTTAGCAACCAGCAATGTACAGTGTGTTTAAAGAGAAAAAAAATATGCAAAAATGCATGAACACTGCATGCAAAAATGCATAATAAACGTGGGTATAAAAACGCACTGCAAAACATGCCTGAAAAACGCATCAAGCGCAGCCACATAGATGTGAACCTAGACTAAATTTCCCGCAGCCTAGTAAATTTATTTTATTTAGCCCACAGGCTAATTGAGGATGTTGCTGCCTGTGTTGTGTACAAGTAGATGTTATTGGGCCTTTAGACCACTTACACACTGAGGTCCTTTTCAGGCGCTTTCACGCTAAAAACAGCGCCTAAAAAGCTCCCGAAAACGTATTTCCATTAAAATCAATGAATGCTTTCACACTGGGGCAGTGTGCTGGCAGGGCTGTGAAAAACTCCCCTCTCTATTGAAATGAATGGAAAGCTCTTCAAAAGCGCTTCAAAAGCGCTCAGTGTTTTTACTGACAGTTTAGAAGCGCCTCAGTGTGAAAGTGGCCTTATAGTTCATGCAGCATTATATCAGTGTCAACCGGCCACAGGAAGAAATGCTGTAAAATTCATGTGTTTTTCTGCAAAGCCGGAAACCTAGTTTACTGGATTAGGACACGTCTGCTGTGAAATCTGTTTAAAATGTATGTTTCACATGCAATGCCTGCACATTTCCTGTGTTTTAACCCCCTGCA
Source organism: Rana muscosa (assembly GCA_029206835.1). Taxonomy (NCBI): domain Eukaryota; kingdom Metazoa; phylum Chordata; class Amphibia; order Anura; family Ranidae; genus Rana; species Rana muscosa. The sequence continues at coordinate 43,843,269 of CM055124.1, read as the reverse complement.
AGTACAGAAAAATACCCGTTGATCATCCAGAAATGCACTCAGCTCCTATTTTCCTATTGCAGTTTTAGTGGTGTCAGCCCTGCCCAGTCTCTTTTGCTAAACTATTCAAACACCCCCCGCTCTCAGATCTCTACACCATAAAGGCCAATCATTCCGTAGTCGAAGATATAAAATGGGAGGACACCTTGAAATAACATAGGAAGTGTGCAAACTGGACGACTGTTTGGAGCGGTACCTAAAAGTGATTGTAAAGGGAAAAATAATATTTAAAAAAATAACAGACATGTTATACCTAATTGATCTGTGTAGTGGTTTCGCACGGAGCAGCCTCGATCCTCTTCTTGGGTCCCCCGCCGGCGCTCTGGACCCCTCCCCCTTGACAAGTGCTCCCATAACAAGCTGCTTGCTGTGGGGGCACTCAGGCATGCCTGCTCCCGAGCTGGCTCTTTGCTCAGCCACTCCCCCCTGCTTTACCCTTACTGGCTGTGATTGACCAATGGCTCCTGCATCTCAGCCAATCAGGAGGGAGAGACCCGGTAGGGCCTTGAGCCTCACGCACATCGCTAGATCGAGATCGGGCTTAGGTAAGTATTAGGGGGGCTGAACGGGGAGCTGCACACTGAAGTTTTTTTTTTACATGCATAGAATGTAGGAACGAAAAAAAACCTTTAGCCTTTACAACCACTTGAAGCTTGTATGCTCCTTCTTAAAATATTAGTTGCCTGCCCTATTTCTTCTAGGCCGGCCCCTCACATAATATTGAAGCCTCTGGATTAGCATGACCAGCCAGGCAACCAGCATTCTCAAAAAAAATAAAATAAAAGAGTTCGGCAAAGTAAAGACAAACATTGGTGATCCTTTGCTTTTGTCTTGCCATGCATAATTGAAGAGTTTGTCCTCATCCAGTATGAAATTGATATTCTGTGCAGGAGCTTCCTGTAATAAAGACCACTCACTGCTGCTCTCTCTCCTTGTGCAGAGTGACTGGTCTTGTCTCCGCCCCCTCCTGTAGTTTTCTGCAGGCAGCCTGTAGGTGGGAGCTGCTGGGACCCCTCCCACAGCTCTGCTCTCTGCACAGCCCAGTGATGATGTCACTGCTAACTTTACAAGGTAATATCTGGGTTTGTAAGACGATGTGGTGCACACAAATAGGATTTATATTCTTTGTGGCTTTTGGGGAATATATTTCAATGAAAGTTTTTATTCCTGGAGCTCACACTTAAAGTAAAACTAAAGGCAAATTTTTAGTTTTGGATAGAGTGGAGAGGGATTAGAACACCCGTCAGGTTTTTATTGCTGTCTGTGCCCCCGTTGGGGAGATTCATCTTTTCTATTTGTCCTGTTTACTGTTTTCACCAAAAGTAAAAAAAAAAAAATCCAAAATTTTGGGTTGTCACCAGAACAAGAATAGAGGAAAAATCTGCTAATGTGGACACTCCCTCCCTTAGTCTATAAAAAAAAAGTTTTGGATTTAGCTAATTTTAAATAGTATTTAGTGAATTTGCCTTTAAATGTCTGCATTATTTAAATTGTACGCCCCCCCCCCCATAGAGTTTACCACTGAAAAAGTACAGAACTGCTAGCAAGATATGGCACATTTTTTCATGGTGTGCCAAAGCAATCTTCCAAATAATATATTCTTCTTCTTTTTTTTATTATATGCTTAAATCATCAGGTTATTGATGCTCATTCCACTGCATGCATTACTGAAAGCTGGCATGAGCCCAGTCCTCTATATCTTGTATAGGTTCGATGGGCAAAATGACAGGTTCTCTTGATAGCTGCCATCCTATATGCCCTGTGTGACAATGTTCAGGCAAGGAGACTGGCCTGAGTACTGCATCTAGGGAGGAAGAGAAGGTCACATGCCCCCCCCCCCCCACACCATACCCCAAAGTATCAGGAACCAACAGACAATCAAAGCAATAGAGCGTTGAGTTGATGGTGAGAAGTAATGTGTGTGGGAAGGAGGGGGAGTCATTAACAGAACCCATCATGCACTAGTAGATAGGATGATATAAACCAGGGGTCTCCAAACATTCAAAACAAAGGGCTGGATTATTGTCCTTCAGACTCTTGGAGGGCCGGATTTTGGCCAGCAGAAGTGAAAGATTTCCTGGCTGTGGAAATTAACATCTGGTATTAAGGGGAGAAATAGTGCCCCATCGTTGGTATCATAGGAAGGAATAGTGCCCCATTAGTGGTGTCAGTGGGAGAAATAGTGTCTCGTATCAGTGGGAGAGATAGTGCCCCAAGGGCCGAATAAAGGCAAGCAAAGGGCCGCAGTTTGGAGACCACTGGTATAAACCTTAGTCAGGCCAATATAAACACAAGCTAGAAATTCTATTTGCATAGGACCTCTATGACCACTAGGTGGCAAAATTACGGTCCAGTCACATCAATGGCAGAACTGGTAGAGCTTCTTTGCCCTTACATGGGGTCAAATGATACCCGCTTCTACACTCAAGCATTTCCCTTCATCATATTTCATCGTAGATGCCCATTAGGAAGACAACTCCTGGAAACCTAGTCAGTGTTGGCCCTGGGACATCAATGCCAAAGTTTTTAACATGCAAAGTTGAGCATGAGTACATTTCCATCATTGATTTTCTGTAAATTAAATTACATTTTATAATGTATAATAACCCTGGAAAGAACCCTTAGCACAGGCTTTCTCAACCTTTTAACCCTAGAGGAACCCCAAAACGTATTTTCACGTCACGAGGAACCCTTACTAAAACCAAATCATCAGGGCTCAATAGGAACAATGCTCCTTATATTGGTGGTCAATAGGAAGAATGTCCCCCTTAAAGTGGTGTTCAGAATGCCACCCTTAAAGACTAAAGAGATATTTGGTGTCATGCTGCTGGCTTTGCCAAGTGGTGCTGAACATTGAACTCTGTAGGCATCATCAAATAGTCCTTAATTTAGGTCAAATAGGTGGTTCATCAGCCACAGGTCAAGGAACCCCTAGCAACCTCTGGAGGAACCCCAGGGTTCCATGTAACCCTGATTGAGAATGGCTGCCTTAGCACAACCACTGACTAATCCTTAAAGTGGTTGTAAAGGCACAAGGTTTTTTACCTTTATCTTTCTTTGTATGAACGGAAAAAATCTGCTGTGTGCAGCCCCCCTAATACTTACCTGAGCCCCCTCTCGATCCAGCGATGTCCACGAGAGCCTTGCCTCTCTGGGAACTCGTATTCCTAATTGGCTTTTGGCAGCAGCGGGAGCCATTGGCTGTCAATCACAGCCAGTGAGCCAATCAGGAGGCAGAGAGGGGGGGGCTGAGCCACGGCTCCGTGTGTGAATGGATACACAGAGCCGTGGCTCAGGAGCACGCCTGCTTTTGTGCCCCCACAGCAAGTTGCTTGCTGTGAGGGCACCGGGCAGGGGGGAGGAGCCAGGAGCGCTGGTGAGGGACTTGAGAAGAGGGTCTGGGCTGCTCTCTGCAGAACCACGGCACAGAACAGGTAAGTATAACATGTTTGTTATTTTTTTTTTAAAACAAAAAAAAACAAGGCTTTAATATCATTTTAAAGTGATATTAAAAGTTCAGCTTTTTAAAAAAAAAAAAAAATGGTAACAAACATGTTATACTTACCTGTTCTGTGTAACGTAATACCTCGGATTGCGAGTAACGAGGTTTACGAGCGTTTCGCAATACAAGCTATTATTTTAAAAAAAATCCTGACTCGGTTTGCGAGTGTTGTCTCTTAAGACGAGCAGGATTAAAGCCAATGGGGTGTGCAGTACTGCATTTGGCCAGAGGTGCGGGGGTTCCAGTGACAATCGGAGCCACTCTGAGACACTCCGTTCCTGAGTGTCTCTGGCGCCCCCACACCTCTGGCCACATGTGGTACTGCATACAATAGCAGTCACTGTGGAACAAATTATCTGAGTTTCTATTGACTCCTATGGGGAAACTCGATATACGAGTGCTTTGGATTACAAGCATTCTTCTGGAACTAATTATGCTCGTAATCCAAGGTACCACTGTAATGGTTTTGCACAGATCAGCCCCGATTCTCCTCTTCTCGGGTCCCCCGCCGGTTGCCTGCTATGGGGGCACTCGTGCGTGCTCTGTCCCGCACATAGAGCTGCGGCTCTGCCTCGCCCCTGGTCTCTCCTCGGCTCGCTGGATTTGAGTGACAGCAGTGGGAGCCAATGATTAGAGGGAGTACCAGGACAGATGAGGCTCTCCTGCACATCGCTGGATTGAGAGGGGGCTCAGGTGAGTATTAGGAGGACTAAAGGGGGAGCAGCACACAGATTTTTTACCTTCATGCGAAGTATGCATTGAAGTAAAAAATCTAAGTATAACCAAAGCCCACATTTGTTTGTTTTTTTGGAAAGAGTGGAGAGGGATTAGAACACCTGTCAGGTTTTTGTAGCTGGTCATGTCCCCGTTGGGGAGATTCACCCTCTCTATTTGTCACGTTTTTATGGTTATCATCAAAAGAGAAAGAGAATCCCAAATTTTCGGTTGCCATCAAAACAGCAATAGAGGGTGAATCTTCCAATGAGGACTCTAGTTCTGGTGACAACCAATGATTCCCTTGACTTCCTATTGTGGTTATAGGACTGAGAGTGCAAGGAATCCCCCCAATCGGGCACAAAATGGCAAAAAAAATTAAAATTGTCAGGAGTTATAACCCTCCTTTACTCTAAAAATGAAAAAAAGTTTTGCCTTTAGTTCTACTTTAATGCCTATAAATAACCTCAAAATAGTCATTAACAGTTTTCTGCACTTAAAAGTTGGGTATGAGTACATTTTCCAGGCTGATTTTTGGCACAGGCATTGGCAGTGACTGTTTATAATGTTTTACCACATCCAAAATTCGTATCTGAAAATCTAAAATGGTGCCTGTAAACCCTAAAGCCTCGTACACACGATCGGATTTCCTATCGATTCTAATCCGATGGATTTTTCCATCGGATTTCCGATGAAGCTGACTTCCATCAGTCTTGCCAACACACCATCAGTCAAAAATCTGACCGCCCCAAACGCCGTGACGTAAAACACTCCAACAAGCCGAGAAAAATGAAGTTCAATGCTTCTGAGCATGCGTCGACTTCATTCTGAGCATGCGTGGGTTTTTTGTCCGATGGAGTTCCACACAGACGATCGGAATTTGCTATCGTTTTTTTTTCCCAATCGGATAAATTTAAAACATGTTCTATTTTTTCTCACCGATGGAAAAAAGACCGATAGGGCCCATACACGATTGGTTTGTCCGATGAGAAAAGTCCATCGGACTGTTTTCATCTGTAAAACCGATCGTGTGTACACGGCATAACATTATCCCTAATCCTCATCATTCACCCTAACCCTTAATCCAGGGGTCTCCAAACTTTTTATACAAAAGGGCCAGTTTACTGTTCTTCAAACTTTAGAGGGACCAGACTATGCTCAGTGGAAGAAGAAAATGTTCTGGAATCCGTCAGCGAGAGGAATAGAATGAATGAATGACTTGTATAGCGCTCACATGCGAACTGAATCGCCTCTAGGCACTTTTTGCAGCCTGTGTCTGCTTGGCTGGTGCGGTCATTTTACCCCGTAGGATCTCGACACGCCTGGGACACACAGTCGTACACACATATATACTGGGCCAATTTGGACAAGATCCAATTAACCTACCAGCATGTCTTTGGAGTGTGGGAGGAAACAGGAGTACCCAGAGGAAACCCATGCAGACACAGGGAGAACATGCAAACTCCAGGCAGATGGTGTCGTGGTCGGGATTCGAACCAGCAACCCTTTTGCTGCTAGGTGAAAGTGCTAACCACTACACCACTGTGCTGCCCATCATTGGTGTCAGTGGGAAAAAATTGTGCCCTACAGTTAGTGTCAGTGGGTGGAATAATGCCCCATCCATGGTGTCAGTGGGAATACTGCCCCATTGTCAGTGGCAGGAACTATGCCCCACTGTTGCTGATGGTGAAGGGGGAATAATGCCTAAAGTGGCAGCTAAAAGAAAGCAAAGAGCCACATCTGGCCCCTGGGCCACAGTTTGGAGACCACTGCCTTAATCTAAACCCCAACTCTAATCCTGACCCCTAACTCTGAACCCGATTCTTCATCCAAGAACAACCTTACAACCCTCATAAATCTCACACGGAAAATTACTTTAGTGGCAAAACTTTCTAGCGCCAAAACAAACCTATGTTGTTATACATCAGCAACAAAATAGTTGGCACTGTCATACAACAGACCAAGAAATCAATGGCAAAAACCCAAAAAGAGAAACAGTGGTGCCAAACACAACGGATTCAACCACTGACAACACAAACATTTGGAATGGAATACGAGGTTCCTAGGAAAACATTTACATATTGCAGAGATATAGAACTGCATCGTGCTAATCATTATCTATTTATTCATGGGAATTTAAACAAAAAAAAGACCTTATTGAATTTTTACCCAAACTGTGTTAAAATAGTTATATAGATAGTGCAGAAACAAAATTGTTCTCTTAAGCCCTGTACACACGATCGGCTTTACCGATGAAAACAGTCCGATGGACTTTTTTCATCAGACAAACCGATCATGTATGGGCCCCATCGGTCTTTTTTCCATCGGTGTTAAAAAATAGAACGTGTTTTAAATTTATCCGATGGAAAAAAAAAACGATAGCAAATTACTATCGTCTGTGGGGAACTCCATCGGATAAAAAACCCACGCAAGCTCAGAATCAAGTCAACGCATGCTCAGAAGCATTGAACTTAATTTTTCTTGGCTCGTCTGAGTGTTTTACGTCACAGCGTTTGGGACGATCGGTTTTTTGACTGATGGTGTGTAGGCAAGACTGATGGAAGTCAGCTTCATCGGATTTCTGATGGAAAAATCTATTGGTTTAAAATCCATAGGAAATCCGATCGTGTGTACAGGGCTTAAAAGTTCTCTGGGGCAACAGATGAGATTATTTTCAATTTATTCATAACCAGTGGTCATTTATGGGAAGATCTTTCAAGAAAGGTTGGTAAGAGGGTCTGGAGGCATATGTAGGGAAAAGGATTGGAAAATCGCCTCTCTCCTTTGGTTAACTATATGGCCTAAACTAGGGATCCTCAAACTACGGCCCTCCAGCTGTCGTGGAACTACAAATCCCATGAGGCATTGTAAAACTCTGACATTCACAGACATGACTAGGCATGATGGGAATTGTAGTTCCTGAACACCTGGAGGGCCGTAGTTTGAAGACCCCTGGACTAAACTTTGCAATCAATGGTCAAGACTCTTGCTTGGCTTTTAAATACCATGTGTGCCCAACTGTTGTATTGTCCTATATTTTAGCTATAATGCTCAAAGAAAGTCCTGCATTTTAAACAGAAACAATAGCAAAGTATGATGTGGCAAACTGTGCCAATACATTTCTATGGCCAAAAGGTTGTGGAGACCTGACCAATAAATTACTATTGCCAAAAGGTTCTGGAGACCTGACCATTACGCCTATATGTGCTTATCGGACATCCCATTCCAAATCTATGGTTGTTAAAACTGCAAGAACAGCTGCACTCCTCTGGGAAGGCTCTCCACAAGATTTTAGAGTGTGTCTGTGGGAATGTGTGTCCATTCTGCCAAAAGAACATTTGTGAGGTTAGGTATAGATGATGGACTAGACACCCTGGATCATAATCTGCTTTCCAATTTATTTATTTCAAAGGTGTTCAGTAGGGTTGAGGTCAAAGATCTGTGATGGCCACTCAAGTTCTTCCACACTACTGATGAAGTCACGAGTATATGAGAGATAAAAATTACCCAAAACCATCATACATACAGCAGACACATATAAGACTGCATTCACACCTGAGCGTAGCGCTTCAAGCGTTTTTACTGTAGATTTTACTGTCGTTTTGTCGCGCGAATTTGCGCCCGTCGAAACGCTCGTTGTCGCGCTAGACGCTTGAATCGGGCGTTTCCATTACATTCTATGACTCCTAAAACACCCAAATCTGCCCGATTCACACTACAAAAAAGGGCCCGGAACTTGTTTGAGCTTCAGGCGTTCGGCTTCAGGCGTTTTTGAGTGGAGATGTGACCCATCTCCATAGAGAATAATGGATTTTTTCCCCTCTAGCGTTTTGTAGCTTCAGGCTTAGGGCTACAAAACGCTCAGGTGTGAATGCAGCCTAACTCATAATATAAAATTCTAATGTTATTTCCTTCCTGATAATGAATAGGTGGTTATAGAAAAAAAATTTAAAGACATATTCAAAAGAATTCTTCAGGGAGGAACTACCGGAGTTGACTACAAAAATGTATTATTTATCCACATATTAAATCACACTAAAAAATTGAGTGGATACACGAACCTCCACCACATTTGTTAAAATTAGACACTAGTCTAAAATGAGGACACAGGTGGCCACCACAGCAGATACTCAGCTTACAAACCCTCCTGCAGGAGCAATACACTCATATATATGTCAGGCCCACATGATAAAGGAATCCTTTATATGGGAAAACAATGTATATAGTTTGGGGCTCTGATACTTGATTGGGTATTTATGCGAAATGTTCGGTAGGTGCAGTTCATGTATTCCAATATGTTGTTATATATCCGTGTCCGTTAGTGAGACGGTGTAATGAAAGGATAAGACCACAATAGTACAGGCTGCTGTAGTTAGTTCAACCACTCAGGGTATTTAGGAATGGGTGGTAGTAGGATGGGACCCACTGAAAATGGGATTCCATGGGGATAAGTTCAAGAACCAAATGGTGTTAAACATGTATACATCCCAACAGTACTAATCAGGGAAAATACAGCTCACCAGGTGTAGTGTTGTCTCATCACTCTTCTTTCCGTTCTCTGTCCGTGTGTAGTCGAGACCGATGTCTATTCAGACGCTGACATGTTCCAAATAGTCTCACTGCTGGAAGAACAGCGTGTAGCAATTAGTATGTGTTCGGGTGAGAGAGTCCAGGTTCCGGATGTTCAGCCGTTCCTAGTAGATTCAGAGCGGCCGAAAGCAGCGTGGTATCCTCTCAGTGCCAACCGAAGGCTAAGCAGGGGGGATATTTGAATAGAATCTGTTGTTAGCTGGATGGATGGCTAGTCCTTGAACTCATCGCAGTGGGCGTGAATCTTACACGTTTCGCTTGTTTCCAAGCTTCATCAGAGCATGCACAGTAGCTTAGTATCTATCCTTAAGTACCCTCAGGTATTTCACAGCAATTGCCCTCACCTGGAGTATCTTGGAGATTAAGACAAACAGCGCACAAACATTCAACAAATGGTGCTAAGTTGCTAACAGACTACACAAGGGGGCATTCCCACAACACAGCAAATTACCGTATCATATTCGAGTCCTTCCAGTGTTTAGTGCCCTACTGTTTAACAGAGATTGGTCAAGGGGCATAGAAAACAGTGGAAAGATTTGTAAGAAAAAAATATTTAAAGACATGATAATAAGAAGTGGAAAATAAATTTAGTTAGTGTACATCAATTGGCTAAGGATTAGGTACCCCCGCCCTTGCTGCAGTATACCCGATAGCGAATTTGTTTATTACCAGGGTCTCCCATGTCTAGACTACACGGGTTGAGCCTTGCGTACCTAATTTTGTGTGTTTTTGTAATGAATAGGTGGACAGGAACCAAAAACAGGATCACCAAGCTCATCAAACCATGTCTTTATGGATGTGTTGGCTGAGAAGACCTAGCTCATTCCAATTCATTCAGTGGTGTTCAGTAGGGTTGAGATCAGGGCTCTAAGCAGTCCACTCGAGTTCCTTCATACCAAACTCATCAAACCATGTCTTAATGGAGATGTTGGATGAGAAGATCTGGCTCATTCTAAATCATCTCAGAGATGTTCAGTAGGGCTGAGGTCAGGGCTCTGTGTAGACCATTCATTTTCCACCACACCAGACTCATCAAACCATGTCTTATTGGAGCTGGCTTTGTACACAGGAACAAAATCATGCTGGAACAGAAAAGGGCCTTTACCAAACTATTACCACAAGGTTGGAACAGTTGTATGGTGTACAATAACCAGTACCCTTCACTAAAAACGCCAGAGCTCAATTATTTGGAGGGGAAGGCACCTACTTTTGGCCATAGAGGTTGATGTAATGGACAAGTGTCTACAAACATGTGGCCATATGTTGTAAAATTATTTAACTTGCCAGAGAAGGTGCTTAGGGTTAATGATGCTTCAGTATTATGATTACATCTGAATGACTCTACCAGTATAATTTAGCACATTATGGTGTATTTATCTGACCTTACACAACTTTAACCACTCTTGTTCTTCTCCTTGAGGTTGCTTAAGGATGTCCAAGTATGCAGGTAAGGGTCTTCTCACCAGCCCGTGATGTCAGCATGTCCCTCTGTCCCTGAGACCCTTAACCTGTGAGAAAAAAAATGTCACAGGTGAGGTTCTGAGGAGCCGAGTGGCCCGTATTCACTACCGTATTGGACAGAGAATTAAAACCACCACTAGATGGCACTGCTCAGCAATGGGAACTGCACAAGGAAAAAAAAAAAAAAAAATCGGTGGATTAACCATTAATGTTTGGATTAGCTGATATTATGCAGTAGTATCGTAATCATTTTATTCTCCAATGTCTTATATCTAGGTAAACCTTCACTTTTACACCTATGGAAATAAAAAACATAGTTCAAATCTCTAGGACTACGCTGTCTTTATTTTTAAAAATGTTAAGGAAAATGCTGAAAAAAACTTGCTTGTTCTGCCATCATTCTCAGCAGCTGGCCGTGTGAGCAGATCAGGCAGACCTTCTGATTGGCTAGCTTTAATTTCAGTGACCTTAGGGAGAAACCACATGACTAATGTCTCACCATTGGTCTAGAAACCTGCTGATGAAGAAAGCCTGAACTCCAGGTTGTTTTTTTTATTTTAGCACCTTTTTCATATATTTTTATGTAGACTTTTTCTAAATTTTAAAATAAATCTGCAGCTTGAGGGCTACTTTAAGGGATCAGTCCTTTCAAAAGTGACGTTTAGATATTTTTTTAAATTGTTTATATGTTTTATTGTTTATTGTAGTTTCATTTTTATTATTTATATTTTTAATTTTAGTTTTTATGTTTTTTAGTTTTTATTTTATGTATTTATTAGATGGAGCCTGGCAGGGAGATTTTGTTATTGGAGTATCCTTCTGTCCCTGTGCCAGTTTTGGCTGTTCCCATTCTCCTTTGTGTATTCCAGCTCCTTCTGTTACATTCTTCATAATATAAAATACTTTAAAAAAAATTAACAGGGAGAACGGAAGATTCTCATCAGCAAGTGTGGAAACCCAGAAACTCAGCACAGAGATCTCACCAATAAAGTCTCCAAAAATAAATTAAACTGACAGGTGGTCTAACTCTAAAGAAGCTACCAAAAAACTGAAATATCATGTTTGGGTGTACTTGCCTTTTAATCACTTGCTCTAGGTCTATCAACACTTTGTCTATATGGCTCCAGAGATTTGTCCGGCTCTGGTCACTTTCACAGATCAATAGAAAACATAGCATATAATTACAGTTTAATGGGTAAGGTTGCATTAATGGTACAATAATCAATTAAATTTAGCCATGATAAAGGATACTCTTAAGAAATTCTTGATGACCTGGACGCCATGTTGCCAACTCAGGAGAGTTGCATGGTCCGTCCTTTAACCACTTCCCCACCAAGGACGTCATATGACGTCCTTGACTTTGAGGTGGGATATCTGAATGATGCCTGCAGCTACAGGTATCATTCAGATATCATTCTGTCGGGCCGGCAATTCTGCGCACCATAAGAATGATCATAGCGGCGGTTCCGCCGCTTGATTGTTCTTATAGGCGGCGGGAGGGGACATCCCCCCCTCCCGCCGCCATCCGTTGCTTCTCCGGGCTCTCCCGTGCCATCGGGGGCCCGGAGAACAAATCGGCCGGCGCCAGATGACGAGCATAGAGATTTCCGGTGACCAGATTCCGTTGTGACGTCACGCCCGGTACCCGGAAGTAAACAAAGCCACAATTGCCGCTGTCAGCAGGAGATCAGTGAATTTATTTTCACCGATCTCATGCTTTTCAGCCTGGAGGAGAGATGTGGGGTCTTATTGACCCCACATCTCTCCATAAAGAGGACCTGTCACACACCATTCCTATTACAAGGGATGTTTACATTCCTTGTAATAGGAATAAAAGTGATCAAAAAAAAAAAAAATATGTAAAAAAAGTGTCAAAAGAAAAATAAAAAAAAATGTAAAACGCCCCTGTCCCCGGTAGCTCGCGCTCAGAAGCGAACACGCATGTAAGTCCCGCCCACATATGTAAACGCCATTCAAACCCCACATGTAAGGTATCACCGCATGTGGTAGATTGCGAGCAACAATTCTAGCACTAGACCTCCTCTGTAACTCAAAAATAGTAACCTGTAAAAAAATTTAAAGCGTCGCCTATGGAGATTTTTAAGTACCGAAGTTTGGCGCCATTCCATGAGTGTGCGCAATTTCAAAGCGTGACATGTTAGGTATCTATTTACTCGGCGTAACAGCATCTTTCACATTATACAAAAAAATTGGGCTAACTTTACTGTTTTGTTCTTTTCTAATTCGTGAAACCGTTTTTTTTTCCCCAAAAAAGGCGTTTGAAAAATTATTGCGCAAATACCGTGCAAGATAAAAAGTTGCAATGACCGCCATTTTATTCCCTAGGGTGTCTGCTAAAAATATATATATAATATTTGGGAGTTCTGATTCATTTTTTAGCAAAAAAATTGTGATTTTCACATGAAGGAGAGAAGTGCCAGACTAGGCCCGGTGGAGAAGTGGTTAAAGCCAAAACCTGTAAATCCTTAGGAAATTCTTGAGGACCCAGATGCCAAGTCTCAATGTTGCCTACCCAGGAGACTTGCATGGTCTGTCCTTTAAAACTATACCTCTAGATCCTTAAGAAATTCTTAAGGACCCGGACGCCAAGTCTTAATGTTGTCTACCCTGGAGACTTGCATGGTTTGTTCTTTAAAACTATATCTCTAGATACTTCGGAAAGGAAAACATTTGAACTAAGAATGATAATTCTTTTTAACACAAAAACGAATGGCCTAAATTTAGATATTGGTTTCCTTACCCATTATACTAAGGTTTTATGACCCCCTCTGTGACTAGCATCTCCCCCCTCAAGTCTATAGCTCTCCCTCTGTCTTATCTCACTAACTCTGCTGCTATCTTTATTACCATTGATTTGTATGTGTTTTTTTTCCTTTCCCTCTGAGATTTTTTTCTTGTTTTGTTTCAACATTCTGCTAAAAAAATTGTGAATCAGTACTGCTTGGACCTTGAAGAAGGGGACATACCCCGAAAGCTTGTCCTGAAAAATTCTATGTTAGTGCAAATAAAAAAAGTATCACGGACAGTACTTAATTTTCTCTGTCTAGATACTTCGGAAATCTTTGAAGACCTAGACGCCATGTCTCAACGTTGCCTACCCAGGAGACTTGCATGGTCCATCCTTTAAAACTATACCTTTAGCTCCTTAAGAAATTCTCAAGGACCCGTACGCCAAGTCTTATTGTTGTCTACACAGTTGACTTGCATAGTCTGTCCTTCAAAACTATAACTTTAGATCCTTAAGAAATTCTTGAGGACCCGGAAAGTTACCTACCCAGGAGACTTGCATAGTCGGTCCTTTAAAACTATACCTCTAGATCAGGGGTCTCAAACTGGTGGCCCTCCAGCTGTTGCAGAACTACAATTCCCATGAGGCATTGCAAGGCTAAACAGTTACAAGCATGACTCCCATAGGCAGAGGCATGATGGGACTTGTAGTTCCGCAACAGCTGGAGGGCCGCAGGTTTGAGACCCCTGCTCTAGATCCTTAAGAAATCCTTAAGGACCCGGACGCCGAGTCTCAATATTGCCTACCCTGGAGACTTGCATGGTCTGTCCTTTAAAACTATACCTTTAGCTCCTTAAGAAATTCTCAAGGACCCGGACGCCAAGTCTTAATGTTATCTACACAGTTGACTTGCATAGTTTGTCCTTTAAAACTATACCTCTAGATCCTTAAGAAATACTTGAGGACCCAGACACCAAGTCTCAATGTTGCCTACCCTGGAGACTTGCATGGTCCGTCCTTTAAAAAAATATAATTCTAGTTCCTTAGACCTCCTACAGCCCCTACCCAACATTCATATAACCCCCCTCTACTGAAATGATCTACTATCGTGCAATCAAATGGATACGTTCTTTACTAACCTATTATCTGTTATGAATGTCGTCAGATGTATGGTCGACCTTGTTCATTTTCTTGCATTTTATTGACCTTAGAGAAACAAGTAGAAATGCTATACAGGATTTTCTTTTAATTATTGGTTATTCTTCAATAAAGTATACATAAAATAAAACTGTGTCATTCAATGAATGAGTGCTTGTGTGTGCTTTATACTCTCTTCCCTTTTCTGAGGAAAATGCATTGAGGAGTATTAAAAAAAAAAAAAAATAGAAAAAAAAAAACAGGCAATCGGCTCCATTCACTAAGCCATCCTTTCTCAACCCTTTTGATACAAATTTCAAGTCTCAAGGAACCCCTGCTAATGACCATATCTACAGCTTAGGTTACATTAGCGTGAACAGTAAGCTAAAATCTAGGTATAAGTGAAATAATAAATGATGTGGTTTTGTTATGGGATTTGACACCCAGGGCTGCTCTGTACAACAACATTATCTTTAGTATCAGTAATGAAGTACCGTAATGGCCAGAAAACAAATACATACAGAAAAAATGGTAAGGTTCGCTCACATTTATGGTTAAAGTGGAACTTTAGTCAGAAAATGAAGTCCTGCTAGATCACTTCAGGTTGGCCCCTTTTGCAGGTATTAGATATATAAAACATTAAAAATAAGTGTCCATACTGTATGAAATCCAGTAATACACAGTCTCATCCTGCTCTGCACATGCTCAGTTGCTCTCCATTTTTAGGCTGAATTTGTACAGGCCGATCTGCTGACATCCTTAAAGCGGACTTAAACCCTCCTTTTACAGCCAAGAAAAATGCTTCTGTTTGATCTGCAACTGCCATGGTGCTGCACATGTGATCAGCTATGACACCAGCCATGTGATGGTTTGACAGTCCGGTTGAGGACACAAGCAAATGTGACAGTTAGCATTCCCAGCATTCCAGGAATGTAACTGTTTTTTTGAAACCCTTAAATTGATGGGTTTAGTTCCGCTTTATGATTTACTGCTGTTCAGGGGTTTTGGGCTTCAGCAAAATGGCAGACTCCAGCAAGAAGAAACAGGAGCAATACTGGAGGCAATTCACAGCACAAACAAATTTTGGTAGCATAATTATTAATGTGGAATGTATGTTCCCTGCTAAAGAACATTCTTTTTATCAAGTTGGTATAGGTAAAGCTTTATGACCCTCATATCGGTGGACAGTGGAGAAGGACTCCCTTATATTGGTGGAAAGTGGGAGAAGGATCCCCTTATATTGGTGGACATTGGGAGAAGGATCCCTTTATATTGGTGGACATTGGGAGAAGGATCCCTTTATATTGACAGTGAAAGACCCCCTTATATTGGTGAACAGTGGAGAAGGATTCCCTAACATTTGAGTACAATGGGAGAGAAGGGCCCCCTTACACTGGTGGACAGTGGGAGAAGGATAACCTTTTAGTAGTTGACATTGCAGAAAGATTCCCCTACATTAGTGGACAATAGGAGAAGGATCCCCTTACATAAGTGGACAGTGGTGAAGGACCCTCTTACACTGGTGGACATTGGGAGATGAATCCCCTTAGATTAGTGGATAATAGGAGGAGGGTCTCATTGCATTAGTGAACAGTGGGAGAAGGATCCCCTTGGATTAGTGAACAGTAGGAAATGTATTCCCTTAGATGAGTGGACGGTAGGAAAAGGATCTCCTTAAATGAGCGGACAGTAAGAAAAGGATCCCCTTAGATTGGTGGACAGTGAGATAAGGATCCCCTTACATTGGTGGACAGTGAGATAAGGATCCCCTTACATTGGTGGACAGTGAGATAAGGATCCCCTTACATTGGTGGACAGTGAGATAAGGATCCCCTTACATTGGTGGACAGTGAGATAAGGATCCCCTTACATTGGTGGACAGTGAGATAAGGATCCCCTTACATTGGTGGACAGTGAGATAAGGATCCCCTTACATTGGTGGACAGTGAGAGAAAGATCCCCTTACATTGGTGGACAGTGAGAGAAAGATCCCCTTACATTGGTGGACAGTGAGAGAAAGATCCCCTTAAATGAGTGGACAGTAAGAAAAGGATCTCCTTACATGGGTGGACAGTAGGAGAAGAATTCCCATAGGATATTGGACACTAGAAGGATCGGCTTAGAATAGAGAACAGTGGAAGAAGAATCCTCTTACATTGGTGGATTGTGGGAGAAGGATCTCCTTACATTGGTGCACAGTGGTGGACATTCTCAAGGGACAATTGCGGCAAAATCGTGCCACATTTGGGGTTGCCATTCAAGTTGAATGACACCCAAACGTGAATCATGTGTTTCGCCTAAATCTGGACTCATGGGCAGAATTGCGCCAATTCAGCCCGTGATTCCAAAGCGTACATATGTGAACGGGGCCTGTGGATGCAGCCTCATTACTGTTTTTCTTTTAACCACCTCGCGCCCGCCGTACGAGAATATACGGCCGCAAGGTGGTTGTCAAATGCCGGGAGGCCGTTAATATACGGCCTCCGCTATTTGGCCACTGGGGGGCGCGCAAACGCCGGCGGCGGCACGCGCGCGCGCCCGGCGCATCACTGAGATGCCGATGCGCATGCCTGGCGGCCGCGATGTCCGCCAGGCACTCGCGATCGGCGGTTACAGAGACAAGGACATGGATCTGTGTGTGTAAACACACAGATCCATGTCCTGTCAGGGAGAGGGGACCGATGCTGTGTCCCTTGTACATAGGGACACAGATCGGTCACCTCCCCCAGTCAGTCCCCTCCCCCCACAGTAACAATCACACATAGGGAACACATTTAACCCCTTCCTCGCCCCCTAGTGTTAACCCCTTCCCTGCCAGTCACATTTATACAGTAATCAGTGCATATTTATAGCACTGTTCGCTGTATAAATGTGAATGGTCCCAAATTAGTGTCAAAAGTGTCCGATGTGTCCGCCATAATGTCGCAGTCACGAAAAAAAATCACTGATCGCCGCCATTACTAATAAAAAAAAATATATATATAAAAATGCCATAAAACTATCCCCCTATTTTGTAAACGCTATAACTTTTGCGCAAACCAATCAATAAACGCTGATTGCGATTTTTTTTTACCAAAAATATGTAGAAGAATACGTATCGGCCTAAACTGAGGAAAAAAATATATCTAAAAAAAAAAATGGGATATATATTATAGCAAAAATCAAAAAATATTGCTTTTTTTTCAAAATTGTCGCTCTATTTTTGTTTATCGCGCAAAAAATAAAAACCGCCGAGGTGATCAAATACCACCAAAAGAAAGCTCTATTTGTGCGAAAAAAAGGACGTCAATTTTGTTTGGGAGCCACGTCGCACGACCGCGCAATTGTCATTCAAAGCGTGACAGTGCTGAAAGCTGAAATTTCGCCTGGGCAGGAAGGGGGTATATGTGCCCAGTAAGGAAGGGGTTAAATATTTACATACAATCTTTGTTTACAAACAAATATTCAGCACAAGATCCACCCATTCATGACATAGGATTCCCAGAGCATGCAGAAAAAACAGGGCTAATACCAAGAGAAGTTTAATTCACACCATATAAACGCAGTCCGGATGCGTTCCAGATGCTTTTCTGCATGCTCGTCTTTGCCGCGGTTTATTACGTGTTTTTGGTGCGTTTTTGATGCAGTCCAGTGTATTTTTCCCCCCTCTTTTTTCCTAAACTTAAATAAGGACATGTGTGTTCCAGTGCCTTTTTCGTGCATTCAGTGCCTTTTTGATGCTTTTCAGAGTCAGTTTACACCACATGCAGTCCAGTGCAGTTTTTTTTTTCTGCATCAAAAATTAATGGAAAGTAAGTTATATGGTTTCTTCCATTTGCAAATAATCTCACCAACTGTTGTCACCTTCACACCAAGCTGCTTGGCGATGGTCTTGTAGCCCCTTCCAGCCTTGTGTAGGTCTACTATCTTGTCCCTGACATCCTTGGACAGCTTTTGGTCTTGGCCATGGTGGAGAGATTGGAATCTGATTGGTTGCTTCAGTGGACAGGCATCCTTTATACAGGTAACAAGCTGAGATTAATCTCAGCTCATTACCTGTATAGAAGACACCTGGGAGCCAGAAATCTTGCTGAATGATGGGGATCAAATACTTATTTCACTCATTTAAATGCAAATCAATTTAAGCCCTGGTTCACACTGGTGCGATTTGACATGCGATTTGACGTGTCAAATCGGCGATATTTGCCGCAAATTGCGGGCAATGGCACCGTCCTAATCGGTGCAGCGCTGCACCGATTTCAAAAAGTAGTTTCTGTACTACTTTTTTGCGATTTCGGCCACGATTTACATTGACATCTGTGTCAGATGTCTTTGTAATCGCAGCTGAAATTGGGACTGCCAGCGAGAGTGAAATCGTGCGAGTTCAGCTGAACTCGCACGGCTTCACTCCCGCAGCCCCAGTGTGAACCTAGGCTAAAACTTTTTTGAAATACGTTTTCTGGATATTTTTGTTGTTATTCTGTCTCTCACCGACCATTAAAATGATAGACTGATCATTTCTTTGTCAGTGAACAAATGTGAAATATCACCATGGGATCAAATACTTTTTTCCCCTTCACTGTACATAATGGAAAGAACTGAAATCCAATGAACGAAAGGGGCAGAGGCCAGGGACAGTAAGGCTAGGGAGGAGAGGGCTAAATGATGCTGGTCATCCTCCACCCAGAAAACGAGGCGACGAGTGCTATCGGACTTGCTGCATCTTCTAATGCCCTTTATGAGAAGCTCACAGTGTGCAGTGAAATCAGAGAAAGCCATTTCAGTCCAGGAGAGAAGCCGGTACAACTGAAGGGAAAGCTGGACCGCCATGGGAAGGGGGTGGGGAAATCCCACTAGGAACTGAAATACAGACAGCCATGGAGGGGTAGTCATACAGATCACACACACTGCTTCCTCATTGAACAGGTATTGGGGCAACCAAATTGACAGTTGGCTCCTCCCCTCTTCTGTGATTGGAGGGTGCACATCATGTGATCACTATAACTGCTCTCCTGGCCCCTTAGCAGCACTGACAGGACACACTGCACTCTGGGACCCTCCAATACATCACCTTATAATTATTAGGGGGCCTTTACAGAAGATGGCGCTCGGCCATTGTGCCACCTGGAAGTCTCACTCCTCCTGCCTCCTCTTCCTCTGTACCCTTCTCCTGTGCTGGGGCCTCCACCATGGCTGCTACACCTGCATCATCTCCACAGAGGAGCTACAAGACCTCTGCCAATACCTCCAACATGCCAACAAAATGGAGGATGCAGAGAAGTGCAAGGAGGCGCTCATAAGAGGGTTCCAGCCCCTGGACAACGGCACCATACGTAAGCCGACATCCTTCACCATCATCTATTAGCTGTCCTGTAGCGGGCGTCTCAGTTCAAAACATGGAGGCGTTGCCAATAGCAACCATTTATTGTTTACTAACAAGAGCTGAAATCTGATTGGTTGCTATGGCTACATTCATGCTTTTTTCCCTATAGTGTTTACAAAACATGGAGGTGTTGCCGTTGGCAACCAATCAAATATTGTTCTCTAACATAGGAGCTGAAATCTGGTTGGTTGCTATGGCTGCACTCAGGCTTTTTCTCCCTGTACTGTTTACAAAACACAGAGGCGTTGCCCATAGCAACTAATTTGTTATTTTTTTACTGATATAAGAACTGAAATCTGATTGGTTGCCATGGGTACGCTTAGGCTTTTTTCCCTATAGTGTTCACAAAATATGGAGGCATTGCCCATAGCAACCAATCAAATATTGTTCTCTAACATAGGAACTGAAATCTGATTGGTTAATATGGCTACACTCAGGCTTTTTTCTCCCTGTACTGCCTATAAAACATAGAGGCGTTGCCTATAGCAATCATTCAAATATTGTTTGCTAACATAAGAGCTGAATTCTAATTTGTTGCTATGGTTACGCTCAGTCTTTTTTTCCCTGTAGTGTTTGCAAAACATGGAGGTGTTGCCCCTAGCAACCAATTACATATTGCTTATTAACATAAGCGCTGAAATCTGATTGGTTGCTATGACTTCACTCAGTCTTTTTTCCCTGTATTGTTTACAAAACATGGAGGTGTTGCCACAATAGCGACCATATATTTTTACTAACATGAGACCTGAAATCTGATTGGTTGCCTTGGCTATGCTCAGGCTTCTCTCCATGTACTGTTTACTAAGGGCAACACCTCCATGTTTTGTAAACAGTACATGGAATAAAGCCTGAGCGTAGCCATGGCAACCAATCAGATTTCAGGTCTCATGTTAGTAAAAATATCTGACTGGTTGCTATGGGCAATGCCTCCATGTTTTGTAAACAGTACAGGAAAAAAGACTGAGTGTAGTCATAGCAACCAACCAGATTTCAGCTCTTATGTTAGTAAACAATATCTGATTGGTTGCTAAGGGCAACGGCTCCATGTTTTGTAAAAACTACAGGGGAAAAAGACTGAGTGTAGCCATGGCAACCGATCAGATTTCATCTCTTATGTTAGTAAACAATATCCAATTGGTTGCTAGGGGCAACACCTTCATGCTTTGTAAACACTAAAGGGAAAAAAGCTTGGGTGTAGCCATAGCAACCAGATTTTAGCTCTTCTGTTAGTAAACAACATCTGATTGGTTGCTAAGGGCAACACCTCCATGTTTTGTAACCAATCACATGTTGTTTACTAACATAAGAGCTCAAATCTGGTTGCTATGGTTACAGTCAAGCTTTTTTCCCTATAGTGCTTACAAAACATGGAGGTGTTGCCCCTACCAACCAATTAGATATTGTTTACTAACGTAAGAGGTGAACTCTGATCGGTTGCCATGGCTACACTCAGTCTTTTTTCCCTGTAGTTTTTACAAAACATGGAGCCGTTGCCCTTAGCAACCATTCAGATATTGTTTACTAACATACAAGCTTAAAACTGATTGGTTGCTATGGATACGCTCAGTCTTATTTTACCTGTACTGTTTACAAAATATTGAGCCGTTGCCCTTAACAACCAATCAGATATTGTTTACCAACATAAGAGCTGAAATCTGGTTGGTTGCTATGACTACACTCTGTCTTTTTTCCCTGTACTGTTTACAAAACATGGAGGCGTTGCCCATAGTAACCAATCAGACATTGTTTACTAACATACAACCTGAAATGTAATTGGTTGCTATGGCTACGCTCAGGCAAGCCTGCCGCTCAATGCAACGTCCCGCCACCGCCTGAAAAACACGCAGTTACGGTGCATATGTTCCAAAAAAATGGGTTAAAACAAGCAGTGAGGAGGGGTCACATCGCCTCCTCCCTGCTTGCTAATCACCTCTGAAGAGTGATCCATACGTGGATCTCTCTTCAGAGGAGCAGCGGGTTTAGACACAGATCTAAATCTAGCCTAAGAACCAGAACTTCTGCCAGGTGTTTATATCTGTGTCCCCACTAGGATGACTCACTGTTGTCACCGGGACAGGAGGTGATGGGAAATTGAAATCTAGTGAATAGAACAGGATGTGATGAGACATCTTCCAATGGGGACACCTGTTCTGGTGACAACTGACCCCACACGTAGGAGGAATCTCTTCTCACTTCCTGATGTGGTGTCAATGGGACAGAAAAGGGATGGAAAAATGTAAATATTTGAGTTGTCACAAGAACAGGACGTGAGGGGAAATCTTCCAATGGGGACACCTGTTCTGGTGACAACTGTCCCCCTCGTTTTGGAGAGATCGCCTCTAAATTCCTGCTGTGTCTCCGGGACAGGAAATAAAGAGAAATCACCAAAACGGGACACAAAAAAAGATTTAAAAAAAAAGTTTCTAGGTAGAATCCCCCTTTCTAATTATCCTGTAACCGTTGTCACCGAGACAGGAAGTGTTGAGAAAAAACAAAATCTTCCCATGGGGACACCAGTTCTGGTGACAACCGTCCGTATTTCTTTCCAGCCTATGCACAGCTAAGCAAGATAAAGGCCTATCTACAAACATTCCATAAGGAAGTCAGACGGATCGATGTGCTGCGTAAGTTTCATCTCTCCAATCTTCTTCTCATTATATGGAATTCTGGGTAATGGGAGATTTATTAAGATCAGCACATTAATTGATGTTTGTGTTGGTTTCTCATTGGCCAATCACATCTGTGCCTTGTGATAAAACAAGCTAGTTTTGGTGCGCTGCGCATGCGCATGCGCATTGCTGCACCGTTCAAATGTCAGCGCAGAGCGCCGCGCATTAGTGTACAATGGTATGGATCCAGCCCATGGGCTTGTTTAGATTGCCACCTAGTGGTGATGTGCAGTAGTGCAGCACATTTTTTTAATGGTTGCCCAAAGCACCTACGGAACGCAGCTGTGTTACAATGCACCACAATGCGTATCAAAATGTAACAGGGATTATTTTATCATGCATTAACTACTTAAGGACCGGGCCTATTTTTTACACCTGGTGTTTACAAGTTAAAATATTTTTTTTTGCTAGAAAACTACTTAGAACCCCCAAACTTTATATATTTTTTTTTTCAGAAACCCTAGAGAATAAAATAGCGGTCGTTGCAATACTTTATGTCACACCGTATTTGCGCAGCAGTCTTACAAGCGCAATTAGTTTGGATTTTTATTTAATTTTTAACTAAAAAATAAGACAACAGCAAAGTTAGCCCAATTTTTTTATATATTGTAAAAGATGATGTTACGCCAAGTAAATTGATACCCAACATGTCACGCTTCAAAATTGCACCTACTCATGGAATGGCGACAAACTTAAAAATATCCATTGGCAACATTTAACATTTTCTACAGGTTACCAGTTTTGAGTTACAGAGAAGGTCTAGGGCTAGAATTATTGCTCTCGCTCTACCGATCTCGGTGACACCTCACATGTGTGGTTTGAACACCGTTTCAATATGTGAGTGCGACTTACGTATGCGTTCGCTTTTGCGCACGAGCTCGGTGGCATGGGGCGCTTTAAATAATTATTTTTTCCTTATTTATTTTACTTTTTATTTTTACACTGTCCATTTAAAAAAAAAAATTGTGTCACTTTTATTTCTATTACAAAGAATGTAAACATCCCTTGTTGCGGGCATGACTTATGTATGCGTTCGCTTCTGCGCACAAGCTTGGCGGGACAGGGCGCTTTAAAATAAATAAGAAAAAAAATAATAATTATTTACTTTTTATTTTTTTATCTTTACACTGTCCTTTTAAAAAAAAAGTGCCTCACTTTTATTCCTATTACAAGTAATGTAAACATCCCTTTTAATAGAAAAAAAGCATGACAGGACCTCTTAAATATGAGATCTGGGGTCAAAAAGACCTCACATCTCATATTTACACTACAATGCCCAAAAAAAACAACAAAAAAAAAATTATTATTTTTTATTCAAAACAATGTCGTTTGACGTCGCTTCCGCCATCCAATGGTATGGAGCCGAGTGGGGGCCGTCATTACCTCACTCTACTTCCTGCCTCGGAGGGGAAAGGACCCGATTGTCTCCGCCGCGACCGACGGTTTCGGCAAGCGACGGAGACGACCGAAACACGGCGGGAGGGCACCTCTCCCGCCACCAATAAAAGTGATCTTGCGGCGAATCTGCAGAGACCACTTTTATCTGAAAGCCGAGGGCGGCTGGTCCATAAGTGGTTAAAGTGCTGAATAATGCAACACGCCCTAATGCTCCTCCCTCTCCACTCCATCCAAAACTAAAAAAAAAAAAAAAAAATTGCCTTCAGTTATTCTTTAACCGCTTGCTGACCTGCCGCCGCCATTATACTGCTGCAGGTCGTTCCCACAAATCGCCGTAGCTGTACGTTGGCTCCTTTTAAGTTGCCGTAGTAGGCGCACGCCCGCTGTACAGTGGGGGGAGCCGATGCGTGTGGCCGGCAGCTGCAATGTCTGCCAGCCACCCGCGATCGCTCCACAGAGAGCCAGAACGGGGATCTGTCAATGTAAACAGACAGATCCCCATTCTATCAGGGGAGATCTGCTGTTCCTAGTGATCAGGAACAGCGATCTCTCTCCTCCACCAGTCAGTCCCACCCTCCCCCCACAGTTAGAAACACCTCCTTAGGGAACATTTAACCCCTTGATCGCCCCCTAGTATTAACCCTATTCACTGTCAGTGACATTTACACAGTAATTAGTGGCCATTTTTAGCTCTGATCGCTGTATAAGGGCCAGTTCACACCATAGAAACGCAATCCGGATGCGTTCCAGGTGCTTTTTTGCATGCGCGTTTTTGTCGCGTTTTTTTTTCACCCCTCTTTTTTTTATTAAACTTAGATAAGGACAAGTGTGTTCCAGTGCATTTTTGGTGCGTTCCGGTGCGTTTTTGATGCGTTTTTCAGCGTTCCAGTACAGTCCAGTGCAGGTAAAATGCAGCATATTCTACTTTTATTTTTTTTCTGTAACTGGAACGCACTGGAACTGCAAGCACTGATGTGAACTATGCCATTGAAAACCATATAACCTACTTTTCATGCGTTTTTGATGCAGAAAAAAACGCACTGGACTGCATGTGGTGTGAACTGGCCCTAAATGTCACTGGTCCCAAAAAAGTGTTAAAAGCGTCTGATCTGTCCACCGCAATGTCGCAGTCTTGCTAAAAATCGCAGACCGCCGTCATTACTAGTAGAAAAAACATAAATCTTTCCCCTATTTTATAGACGCTATAACTTTTTCACAAACCAATTAATATACGCTTATTGCGATATTTTTTTACCAATAATATGTAGAAGAATACGTATTGGCCTAAACTGTTAAATTTTTATTTTATTTGGGATATTTATTATAGCAAAAAGTAAAAAATATTGTTTGTTTTTCAAAATTGTCGCATTTTTTTTGTTTATTTTTGTTTATTTAATTTTTTTGTTTATTATTTTTTTTTTATTTATTTTTTTTTTTGTTCAAAAAATAAAAACCGCAGAGGTGATCAAATACCACCAAAAGAAAGCTCTATTTGTGGGGAAAAAAGGACGTCAATTTTGTTTGGGTACAGTGCCGCACGACCGCGCAATTGTCAGTTAAAGAGACGCAGTGCCGTATCGCAAAAAATGCTCTGGTCAGGAAGGGGGTAAATCCTTCCGTGGCTGAAGTGGTTAAAGCTGGCCGTACACTGAAGAATTTTGTCCAAAAATTTTCAATTTTCGATATCCTAATGTTCAATGGGGGCAAATCGACGTTCGTTTTTGTAGTTCCTTATCTGAACGAATGAAGTTCTAGTCTAGAACAATCATTTTGTATTTTATTATAAAGGTAAAAACATTGTACATTACAGTTCTATACACTGGAAGGACAATGGGAGGAAAATACTCAGGGTCGATGATTGGACCATCCAATGCTCTGATGAGCGCTCGTTCTAAACTGCATGCCAAGATTTAGCGCTCCTTTCACCGGTGTGTATCGTCTGAGAAAATTCACATTATTTCCAGTCTAAGCACCTCAGGAAAATGACTTCTAATGATTATTATTATTCAGGATTTATATAGTGCCAACAGTCTGTGCAGCACTTTACAATATAAAGGGAGACAATACAGAAACAATACAATAAAATACAAGAAGGTTAAAAGGTCCCCGCTCATAGGAGCTTACAATCTAATAGTTCTGATGATTTGCATTCAATATTTCTAAACGTACAGATAACATTCACACACTGAATACACTTGACTCGGTAACATGCATAGTACCTGCATTCTGCTCTCAGGCACCGGTCCCCTGTGTAACCATGGAAGAGGTCCAGGATGTGATCTCATATTGATATATATAACAGTATGACAACCATAATGACTGCAGAAAGAACAAGCAATGACCTGAGCTCACTCCTGGTCTTCTCACATGCGCCATCTAGTGGTCAGAGCTTGCATTACTCCTGGTCCTCTCACACACTCCATCTATAGGTCAGAGACTGGAATTACTCCTGGTCTTCTCTCACACTCCATCTAGAGGTCAGAGACTGAAATTACTCCTGGTTTTCTCTCACACTCCCATCTAGAGGTCAGAGACTGAAATTACTCCTGGTCTTCTCACACACCCCATCTAGTGGTCAGAGACTGAAATTACTCCTGGTCTTCTCTCACACTCCATCTAGAGGTCAGAGACTGAAATTACTCCTGGTCCTCTCACACACTCCATCTAGAGGTCAGAGACTGAAATTACTCCTGGTCTTCTCTCACACTCCATCTAGAGGTCAGAGACTGAAATTACTCCTGGTTTTCTCTCACACTCAATCTAGAGGTCAGAGACTGAAATTACTCCTGGTCCTCTCACACACCCCATCTAGTGGTCAGAGACTGAAATTACTCCTGGTCCTCTCACATACTCCATCTAGAGGTCAGAAACTGAAATTACTCCTGGTCCTCTGACACACTCCATCTAGAGGTCAGAGACTGAAATTACTCCTGGTCTTCTCTCACACTCCATCTAGGAGGTCAGAGACTGAAATTACTCCTGGTTCTCTCACACACTCCATCTAGAGGTCAGAGACTGAAATTACTCCTGGTCTTCTCTCACACTCCATCTAGGAGGTCAGAGACTGAAATTACTCCTGGTCTTCTCACACACCCCATCTAGAGGTCAGAGACTGAAATTACTCCTGGTCTTCTCTCACACTCCATCTAGAGGTCAGAGACTGAAATTACTCCTGGTCCTCTCACACACTCCATCTAGAGGTCAGAGACTGAAATTACTCCTGGTCTTCTCTCACACTCCATCTAGAGGTCAGAGACTGAAATTACTCCTGGTTTTCTCTCACACTCCATCTAGAGGTCAGAGACTGAAATTACTCCTGGTCCTCTCACACACCCCATCTAGTGGTCAGAGACTGAAATTACTCCTGGTTCTCTCACATACTCCATCTAGAGGTCAGAAACTGAAATTACTCCTGGTCCTCTCACACACCCCATCTAGAGGTCAGAGACTGAAATTACTCCTGGTTTTCTCTCACACTCCATCTAGAGGTCAGAGCTCAGAATACTCCTGGCCTTCTCACACACTCCCTCTTGCACATGCTGGAAATTATCCAGAAACTTTTACTGAATCTTTTCAAATTATTTCAGCAAAGTGAACATGCTTAATTTAGCAAATTTTTTATCCACTGTTTTTTTTTTTTTTTTTTATTTTATTTGGCGTGAGATCACAAAGGGTAACAAATTTACAGGCAAAGTGTCGCCCCTTCCTGGAGCATTTATTCCCAGAAAATCTATACAAGGAAAAAAATGGGAGAAACACTATCTGCCCAGTTGGACAGTGATTACAAAAATAATCCTTAATTGTGTGCCTTTAAATTTATTTTGAAGCCTAAATCCTGCCCCACATATTGACCCCCTTCCTCCCTTGAGACCCCTATTGGCAGTTTTTATTGGTATTTGTATCACAATAGTTACCATTTCAGAAGTCTTAAGGCTGGTCATGTGATGTACAGTACACTATCAATGAAGGGTGCCGTGGGGATGTCCTCCGAGTGGGCGTGGCCATGACACCCTGTACCCACAGTGTGTGCTCAATCTTCTGGGTTGAGTAACACACAGTGGGGTTGATTTACTAAAACTGGAGAGTACAAAATCTGGTGCAGCTCTGCATGGAAACCAATCAGCTTCTAACTTCAGCTTGTTCTATTCAGCTTTGCCAATAAAACCTGGAAGCTGATTGGTTTCTATGAAGAGCTGTGCCAGGTTTTGCACTCTCCAGTTTTAGTAAATCACCCCCATGGTGTCTCATAAACTGCAAGACTGAGGACATCTTGTGGCAAAACTGGGTACTGCAGGGGACAGCACCAGACTGAAGGTGAGCATTGCAGCCAAAAGCTATTTTTTTTTCATACTACTCGGGGGGGGGGGGCATTTTAAAAATGTCAAATTTGGAGTTGGGTTTTAGGCTGTGAAGGCTTGTTTTATTTGTCTAGTGCTTCAGCATTTTGTTCAGGTACATTAGCTATTGTCAGTAACCTGGCATGCTGGGAACACTATCTTGCCTAATGTCTGAATACAGGTCATCTATTCCCAATCCCGCCTACTGTGTCTCTCTGCGAGTGGGAAGGACAGTCCATCGATTTTTCATTAGCATTTTATTCAGACTTTATCAGAGTCAGTAACAAGCCAACATTGCTGGATATGTATAACGAGGACGCTATAAAATAACTAATAATAAAAAAAAATTTCAACAAATGTTTTCCAGTGGATCTCCAATCATGGCACCTTCTATTGGCAAGGAAGATGGCGGAATATGTGATAGGCGTTCAGGCCATTGCATCACGTAAGAACAATGTGCTTAATGTGATATATTTTAACCACTTAAGGACCGAGCCTCTTTCTGAGATTTGTTGTTTACAAGTTAAAAACATTTTTTTCTTGCTAGAAAATTACGTAGAACCCCCAAACATTATACATTTTTTTTCCTAACACCCTAGAGAATAAAATGGCGGTCGTTTCAATACTTTTTGTCACACCGTATTTGCGCAGTGGTCTTACAAGCGCACTTTTTTTTGGAAAAAATACACTTTTTTGACTTAAAAAATAAGACAACAGTACCATTTTTTTTTTTATATTGTGAAAGATAACGTTACGCCGAGTAAATTGATACCCAAGTACTCATGCTTCAAAATTGTGCCCGCTCGTGGAACGGCGACAAACTTTTACCCTTAAAAATCTCCATAGGCAACGTTTAAAAAAATTATACAGGTTGCATGTTTTGAGTTACAGAGGAGGTCTAGGCCTAGAATTATTGCTCTCACTTTAACGATCGCGGTGATACCTCACATGTGTGGTTTAAACACCGTTTTCATATGCGGCGCTGATCACGTATGCGTTCGCGTCTGCACACGAGCTCGGCGGGACGGGGCGCGTTTACATTTTTATTTTTCTTATTTATTTTACCTTTTATTTTTATTTTTATTTTTTACACTGTTCTTTAAAAAAAAATGTGTCACTTTTATTCCTATTACAAGGAATGTAAACATCCAGTAATACAATACAGTTTCATGAATGTGCAATCTGAGAAATTCTCTCTACATGTTTCGCCAAGATTATTGGCTTCTTCAGGAGAACTAAATTTGTCAGGCACGGTCTACTGAAAATAGGAAAACAAGACATAAAATAATACAATACCAAAAACACACATGATTCTTAATTGATACAAATTGAAATATTCCCAAGTTGGCTGGGACCCGAGTGACCGACTATAAAAGGAAGGGATATTTACCTGCATTATAGAATTGGTCTACATATGGATGAAAATAAAATAGACCAGGAGATCAAAGGAGAACCCCTAACATGATGGATCATCTGGTGTAACCGCAGAGGCTGTTAAATAATTGAAAAGCCCACAAAAGCCAGATCAATGGCCTGTCTGGATATCTGAGGGTAAGAAGGAAAAAAGTCAATGAAAATCACTGAAAAATAAATATATAAAAAAAAGGAGGTATATGGTTTTTGAAACTACCTTCAATGGTAGTGAATGACAGTAAATTCAAAAGACAATAGAATGGGGTCCAACGTGACGTTTTTTTTTTATATATAATTATTTTTCAGTGATTTTCATTGACTTTTTTTCCTTCTTACCCTCAGATATCCAGACAGGCCATTAATCAGATCTTGAAGAAGCCAATAATCTTGGCGAAACATGTAGAGAGAATTTCTCAGATTGCACATTCATGAAACTGTATTGTATTACTGGATGGATTTTTATATTATGTATTTATAACCTTTTCCAAATAAAAATATTTTCCTCATATTTTGTTGTGATATCGCACCTTTAAAATCCCAATTCCTTCTTCCTTCAAATCATTACAACACATTGACAATAAACAGGCAATCATGACAATATGAGAGCAATAAATGGGGAATCATTACAATACATGGGCAATCATCTTAATACAAGGGCAATAAACAAGCAATCATTTCAATACATCAGCAACAAACAGGCAATTTGTGGAGGATGAAGATCCACATTCATTTTTTATTTTATTTTTATTTTTAGGTCATCAACTTGCAGCCTGTATGCCCCCTTGTGGTGAGTGAAAGAAAAACATCCATACATACAAGCAGACTATTCCTACACAACACAGCAGAATGCCCCTTATGATGCCAAATGCAGATCAGCTTCAACTGAAGGGCTTGGGCTGCTTTACACACAAATTATAAAAAAAATGAATTGACTGATCTGTGTTCTAAAGTCCCTTACAGTGTATTGTAATGCATTTCACACTGCCCAACAATGCAATATATTGAAGCTTACCAATCATTAGATGTGGTGGCTGTTTTATTTTTTCTCTGCTTTTTTTCCTTCTTTCTTCACCTGGTGATCTGGCCTGTAACACACCTCCACTCTGGATGAAGGAGCACAGGGGGCGCCTTTGCACAACAGAATTGTCACTCTGTGGGGAGATGAGTGTTAGATGCACTAACTAATCTAGATAAAACATATTGAAGCCAAACTCCAACTCAATTTCTTTTTTTTTGGGGGGGGAGGGGGGGTAATGGGTTTACATAAATAGGCTGACCATTGTAAGCTAAACACCCTTGTAAATGGTTTGTCTCAACGTTCTAATGGCTACATCTGCAGGACAGCTTGTTCTGTTCTGTTGAAAAACTACAGACTTACTGGCCAGATCACCAGGCGGAAATAAAGAAATCAATGCCTAAAAAAGAAAAACGAATGCAACCATTACATCTTAGAATTGATAAGCTGCAATATAATAATGCTTCTGGGTTTAAGCCCTGGTTCACACTGGTGCATTTTGACATGCGATTTGGCATGTCAAATCGCATGTCAAAACGCCGCTATTTGCCGCAAATTGCCGGCAATGGCACCGTCCTAATCGGTGCGACGCCGCATTTGCGGCGCTGCACCGATTTCAAAAAGTAGTTTCTGTACTACTTTTTGCGATTTTGGCCGTGATTTACATTGACATCTGTGTCAGATGTCTTTGTAATCGCGGCTGAAATCGGGACTGCCAGCGAGAGTGAAATCGTGCGAGTTCAGCTGAACTCACACGGCTTCACTCCCGCAGCCCAGTGTGAACCTGGGCTAATACCGCTTTAAGGTGATCATGAACAGTCGAATATGTCCCTGATTTAATTTTCCAGTTTAACATTTGACCAGTTAGAAACCTGAGCTGCAGTGGGAATTCTCGCTATCTGAAAAAAAGAGAACAAACACATTTGAGACTGCCTAAACCCATAGACACCAAAAGACACTAATAGACACAAATGGACACTAAGACTCCATACACACTATACAACTTTTGTTGTCCGATTTCCTTTCGATTTCGATTTCCAATTTCCTTTAGATTTACCAAAACCATTGCATACAAATTGAAACTCTTAAGCCGTGTACACACGATCGGTTTGTCTGATGAAAACAGTCGGATGGACTGTTTTCATCGGACAAACCGATCGTGTGTGGGCCCCATCGGTCTTTTTTCCATCAGTGTTTAAAAATAGAACATGTTTTACATTTTTCCGATGGTTAAAAAACCGATAGCAAATTATTATCGTCAGTGGGGAACTCCATCGGATAAAAAACCCACGCATGCTCAGAATCAAGTAGACGCATGCTCAGAAGCATTAAACTTCATTTTTCTTGGTTCATTTGAGTGTTTTACGTCACCGCATTTGAAACGGTCGGTTTTTTGACTGATGGTGTGTAGGCAAGACTGATGGAAAACCATCGGATTAGAATCCATAGGAAATCCGATCGTGTGTACAGGGCTTTAAGGTTTGACCTCATATTATACGTGTAGCGATACCTTCAGTTAAGAAGGCCGCAGATTTAGTTTGGGCCCTGAAGACAGCTCCGCCAACCCCCGGCAATTTACTCGACCACCTACTGGCACAGTTATGCCGCGTACACACGATCGTGATTCACGGCGGTGAAAACACCGCCGTGAATCACAGCATGAAAAAAAATGAAAAACGAGGGAACGGCATGTTCCCCCACACACGACCGTTTTTCCCGTCATTTTTTTCTTTGACGAGAAAAACGACCGTCTGTGGGCTCCGCGGCAGTGTCTCCCTATGGGAAAACTGCCGCGGAAAAAAATGATGGAAAAAACGATGAGAAAATTTAGAACATGTTCTAATTTTTCTCGTCGTTTTTCCTGCCGTTTTTCTCAACGAGAAAAACGGCATAAAGCCCACAGACGATCGTTTTTCTCGGCGAAATTTTTTTTTTTCATTTTTCCCGACGGGAAAAATGATTGTGTGTACGCGGCTTAAGTCTAGGGTAATATGTGTATATCTTATGCTCTATGATCAAATTCAAACACCAAGGCAGTGATAGAAGAATAACGAATTTACTTTCTATGGTAATAAAAAATCAACAGTGATAACAGATCATATGAATCTATCTGCAGAGCCCTGCAGCAATAGTCACACTATAACTATTAAGATATGGCGCCCACATGCGCCACGTGTAACAGTACTTCACTATGCACCCTATGGCGCAACAACTTAATAAACTACCTAGATGGCCAGGCCTGACCATGTAACTCAGTCTCTAGGGGGGGGTAAAATTCTTCGCATGCAAGTCTTTAAACGGTGGTGCACATTTCAGGAACACATTTGTAATCCAAGGGGGGGTAAAAATGCCAACACAGTACACTCCACTAGAGATCCGTTTGACTCAGTTCTGCTTTGGATCTCAAGTGGGGGAAAAGAACTAAAATAGGAACTGGTGGGCCACGGCAGTCTGTAGGCCTAACAATGGTATAAAGTATTTGTGGATTGAGCAAGTGCTCGCTCACCCCTCCGGACGCGATCCCAGTCCGGGAACTTCCACCTGCTGTGTCTCCACACACAACTCTGCAGCGGTCGGGTCTCCAGCTCAGCAGCAGTTGAAGAAAACCGAGTCAGATGCCACCCAGGCTTGAGATGGGATACAAGGCTCTTTGGTAACTGCGCAAGGCCCCAGGCTTCAGGCCTTGCACAGCAGCAGGTCCGCACAGGAGGATCTCTCCACTGAAGTCTCGTGTCCCAAAGAGGCCGAGCCTAGCCTCGCCTCCTCCTTATAAAGCTCCCCCCATGAGTCTCTGCGGTGACAACATTGCACCCTGGGTGCCCAACAGGGTTCTAGGTAACGTAGTCTCTCTCCTCTGCTTTCACTTCCAGTAAAGTCTCTTCTCTACTCCCTCCCGACTCACCTCTCACCCGGAAAGTCCTGTCTCTCTGTATTAAAGGGGAATACCCCGCTACATATGGTTTTGGTAAATCTGGAGGAAAAAATCTACAGAAAATTGTATAGTGTGTATCCAGCTTAACAGACACCAATAGACACCAACAAACACCAACAGAAACCAATAGACAGGAATAGACACCAACAAACACCAACATACACCAACAGACACCAATAAACACCAATAGACAACTCTGGTCATGCATTATACAATTCTCTTGTTCCTTTAGATTTACCAAATCCATATAATATGAGGGCAAACCTAAACACTTCCAATTTGCATGCAATCAGGCAGGCCCTTGCACTACATAGCTGAGGGTAAATCTAAAGGAAATGTAATAAGAAAATTGTAAAATATATGGCCAGCCCATCAGACACCAACAGACAACAATAGACACCAACAGACACTGATTGTCACCTACAGACACCAACAGACAACAATAGACACCAACAGACACCGAGAGGCACCAATAGACACTAACAGATACCAATAGACACCAACAGACTCCTGTTCAGACAGTCAAGTTACAAATTACATGGCATATAGTAATTGAAGCATCTCAAACCGAAAAACAAAACACTTTCGACCTTCTGTTTTTCCATATAGGCCTTCAAAAACAAGCCCGGACATACAGCTGCAGACGATGCGTAGAAGAGGACTGTGACGTACCTGTGGCTTGTGAACGTAGGTGCCACTGGATCGTTCAACATTTTTATGGAACGGATGATGGAACAGTAGTCAGCATTATATGATGTCCCAAGGAATACATTATTCCACCCCAGGCCAATCAAGCCCCATTAAGGCCCAAATTCACATTTGGAGATTCCAAATTGCGTGAAAATTGCTGCAAAGCACACAACGCCTGTTTGGATACCACTTATTGTAAATGGCGTCCTCGGGGCGAAACGCATCAGGGACGGGGCCTGGACAGAGCCAGGCCGAGGCTGCTCTATCACTACCATGACCGTGTGCGGCATTTGAGGTTATTTCCCTTTTTTATACTGCTTTATGTGCGACACGCAGAATCATGTGAAAATCGTCCACACAAGATCGCAAGCAGGAACTTAAGTTCCCGCTATGTGAAGTATAAATGGGGCCTTAACTATACTGAGGTCTATAGAGGGGTGCCACACATAACCCAAATTGGGTTTTAGAAGGCACGTTATTTGGGACTGAATGGTCTGGTAATCTGTTAGGCTGCTAGTGTGACTAATAGATACAAGGTGGTATATCCACAGGGTAACCTTTAGGCTAAAATGAACATGAATGACACATGGATGGGATGTCCGCACGTAATGTGTATACATGTGGGTGGAAGCAAACTTTTGAAGACTTTAACTACCTTCAGTGCAGTTTATTAGACTAAAGGCAACGTGTTTCACAGTTACTGGACCCCCTTCATCAGGTGTATTGGAAATAGCTCACTGTCTCAGATAGATCTAAAGATACATAGAACATTAAAAATATATATATATCTATTACTGTATATGCAGCCTGGCTACATACCAGTAATACCTGCTGTGGAAGTGCTGAGCAGAAAGCCACCACACACCTGAGGGATCACTGGTGTCTAAATTTATGCAAATTTATTAGGAAGAATATCTGTAGACCCAGTCTGTGTGGGCAGTATGGTCACTTGCTGATTTGGCAACATCCACAGGCAACCTAACTCTTCAATAAGACACAGAAGTGGAATCCAATGTAATTTTATTTTGGTTAATTGCAGTACAAAGGATGTTTTCCAGTCTTTTGAAATATCTTGAAGAAGACAATGGCTTTCCTATGATTAATTTTACATATAGTACAGCCCAGAAACCATAGGCGTGCGCACAAGGTGTGCCAGGTGTGCCCGGGCACACCCTAATCACCCAGTGTCGCCCAGATATTTCACCAAAGCCCCCTAACTGGGCTACTAAATTTAAAAAAATGTAAAAAAATGTGTAAAAAAATAAAATAATAAAAACTACTGACACCATCCACTGCCCTACTGACACCGTCCATTGCTCTACTGACACTGTCAGTATATATACACACATGTGTTTTATCTTTGGGGTGTACACTCTAATGCCATAGGCTGTGCACACCTATGCCAGCAGCCTAAATGTGTTAAATATGTAAATTCAATATCAGTACCAATATATATAATTTGTAATAATGGGTTAAGCTAAGACTAAACTAACTAGCCCTAAACAGGAGAAGATTGCGAGCTGCTTCTGCTCTTTCTCCTGCCCTCTCCTCCTGTGCCTGCCCCACCCACGCTCCCCGGCAGTGTTGTGCCTTAGAGAAGGGGATGTGTCAGCAGGAAGTTTGAAACCCAGCAGCCAGAGGAGGAAAGGTGCAGCCTGCCGATCCATCCGTCCATCCACTGTGAGTGAAGTCTTCCTTCCTCCCTCCCTCCCTCCCTCCCTCCCTTCTCTTTCTTGCCTTCCAGTGAGTATGCTAATGTAATAGCGACTTTGATGTAAGGGGTGCTTTGGTGAGCAGAGACCCCCTTACATCAGAGTTCACAACATTCCCCCTTACATCAGAGCTCCCTTAAAATGTTACTAAACCCAGGAGCCTGCATTCACTATATCTGGTCTCTCACAGTACACAGGACATGGAAATGCAATTATTTTAGTAAATATAAACTGCTAAATACTTTTTCTCATCAGCAGTATATAGCAGTCTTGTGACTTCTATCAGTGTCTGGTTAAAACTTGTAGGAGGAGTTTTTATTCTACTCTGACTGTCCTATGAGGCTGCCAGACCCCCGACCCTCTGTCTGGACAATGCTGATTGGCCCTGTGCTGATCACATGCACTCTCCCAAAAAAAAAAAAACTCTCTAGCAATACACACCAAACTGAGCATGTGCAAAATGACTCCAAAGGCTCTGTCTTATCAGGAGATGGGTTAGGGACAGCAAAGAACAAGGAGAAGCACACCGCTCCAGGCAGAATCAGGTGTAAGGTAGATCACAGGTGCAGACCTCGGCTCACCACCGTGGAAGACGAATAAAACAAGAAATTGGTCGCACACTGGAACTCCAACTTATCTTGATGTCATCTTTAATTTTAAAAGGGTCAGACAGATACAGGCAATGGTAGACGCGTTTCACAAGTGATAGCTTGCTTGTTCACAACCAATTGATTGGCCCTGTGCTGATCACATGCACTCTCCCAAGAAAAAAAAAAAACTCTAGCAATACACACCAAACTGAGCATGTGCAAAATGACTCCAAAGGCTCTGTCTTATCAGGAGATGGGTTAGGGACAGTGGAAGAAGGGGAGGATTAGCGAAGACAGAATCAAACAGCTTTTTTTTTTTACACATTGCAGAGGATTAACCCCTCTGATGTAAGGGGGGCTCTGCGGACTCTGATGTAAAGGGGGACTATGTGGACTCTGATGTAAGGGGGGCTCTGCGGAGTCTGATGTAAGGGGGCTCTGCGGAGTCTGATGTAAGGGGGGCTCTGCGGACTCTGATGTAAGGGGGGCTCTGCGGACTCTGATGTAAGGGGGGCTCTGCGGACTCTGATGTAAGGGGGGCTCTGTGGACTCTGATGTAAGGGGGACTATGTGGACTCTGATGTTAGGGGGGCTCTGCGGAGTCTGATGTAAGGGGGGCTCTGCGGAGTCTGATGTAAGGGGGGCTCTGCAAACTCTGATGTAAGGGGGGCTCTGCGGACTCTGATGTAAGGGGGGCTCTGCGGACTCTGATGTAAGGGGGACTATGTGGACTCTGATGTAAGGGGGGCTCTGCGGAGTCTGATGTAAGGGGGGCTCTGCGGAGTCTGATGTAAGGGGGGCTCTGCGGAGTCTGATGTAAGGGGGGCTCTGCGAACTCTGATGTAAGGGGGGCTCTGCGGACTCTGATGTAAGGGGGGCTCTATGTGGACTCTAATGTAAGGGGTGCTGTGCATAGTCTCTGAGGTAAGGGGGCTTTTTGTGGTGAAAATTATTAGTACCCCCAAAATTTTGACTGATATCTTATGTGTCACCCGCTATATATACTTATATATATACACACACACACACACACACACACACATATATTGTTTCTAGAGTCGCACTGATTGTATACCTGAGACAAACCATCTGAATACTTTGTCTGCTCTAGTACTCACCTCCCACAATGACATCACAATATCACATTTCTTTCTTCCAAGTTGAAGATATCCATGTAGAAGAGGACGAAAGGACAGAGATGTCTTGCAATGTGACTTTTATTCTGCCGGAAACCTATACTGTTCTATGGAAGTTTGCGAGAAAAGTAAGTAATGGTTTTAAAGCAAGCCTGTGATGTACTAAAAACACTAAACTGCCACTTACATTCCATAATAGGCACCTTCAGGTGTCTGTATGTCATTGAATATTTCCTATAGAAAAATACCACCAATGCTGGGGGGGGGGGGGGGACTGATATGCAAATAGCAGCCAGATTCTGGGTTCACCAGCTCTGGCCAATCCTCAATGATTAAGCCCTGTGGGTGGGGCGAAACGCGTTGGTTAAGTGGCCAGGGAAGAGCCAAAGCAGAAGCCATTCCCGATCTTCAGCTGACTGGAGTGCTGCGACTTTCTTTTTCAGCATTACTTATTGGGCTTGGATTGGCTCAGTGGATCACCGGAGCATTGCCATTGGCACTTGCAGCAGTGTTCTCAGCTACTTTATGGGATCGCAAGTGACTGCATTAGCCATGTTCTGTTTCACATGCCACTTTTATGCATTGGCATACCTTCTTAGACCCAACATGTCCTCATAGTATGGTCACCTGCTGGCTTGGCACCATCCACAGGCAGCTTAACTCTTCAATAAGATCAAATGCAAATTCACTTCAGCTAATAACAGAACGGAGGATGTTTTTCCACTCTTTTCAAGCGTAAAGAGACAGTGATTTCCCTATGCCTTATCTCTGTGAATAAATATTACTGACTGAGGGAACATGGAAGAAGGAAGCAGGGTTCAGCTAGAACTAAACTAAGTAAAACTAAACAGGAGGGGAGGACAGAAGAAGATACCAAAGTCACATAAGGAAACAAATTGTAGTTGCGTAAAACCGCCTCTAGATGTCAGTATACTACTAAACAATGATAAGCTCATGTAGTTCAATACAAGACATGAAATCTATACGAAAGTGTGGCAGAACAAGCCAACAGTAGATATAGAGCATCTCAATGCCACCCAGAGGGCGCTAAAAATAAATTTGATGACATACTAACTGAAAATACATTTGTGGTCATATTAGATACTAGAGGAGAAATTGGGATTTTTATTATTTAACCACTTCCATACAGGGCATTTTCACCCCTTTCCTATCCAGGCCAATTTTCAGCTTTCAGCGCTGTCACATTTTCAATGAGAATTGTGCAGTCATGTGACATTGTACCCAAATTAATTTTGATAATTTTTTTCCCCCACAAATAGAGCTTTCTTTTGGTGGTATCAGATCACCTCTGCGGTTTTTATTTTTTGCGCAATAAACAAAAAAAGAGCGACAATTTTGAAAAAAAAACAAACACAATAGTTAATACTTTTTGCTATAATAAATATCCCAATTATTTTCCTTAGTTTAGGCCGATATGTATTCTTCGACATATTTTTGGTACAAAAAATCGCAATAAGCGTTTATTGATTGGATTGCGCAAAAGTTATAGCGTCTACAAAATAGGGGATGGAATTATGGCTTTTTTATTATTATTTTTTTACTAGTAATGGCAGCGATCTGCGATTTTTGTCAGGACTGCGATATTGCGGTGGACATATCGGACACTTTTGACACCATTTTGGGACCATTCACATTTATACAGCGAACAGTGCTATAAATATGCACTGATTACTGTATAAATGTGACTGGCAGGGAAGGGGTTAACACTAGGGGCGATCAAGGGGTTAAATGTGTTCCCTAGGGAGTGATTCTAACTGTGGGGGGAGGGGACTGACTGGGGGAGGTGACCGATGGTTGTCCCTATGTACAAGGGACACAGCATCGGTCTCCTCTCCCTGACAGGACATTGATCTCTGTGTTTACACACAGAGATCCACGTCTCTGCACTGTGACGAGCAATCTTGGGTGCCCGGCGGACATCGCGGCCGCCGGGCATGCACATTGGGTCCCCAGTCATGCGGTGAGTGCGCTCTCCGCACTGCAGGGAATCCCAGGACGTCATATGACACCCGCCTGGAGGGACAAAAGGTTCCTGCGGACGTCATATGACTATACGCCTGGCGGGAAGTGGCTAAAGAACAATTAAAAAATTGTTAAAAAATAACAAATTGGCAAGTACAGATCATTAAAGTTTTATGAATACAGCGCTGTAGAATGGAGTTCCCAACATGTTTTGCCCATATATCGGGCTTCTTCAGGGGATGCTGAGGTACAAGCCTTCTATTGAAAAGAGAACATATACATATGATAAATACATCAACGATTAATTTAAGATCATATACCACATACATAGTTCTTTATTTATTTTAAATACACACATAATACATATACATATTAAGATATTATGTATTAAGTTATTCTGTATTTAAAATAAATAAAGAACAATGTATGTGGTATATGATCTTAAATTAATCGTTGATGTAATTATCATATGTATATGCTCTCTTTTCAATAGAAGGCTTGTACCTCTAATTGGACAGCATCCCCTGAAGAAGCCCGATATATGGGCGACACATGTTGGGAACTCCATTCTACAGTGCTGTATCCATAAAACTTTATTGATCTGTACTTGCCAATTGTTATTTTTTAACAATTTTTTATTTGTTCTTTAAATAAAATAAAATTTTTATATATTATAGTTGATACTATTTCACTTTATTTTTGCACCTTAAAAATCCCAATTTCTCCTCTTGTATCTAATTAATTAAGGGATGTGGTGCTAATATTATGTTGGTTTGCCCGTGATATAGCCTCTTTTCCTCATTTGTATGTGTGTGTACAGAAAATTTACACTGTTATACAAGCTGTACACTCACTACTTTACATTGTAGCAAAGTGTCATTTCTTCAGTGTTGTCACATGAAAAGATATAATAAAATATTTACACTAATGAGAGGGGTGTACTTACTTCTGTGAGATACTGTACATTTAATGATGTATTATTGATTGCAGAATTGCAATAAACTGTGTCTTTTCTATCTGCTAGGAGGTCAGCTTTCAATATTAAAATGAAGAAACCTAACTAGTCCATATACTTTGTATTCTGACAGTTTCGAGTGATCAATTTGAGCTTTTTCAAATTCAAGCAGCAAGTAGATAACGACTTGGACTATGTAATCAGTCCTACTCAACCCCGCCACCGAGGAACCTACTTCTGTGAGATCCAGGACAATGACGGCGACACTCTAGTTGAGAAATTCTTCTTTGTGAATGGTAATAGCGGGAGTAAACTTCTCTTCTAGTAATAGATCACTTATTGTACCTGTGTGCTCAGGACCACTCCTTCATGCTCACTTGTATTGACTGACAATTTTTTTTGTTTGTTTTAGGATAGCCTAGGGGTTCTAAATACTAGAACTCTGTCAGATTTTTTTTGCTGTCTATGTCACGTTTGGTATTTTCAGCATCTCTGTGTCTAATGGGTGGTGCAGACTTTAGCTGCGCAATCTGCTGATCAGTTACTTGAGCATGCACATCTAAAGGGATCCCAAAGATGTGTTCTTTCATATACTGCCTGGGAACAAAAAGATTGGCTACACAGCTACTAGATCACTTTTACAGGTGGCGGAAGGGGGTCTGTGTAAGGATGTGATCAGTGACATTGGCTTCCCCAGATATAGTGGGAAAAAGAAGGTCTAACAGACCCCAGATCTCCACAAAAAGAGGACCTGTCACAGCCCATGCTATCACAAGGGAAGTTGTTCATCCCTTGTGATAGCAATGAAGTTGATCCAAAAAAAATTAAAACAAATGTCAGTTTTTTTTTTGCTGTCTATGTCATGTTTGGGAGATTCACCCTCTCTGTTTGTCTAATGGGTGCTGCAAACTTTGACTGTGCAATCTGCTGATTAGTTACTTAAGCATGCACATCTAAAGGGATCCCAGAGATGTGTTCTTTCATATAATGTGCGGGAACAAAAAGATTGATGGCAGAGAAAGCTAATAACTGTGAGAGGCAGGCAAAAAGAGTATGGATAAGGAGGAGAGGGGATTGACTCTGACTGAGGTTCTATTATTTAGAGCCATGATGCGGGTATTGTTTTTTACAGCAGGCAATTCCCTCCAACATAAAAGAGATCCGAGCAGCTATACAGCTACTGGATCACTTTTACAGGAGGGGGAAGGGCCCCCCCCCCCGCCATCGCCTTTTCGGGGCTCTCCTGTTCTGGTCGGAAAGCCCTGTAAGGATGCGACCAACAGCATTGGCTTCCCCCGGACACAGTGGGAGGAACTAATGTTGTTCCTATCACTGTGTGATGTCAGAAATCGGAAGTGATGACAATATTGGCTTGATTGCATGGGATGCTGTTCATCCCCTGTAATGTTTGCTCAATGGGTACTGCAGACTTTAGCTGCGCAATCTGCTGATCAGTTGCTTGAGTATGCACATTTAAAGGGATCCTGGGCAGTGGCGGCCCATCCATTAAGGGCGCACGGGCGCCGCCCCCTCTATCACGCCACTCCCTATATGTATCATGGATAGATTCATCCATGGCCATGAATAGATTCATGCTCGCCGTGGCCACCCCCTATTCAGGCATCCGGCCCCTTTTAGGACGCCGGGCACCTGAATTCCAGCGGCGGGGGTGTTTTTTTTAAGCACCTGATTAGAGTCATAGGCTGTAGCAGGCTTCAAAATAGGGTGGACTCGGAGAGCAGAGCATTGCACGCGGAGTCCACACAGGTGTGTTGGAAAAGCAAATGAATATTTGCTTTTCTAACACTGAATCACCTCTCTGCCAATCAGAATGTGTGGGTCTGATACCCATCACCTGATTGGCTGAAGACAGGCGCTCCTATTGGATGCCTAGCAGGAAGAAAGAATAGACGCATGGAGGACACAGCTCACCGCTGCCTGACCCACTACCCGTCCCACAGCTTGCCGCCGTCACCTGCTGCCTGGCCGGCTACCCGTCCCACAGCTCGCTGACCTCACCCGCTGCCTGACCCGCCACCAAGATGGGGTAAGTGCTGGTAAGACAGCGAGCAGGCAGGTGGGGGGTCACAATGGCTGCATTTAATGGGCACAGTGGCTGCATTTAATGGGCACAGTGGCTGCAACTGATGGCACAGTGACTGCAACAGGGATGAGCTGAACACCCCCCTGTTCGGTTCGCACCAGAACCTGCGAACAGACAAAATGTTCGTGTAAACTTTAGAACCCTATTAAATACAATGGACTCGAACGTTCGAAATCTAAAGTGCTAATTATAAAGGCTAATATGCAAGTTATTGTCCTAAAAAGTGTTTGGGGACCCGGGTCCTGTCCCAGGGGACATGTATCAATGCAAAAAGATGTTTTAAAAACGGCCGTTTTTTCGGGAGCAGTGATTTTAATAATGCTTAAAATGAAAAAATAAAAGTGAAATATTCCTTTAAATTTCGTACCTGGGGGGTGTGTATGATATGCATGTAAAGTGGCGCATGTTTCCCGTGCTT
This sequence comes from Rana muscosa, assembly GCA_029206835.1. NCBI lineage: Eukaryota > Metazoa > Chordata > Amphibia > Anura > Ranidae > Rana > Rana muscosa. The sequence goes on along the minus strand of CM055124.1, from coordinate 43,800,363 downwards.
AGAACTGTCCCTGCAAAAAATGTCATTTTTGAAAGAAAAAAATGCATTTAAAACTGACTCGCGGCTATTAATGAATTGTCGGCTCCCGGCAATACATACAAAAGTCATTGATAAAAAAAAAAAAGCGTGGGGGTTCCCCAGAATTCAATTACCAGGCCCTTCAGATCTGGAATGGATATTAAGGGGAACCCCGCCGCAAATTTAAAAAAAAATGGCGTGGGGTTCCCCCAAATATCCATTCCAGGCCCTTCAGATCTGGCATGGATTTTAAGGGGAACTCCACCCCAAATTGAAAAAAAAATTGCGTGGAGTCCCCCCATAAATCCAGACCAGACCCTTATCCGAGCACGCAACCTGGCCGGCCGCAGGGGAAAAGGGGGGACGAGAGAGCGGCCCCCCCTCCCTCCTGAACCGTACCAGGCCACATGCCCTCAACATGGGGAGGATGTCCCCAAGTTGATGGGGACAAGGGCCTCATCCCCACAACCCTTGCCCGGTGGTTGTGGGGGTCTGCGGGCGGGGGGCTTATCTGGAAGACCCCTTTAACAAAGGGGACGCCCAGATCCCGCCCCCCCTATGTGAATTGGTAAGGGGTACATTGTACCCCTACCATTTCACGAAGAAAGTGTAAAAAAATTTTTTTTAAAAAAAACACACAAACACCTTGAAAAAGTCCTTTATTAAAAAAAAACAAAAAACATTCCAGCGATGAAATCCAGTGTCCCGCGGCGATCCGATGTCCAGCGCTGTCCGTCATTGGTTGTGCCTGTGCGGACCTGATGGGGAACTTCCTCCTCAGTGTTTTAAATGTATAGACCCGCCCCTTCTAAAGTTCCCCATCAGGTCCGCTCAGCGGACCAGATGCGGAACATGACAAGGGGCCAGTGGTGTATCCAGGGTATGGCACTCCATGGCAAGTGCCATGGGCGCTCTGGGGGGGGGGGGGGCAGCAAAATAAACTAGACGGAAAAAAAAAATCCCACCCGCACCTGTCCTCCTATGGGCCGCCTCCCTCACTATAGCCCCCGGCGGCGGCATTGCACTTCATTCTTACTTCGCTGCTGGATCTGAATGCTAGTGTGTAGGAGAGTGACAGGCGCGGGCGCCCCCATGCTTATAGATCAGTGGGACCGTCCACTCTGTGTGTGTCTCCAGACTGTCATTCGGCTAACTGGCGGAGGCGGAGCTTTCCTCCTCTGCACTGCTTCTATCTTCTCCCCGAGCGCGAGCGGGTCGGTGACGTCACGTGAGGTGAGGTCGCCGTCGCTGAGGAGGAGAACTAAGTTCAACTGAACTGGACTCTGGAACGGTGGAACCCGAACCCCCAAGCCAGGCAGCAACTGCAGCAGGTACCGTACTAGTCAGTGTACATTGTGAATAAAGCATTTTTGTATTAGAGAAAGTTTTCACTGTGAAGTCAGTCAGTGTTAATGATGTATGCCAGACTGCCAGTATACTGTAGTGCCTGCTTGCTCAATATTGATTAAATAAATTGTAATTATGCATAGCCATAGTTATCATAAATAAAGTGATTTGTGCAAGTAGTACCTGCTGTTGCACAAATCACTTTATTTATGATATCTATGGCTATGTATAATTACAATTTATTTAATCCATATTGAGAAAGCACTATATTTGATTGGCTGCTTGCTTCTGTTTGGGCCTGTGCCTGGCACATGATGACTTAGGCTGTTTTCACACTGGGGCGCTGCGCCGTCGGCGGAAAAGCACTGTCACTAGCGGGACACCTCAAAGATGCGGCTGGCAGGACTTTTTTGAGCGTCCTGCCAGCGCACCGCTAGTGGCCCAAAAAGAGTTAAAACCGTCAGCAAAGCGCCACTGCAGCGGCACTTTGCTGGCGATTCGGTGGCGCTGCCCATTGATTTTAATGGGCAGGGGCGCTTTAGAAGCTGTGTGTACACAGTTCCTACAGTGCCTCAAAGATGCGGCTAGCAGGACTTTTTTGAGCGTCCTGCCAGCGCACTGCTCCAGTGTGAAAGCCCTTGGGCTTTCACATTGGAGTGAAAAAAAGAGTCTCTTTCAGGGCGCTTTGCAGGCGCAATTTTGTAGCGCTGTAACACCTGCAAAGCACCTCAGTGTGAAACTAGCCTAAGACCCCTTTCTCACTGAGGCGCTTTGCAGTCGCTATAACGCTAAAAATAGCGCCTGCAAAGCGCCCTAAAAGAGCACCATTATTCACTCCAGTGCGAAAGCCCCGAGGGCTTTCACACTGGAGCGGTGCGCTAGCAGGTTGGTAAAAAATGTCCTGCAAGCAGCATCTTTGAGGCACTGTAGGAGCGGCTCCTAAAGCGCCCCTGCCCATTGAAATCAAAGCGGCACTTTGCAGGCGTTTTTTTTTAACCTTTTCTCAGCCGTTAGCGGGGGTTAAAAGAGCCCCACTAGCGGCTGAATAGCGCAGCAAAAACAACGGTAAACAACGCCCCCCACCGCCCCAGTGTGAAAGAGGCCTTAAAGTCAACATCATGTGCGATTGTGATTTGTGCGATATCTGAAAGATGGGTTTTAAATGTTTTGACAGGGGCGCAGTTTAAGTTCTTGCCATAGGCGCCATTTTCACTAGATACGCCTCTGCAAGGGGCGGGTCTATACATGTATTACCAAAGTGAGAGAAGTTCCCCATCAGGTCCGCCCCCTCGGTATGTCGGACCCCGCCTACGTCATTGGCCTGAGCGGGGAAACTTCCTTCACTGTGTAATTTAAATTACACGAAAAAACGTCCGTTTTAAAACATTTTTTTGCATTGATACATGTCCCCTGGGGCAGGACCCGGGTCCCCAAACACTTTTTAGGACAATAACTTGCATATAAGCCTTTATAATTAGCACTTTAGATTTCTCCCATAGACTTTTCGAATTTGCCGCGAACAACCCAATTTGTTCGGCGAACGGGCGGACAGGCAATGTTCGAGTCGAACATGAGTTTGACTCGAACTCGAAGCTCATCCCTAGACTGCAACTGATGGGCACAGTGGCTGCAATTGATGGGCACAGTGGCTGCATTTGATGGGCACAGTGGCTGCAATTGGTGGCACAGTGCCTGCATTTGATGGGCACAGATGCTGCATTTGATGGGCACAGTGGCTGCATTTGATGGGCACAGTGGCTGCAATTGGTGGCACAGTGCCTGCATTTGATGGGCACAGTGGCTGCATTTGATGGGCACAGTGGCTGCAGTTGATGGGCACAGTGGCTGCATATGATGGGCACAGTGGCTGCAATTGATGTTTTTTTTTTTGCAGTAATTTTTAGACTGTTTGCGCCCCACCCAAAAATGTTGAGTGTTTTTTCATGCTCGGGAAAAAAAAGATTGATGCCAGAGAAAGCTAATAGAAAGCTAATAGCTGTGAGAGGTGGGCAATAACAGTATGGATCAGGAGCAGAGGGGATTGATGGTGATTGAAGTCAGACAGGAAATGAGGGTGGCTGCGGCTTCAAGGGGTTATAATGTGGGGATGCAAGATTGCAGGGAATTTGAGGTAATTATTTATTGAGACAGGAGAAGACTTGTGGGGAAAAAAGATAAGACTGGAGTTGCGCATTAGGTAGACCAAGTTTGCAACATTGTGTGTGTATCTTGCCATATCGTTTATCATAGCAACTAATAGCTTACATAGAACGGAGTTCTTCTTTATCTCTGTTTTTCAGTCTCCCGGAAGGATCAATACCAAAGCAGATATCTGAAACGGCTTTTCAAACAGATCATAGCGCAAACAGGAACCAATCTGAGTGTTTGGGGTCGGGAGACGAAGAAAGACGAAGATTATGGTTTTGATATCCCTGGATTCTTTTTCTCCCAGAAGCCTCTGAGCACCAAACCTCTGATCTTCGTCACCATAACATTTTTCGTGTTTTTCTACCTGGTCACCCTCGCATGCATGTAAGAGTCTGGAGATTCAGTATGAGTCCTAACCAATGTAAATTGACCACACCCAGCATTCCTAACCAAAACAACATGGCCGCTGTGTCCACTGCGACTATACCCTGGCTGTAGAATAAGCCATAGGAACATGATACCAAAAATGTATAAACTAGTCTTTATTGACCATTTTTCCCCAGAGGAACCCCTAAAGTAATTTTCAGGTCTTGGGGAACCCATAATAAAACCGACTTATTGGGGACAATGGGAAAATCCCCTTACATTGGGAGGTCAGTAGGAAGAATGATCTTTACATTGGGGGTCAGTAGGAAGAATGATCTTCACATTGGGGGTCAGTGGGAAGAATGCTCCTTACATTGGTGATCAGTAGGGAGAATGCCCCTTACATTGGTGGTCAATAGGAGGAATGCCCCCTTACATTGGTAGTCATGGGAAGAATACCCCCTACCTTGGTGGTCAGTGGAAAGAATGCCCTTTACATTGGTGGCCAGTGGGAAGACTACCCCTTACATTTGTAGTCAGTGGGAAGAATACCCCTTACCTTGGTAGTCAATAAGAAGAATGTCTCTTACATTGGTGGCCAGAAGGAAGAATGCTCCTTAAATTGGTAGTCAGTGGGAAGAATGTCCCTTACATTGGTGGTCAGTGGGAAAAATGCTCCTTACATTGGTGATCAATAGGAGGAATGCCCTTTACATTGGTAGTTGTGGGAAGAATACCCCTTACCTTAGTGATCAGTGGGAAGAATGCCCTTTACATTGGTGGTCAGTAGGAAGAATGCTCCTTACATTGGTGATCAGTGGGAAGAATGTCCCTTACATTGGTGATCAGTGGGAAGAATGCTCCTTACATTGGTGATCAGTGGGAAGAATGCTCCTTACATTGGTGATCAGTGGGAAGAATGTCCCTTACATTGGTGATCAGTGGGAAGAATGCTCCTTACATTGGTGATCAGTGAGAAGAATGCTCCTTACATTGGTGATCAGTGGGAAGAATGTCCCTTACATTGGTGATCAGTGGGAAGAATGCTCCTTACATTGGTGATCAGTGGGAAGAATGTCCCTTACATTGGTGATCAGTGGGAAGAATGCCCCTTACATTGGTGATCAGTGGGAAGAATGCTCCTTACATTGGTGATCAGTGGGAAGAATGCTCCTTACATTGGTGATCAGTAGTGATGAGCCGAACACCCCCGGGTTCGGTTCGCACCAGAACCCGCGAACGGACCGAAAGTTCGAACGAACATTAGAACCCTATTAAATACAATGGATGCGAACGTTCGAATTCTAAAGTGCTAATTATAACAACTATTATGCATGTTATTGTCCTAAAAAGGGTTTGGGAACCCGGGTTCTGCACCAGGGGACATGTATCAATGCAAAAAGAAGTTTTAAAAACGGTCGTTTTTCGGGAGCAGTCATTTTAATGATGCATAAAGTGAAAAAAAAAAAGTCAAATATTCCTTTAAATATCGTACCTGGGGGGTGTCTAAAGTATGCCTGTGAAGTGCCACGTGTTTCCCGTGTTTAGAACTGTCCCTGCACAAAATGACACTTCTAAAGGAAAAAAAAGCCATTTAAAACTGCTTGCGGCTTTAATGTAATGTCTGGTCCCGGTAATATGGATGAAATTCTTTAAGAAAAATGGCATAGCTACCCCATGACCCCCCCCCCCCTACCCCAGCCCATTACCAGCCCCTTTGGGTCTTGTATGGATATTAAGGGGAACCCCGCACATAAAATAAAAAAGGCCCTATATACTCTGAACAGCCCTATACAGGCGGTGCATACAAGACAGGGACTGTAGGTTTGTTCTTATGTAGAGTCTGTTTGTAATTTTGAACAGGTACATTGTTGAAGTGTAGCTCCAGACCAAAAATCTATTTTTAAACTTTTTGGAAAACATAGGTAAGGGTTATCACCCCTGTAACATTTGTTTTGCTGTCTGTGCCCCTGTTCAGAACATTTCACCTCACTTTCCGTCCCAATGACAACTGTTTTTGAAATGTGGTGTTTTTCTTGAAACAAGGATTGCTGATAAAGCATCAGTACAGAGGAGACACCTTTCTCCCATATTTATTCTTACAGGAGAGAATTTTCCTTCCTAGTGGTAGATTTCCTCTCACTTCCTGTTGTCTTCTTGCGTTTGCAAGTAGGAGTCGTTTGTAAGTTGGATGTTTGAAAGTAGGGACCTGCCGTATATACTCTGCAGAAATAGGCCCCTTAGTTGTTGGTGTTGGCACAACACTGTAAGCACTCACAGTTACTCTTGGTTGGTGCTGGAACGCCCTGCTGTCAACTATTATATCAGGAATTTTAATTACATATAATTGTTGAACAGTGGTAGTAAAAATTGGGCCTTTGATGGTGGTGCTGGTGCCACAACACTGTAAGCCCTGACAGTTACTCTTGGTGGGTGCAGCAATGGGCCCTGCTGTGAATTATTAGATCAAGAATTGTAATTACATGCCCCTGTTGAACAGGGGCTGAAAAATTGGGCCTTAGGCACTGGTGGCACAACACTGCAACCCCTCACAGATACTGTACTTGGAGCACAGCAATGAGCCCTGTTGCAAAGTATTGCTTCAAAAATTGTAATGACACGCCCCTGTTAAACAGGGGCTGAAAAATTGGGCCTTAGGCACTGGTGGCACAACACTGCAACTCCTCACAGATACTGTACTTGGAGCACACCAATGAGCCCTGTTGCAAAGTATTGCTTCAAAAATTGTAATGACACGCCCCTGTTAAACAGGGGCTGAAAAATTGGGCCTTAGGCACTGGTGGCACAACACTGCAACTCCTCACAGATACTGTACTTGGAGCACAGCAATGAGCCCTGTTGCAAAGTATTGCTTCAAAAATTGTAATTACACGCCCCTGTTAAACAGGGGCTGAAAAATTGGGCGTTAGGCACTGGTGGCGGCACCCATAAACAAAAATGATCTTACAAGCTATCATCATCAATCGTATCATTGAGGACTCGGAGGAGGAGGATAGCCAGTCAACATAACAGCACAGGCACTCAGCATCAGCATCAGTCTTGAAGGGATGTGACATGTTAAAATCAATTAGTCTGTTATATCAGCATCAGGTGTGTGGTAGCTGGTGGTGATCCAAGACTGGTTCATCTTGATGAAAGTCAGTCGATCAACCGAGTCGGTGGACAGGCGCACCCTGTGATCCGTGACAAATCCTCCAGCAGCACTGAATGTGCGTTCCGAAAGAACGCTGGATGCAGGACAGGCCAGTAGCTCAATTGCATACTGTGCAAGCTCTGGCCAGTGATCCATCCTCAAGACCCAGTAAGCCAGAGGATTTTCGGTGGGGAAGGTGTCCAAGTCTGACCTTGCCCCTAGATATTCCTGCACCATGTTTATCAGACGCTGGCGATGGTTGCTGGAACCGATCATACTTTGGGGCTGCGGACTAAAGAATTGTCTGAACGCATCGGTCAGACGGCCACCTTCCCCACCGCTCCTTCTTTGACTGGCCGAAGCCTCAGCAACTCGTTGTCCAGGACCAGGAGTTTGCAACCTCCCAGTCTCTGGGAACGCGTTGCACAGACCTTTCTGCAAGGCCTCCCGGAGTTGTCTCATCCTCTGCTCCCTCTGCGACGGTAACATAAGGTCCGCAACCTTACCCTTGTACCGTGGATCAAGGAGAGTGGCCAGCCAGTAATGGTCCCTCTCCTTGATCCGAAGAATACGAGGATCCTTCCGCAGACTTTGCAGGATCAGGGAGGCCATGCAGCGTAGGTTTGCTGAGGCATTCGCTCCGGAGTCCTCTGGGTCACTAAGGACGACATGATCCGCAGCCACCTCCTCCCAGCCACGTACAAGTCCACTGGTTTCTTGGGACTGTAAATCATCCCTAAAAGACTGCTGCTGATGATGCTGAGTGCCAGCCTCCACCTCCATGCTGACACAATCCTCCTCCTCCTCCTCCTCCTCCTCCTCTTCCTGTGCGATGGGTGGGACAGAAGGAACACTGTCTGGGTAAAGGGGGCCTTGAGAGGCAAGGAAGTCCTCCTCTTCCTGCCTCTGTTCTGCCTCAAGTGCCCTGTCCATTATTCCACGCAGCGTGTGCTCCAACAGGTGGACAAGAGGTACAGTGTCACTGATGCATGCACTGTCACTGCTCACCATCCTCGTGGCCTCCTCAAATGGTGCCAGGACAGTGCATGCATCCCTGATCATGCCCCACTGGCGTGGAGAAAAAAAACCAAGCTCCCCTGACCCTGTCCTGGTGCCGTAGTCGCACAGGTACTCATTGATGGCCCTCTGCTGCGTGTGCAGCCGCTGCAGCATGGCCAACGTTGAGTTCCACCTGGTGGGCATGTCACATATAAGGCGGTTCTTGGGCAGGTTCAACTCCTTTTGCAGCTCAGCCAGGCGAGCACTGGCATTATAAGATCTGCGGAAATGCACACAGACTTTCCTGGCCTGCCTCAGGACATCCTGTAAGCCCGGGTACCTGCCCAAGAAGCGCTGCACCACCAGGTTAAGGACGTGAGCCACACAGGGCACATGGGTCAGTTGTCCCTGTCGGAGGGCGGAGAGGAGGTTGGTGCCATTGTCGCAAACCACCATTCCTGGCTTAAGCTGGCGTGGCGTCAACCACCTCTCGGCCTGGCCCTGCAGAGCAGACAGGACCTCTGCCCCAGTGTGGCTTCTGTCCCCCAAACACACCAGCGCAAGCACGGCATGGCATCTTTTTGCCTGCGTACTTGCGTAGCCCCGTGAACGGCTACGGAGCACCGCTGGTTCATAGGACAAACCACAGGAAGAGGCCATGGAGGAAGAAGAAGAGGAGGGGGTGGAGGAGAGAGGTGTGTCACAACCAGCAGTAGCATTTTGGAGGCGTGGCGGTGGGACAACCTCCAACACTACTGCACCTTGTCCTGAATCCTTCCCAGCTGCCAAAAGAGTGACCCAATGGGCCGTGAAAGAAAGGTAACGTCCCTGTCCATGCCTGCTGGACCATGAGTCAGCGGTAATATGCACCTTACCGCTGACCGCCCTGTCCAGCGAGGCCAAGACATTGCCTTCCACATGCCGGTAGAGAGCCGGAATAGCCTTCCGTGAGAAAAAGTGGCGTTTGGGAACCTGCCACTGAGGAACTGCACATTGCACAAACTCACGGAAGGGGGCCGAGTCTACCAACTGAAAAGGCAGCAGTTGAAGCGCTAGCAATTTAGCCAAGCTAGCATTCAACCGCTGGGCATGTGGATGGCTGGGAGTGAACTTCTTTCGACGGTCCAGCAGCTGGGGCAGGGAAATTTGCCTGCTAGAATCGGACGTCGGTGTACTGCTAGCAGAGTGGGCGCAAGTACTTGGCTGTGACACACCTAATTCTACACCTTCATTCCTCTCAGTGCATGTTTCAGAGAGGACTGAAGTTATAGTGGGGTTGGAGATCCCAGCTGATGCGGTGCAAGGAGAGGTCCGCTTTGTTCTTTGGTGTGGGTCTTTGAGGTAGGCTTGCCAACGAGCTGCATGGCAGGTCAACATATGTCTGGTCAGGCATGTGGTACCCAAGCGGCTGATGTTTTGGCCACGCGATATACGCTTGAGACATATGTTGCAAACAGCAGCTGTGCGATCTGATGCACTAGCCTCAAAAAAGGCCCACACCAAAGAACTTTTTGAATGACGGGCAGAGGCAGCGCCCTGCACAGGCGGAGCTCTGCGGTGTGATTCCGTCGGTGTACTGCCCTTACGCTGGCCACCAAAGGGCATCCTGCCTCGTTGGAGATGTGCCTCCTCCTCATCCTCCTCCTCCTCCTCTCTCCTATTAGGCACCCACGTGGAGTCAGTGACCTCATCATCCCCTCCCTCCTCATCACTGGAGCCAATCTGGCAGTATGCTGCAGCTGCTGGAACATGACTGCCAGATTGGTGTCCTTCTTGAGCATCCCCTCTGTCTGCTCTCACGCTACTGCCTTCCTCTAGCTGGGTTTCATCATCAGACCCTTCGAAACGCTGGGCATCCTCCTGGAGCATGTACCCAACACTGTGCTGAAACAGTTCGGGGGACTCCTCAGGAGGAGGACATGGTGGGTCTAGGGAAGGAGTGACTGATGATTTGTCTGACATTGATACCAGGGAAGACGACGCTTTGGCAGCTGCTTTTCCAGTACCCTGAGCCTGGGTGAGAGAGGATGAGGAGGAGGAGGAGGGCTTGGTCATCCACTCTACCAAGTCTTCGGCATGATGTGGCTCAACATGTCCAGCTGCCGAAAAGAAGGACAAGCGTGTCCCATGGCCATGTGCTGATGACAATGCACCGCGTCCACGACCAGCACTGTTGCCCCCAGACACAGAGCCTGCTTGCCCTCTTTTATTGCCTCCTGACTGTCTGCCTCTCCTTGTTTGCCTTCCAGACATTCTAATAGATGGCCTGCAGGGAGATGGGAAAAAAGCAATAAGGGCTACCTTCAGGTGTCCTTCTCTGTCCCTTGAAACAAGGACTTGCAGAGTGAAATAAACTGACACTCTCCCTACCTACAGTTTTCTGTCCCTAGAATAAATGTTTTTTTTAATCACAATATAGCACAAGGACAATTCAGTCACTGTCCTTCCAGGTCCCTGGAAACAAGGACTTGCAGAGTGAAATAAACTGACACTCTCCCTACCTACAGTTTTCTGTCCCTAGAATAAATGTTTTTTTTAATCACAATATAGCACAAGGACAATTCAGTCACTGTCCTTCCAGGTCCCTGGAAACAAGGACTTGCAGAGTGAAATAAACTGACACTCTCCCTACCTACAGTTTTCTGTCCCTAGAATAAATGTTTTTTTTAAGCACAATATAGCACAAGGACAATTCACTCACTGTCCTTACAGGTCCCTGGAAACAAGGACTTGCAGAGTGAAAGAAAAAAAACACTCTCCCTACCTACAGTTTTCTGTCCCTAGAAAAAATGTTTTTTTTAATCACAATATAGCACAAGGACAATTCAGTCACTGTCCTTCCAGGTCCCTGGAAACAAGGACTTGCAGAGTGAAATAAACTGACACTCTCCCTACCTACAGTTTTCTGTGCCTAGAATAAATGTTTTTTTTAATCACAATATAGCACAAGGACAATTCAGTCACTGTCCTTCCAGGTCCCTGGAAACAAGGACTTGCAGAGTGAAATAAACTGACACTCTCCCTACCTACAGTTTTCTGTCCCTAGAATAAATGTTTTTTTTAATCACAATATAGCACAAGGACAATTCAGTCACTGTCCTTCCAGGTCCCTGGAAACAAGGACTTGCAGAGTGAAATAAACTGACACTCTCCCTACCTACAGTTTTCTGTCCCTAGAATAAATGTTTTTTTTAATCACAATATAGCACAAGGACAATTCAGTCACTGTCCTTCCAGGTCCCTGGAAACAAGGACTTGCAGAGTGAAATAAACTGACACTCTCCCTACCTACAGTTTTCTGTCCCTAGAATAAATGTTTTTTTTAAGCACAATATAGCACAAGGACAATTCACTCACTGTCCTTACAGGTCCCTGGAAACAAGGACTTGCAGAGTGAAAGAAAAAAAACACTCTCCCTACCTACAGTTTTCTGTCCCTAGAATAAATGTTTTTTTTAATCACAATATAGCACAAGGACAATTCAGTCACTGTCCTTCCAGGTCCCTGGAAACAAGGACTTGCAGAGTGAAATAAACTGACACTCTCCCTACCTACAGTTTTCTGTCCCTAGAATAAATGTTTTTTTTAATCACAATATAGCACAAGGACAATTCAGTCACTGTCCTTCCAGGTCCCTGGAAACAAGGACTTGCAGAGTGAAATAAACTGACACTCTCCCTACCTACAGTTTTCTGTCCCTAGAATAAATGTTTTTTTTAATCACAATATAGCACAAGGACAATTCAGTCACTGTCCTTCCAGGTCCCTGGAAACAAGGACTTGCAGAGTGAAATAAACTGACACTCTCCCTACCTACAGTTTTCTGTCCCTAGAATAAATGTTTTTTTTAAGCACAATATAGCACAAGGACAATTCACTCACTGTCCTTACAGGTCCCTGGAAACAAGGACTTGCAGAGTGAAAGAAAAAAAACACTCTCCCTACCTACAGTTTTCTGTCCCTAGAAAAAATGTTTTTTTTAATCACAATATAACACAAGGACAATTCTGTCACTGTCCTTCCAGGTCCCTGGAAACAAGGACTTGCAGAGTGAAATAAACTGACACTCTCCCTACCTACAGTTTTCTGTCCCTAGAATAAATGTTTTTTTTAATCACAATATAGCACAAGGACAATTCAGTCACTGTCCTTCCAGGTCCCTGGAAACAAGGACTTGCAGAGTGAAATAAACTGACACTCTCCCTACCTACAGTTTTCTGTCCCTAGAATAAATGTTTTTTTTAATCACAATATAGCACAAGGACAATTCAGTCACTGTCCTTCCAGGTCCCTGGAAACAAGGACTTGCAGAGTGAAATAAACTGACACTCTCCCTACCTACAGTTTTCTGTCCCTAGAATAAATGTTTTTTTTAATCACAATATAGCACAAGGACAATTCAGTCACTGTCCTTCCAGGTCCCTGGAAACAAGGACTTGCAGAGTGAAATAAACTGACACTCTCCCTACCTACAGTTTTCTGTCCCTAGAATAAATGTTTTTTTTAATCACAATATAGCACAAGGACAATTCAGTCACTGTCCTTCCAGGTCCCTGGAAACAAGGACTTGCAGAGTGAAATAAACTGACACTCTCCCTACCTACAGTTTTCTGTCCCTAGAATAAATGTTTTTTTTAAGCACAATATAGCACAAGGACAATTCACTCACTGTCCTTACAGGTCCCTGGAAACAAGGACTTGCAGAGTGAAAGAAAAAAAACACTCTCCCTACCTACAGTTTTCTGTCCCTAGAATAAATGTTTTTTTTAAGCACAATATAGCACAAGGACAATTCACTCACTGTCCTTCCAGGTCCCTGGAAACAAGGACTTGCAGAGTGAAATAAACTGACACTCTCCCTACCTACAGTTTTCTGTCCCTAGAATAAATGTTTTTTTTAAGCACAATATAGCACAAGGACAATTCAGTCACTGTCCTTCCAGGTCCCTGGAAACAAGGACTTGCAGAGTGAAATAAACTGACACTCTCCCTACCTACAGTTTTCTGTCCCTAGAATAAATGTTTTTTTTAAGCACAATATAGCACAAGGACAATTCACTCACTGTCCTTACAGGTCCCTGGAAACAAGGACTTGCAGAGTGAAAGAAAAAAAACACTCTCCCTACCTACAGTTTTCTGTCCCTAGAAAAAATGTTTTTTTTAATCACAATATAACACAAGGACAATTCAGTCACTGTCCTTCCAGGTCCCTGGAAACAAGGACTTGCAGAGTGAAATAAACTGACACTCTCCCTACCTACAGTTTTCTGTCCCTAGAATAAATGTTTTTTTTAATCACAATATAGCACAAGGACAATTCAGTCACTGTCCTTCCAGGTCCCTGGAAACAAGGACTTGCAGAGTGAAATAAACTGACACTCTCCCTACCTACAGTTTTCTGTCCCTAGAATAAATGTTTTTTTTAATCACAATATAGCACAAGGACAATTCAGTCACTGTCCTTCCAGGTCCCTGGAAACAAGGACTTGCAGAGTGAAATAAACTGACACTCTCCCTACCTACAGTTTTCTGTCCCTAGAATAAATGTTTTTTTTAATCACAATATAGCACAAGGACAATTCAGTCACTGTCCTTCCAGGTCCCTGGAAACAAGGACTTGCAGAGTGAAATAAACTGACACTCTCCCTACCTACAGTTTTCTGTCCCTAGAATAAATGTTTTTTTTAATCACAATATAGCACAAGGACAATTCAGTCACTGTCCTTCCAGGTCCCTGGAAACAAGGACTTGCAGAGTGAAATAAACTGACACTCTCCCTACCTACAGTTTTCTGTCCCTAGAATAAATGTTTTTTTTAATCACAATATAGCACAAGGACAATTCAGTCACTGTCCTTCCAGGTCCCTGGAAACAAGGACTTGCAGAGTGAAATAAACTGACACTCTCCCTACCTACAGTTTTCTGTCCCTAGAATAAATGTTTTTTTTAAGCACAATATAGCACAAGGACAATTCACTCACTGTCCTTACAGGTCCCTGGAAACAAGGACTTGCAGAGTGAAAGAAAAAAAACACTCTCCCTACCTACAGTTTTCTGTCCCTAGAAAAAATGTTTTTTTTAATCACAATATAACACAAGGACAATTCAGTCACTGTCCTTCCAGGTCCCTGGAAACAAGGACTTGCAGAGTGAAATAAACTGACACTCTCCCTACCTACAGTTTTCTGTCCCTAGAATAAATGTTTTTTTTAATCACAATATAGCACAAGGACAATTCAGTCACTGTCCTTCCAGGTCCCTGGAAACAAGGACTTGCAGAGTGAAATAAACTGACACTCTCCCTACCTACAGTTTTCTGTCCCTAGAATAAATGTTTTTTTTAATCACAATATAGCACAAGGACAATTCAGTCACTGTCCTTCCAGGTCCCTGGAAACAAGGACTTGCAGAGTGAAATAAACTGACACTCTCCCTACCTACAGTTTTCTGTCCCTAGAATAAATGTTTTTTTTAATCACAATATAGCACAAGGACAATTCAGTCACTGTCCTTCCAGGTCCCTGGAAACAAGGACTTGCAGAGTGAAATAAACTGACACTCTCCCTACCTACAGTTTTCTGTGCCTAGAATAAATGTTTTTTTTAATCACAATATAGCACAAGGACAATTCAGTCACTGTCCTTCCAGGTCCCTGGAAACAAGGACTTGCAGAGTGAAATAAACTGACACTCTCCCTACCTACAGTTTTCTGTCCCTAGAATAAATGTTTTTTTTAAGCACAATATAGCACAAGGACAATTCAGTCACTGTCCTTCCAGGTCCCTGGAAACAAGGACTTGCAGAGTGAAATAAACTGACACTCTCCCTACCTACAGTTTTCTGTCCCTAGAATAAATGTTTTTTTTAAGCACAATATAGCACAAGGACAATTCACTCACTGTCCTTCCAGGTCCCTGGAAACAAGGACTTGCAGAGTGAAATAAACTGACACTCTCCCTACCTACAGTTTTCTGTCCCTAGAATAAATGTTTTTTTTAAGCACAATATAGCACAAGGACAATTCAGTCACTGTCCTTCCAGGTCCCTGGAAACAAGGACTTGCAGAGTGAAATAAACTGACACTCTCCCTACCTACAGTTTTCTGTCCCTAGAATAAATGTTTTTTTTAAGCACAATATAGCACAAGGACAATTCACTCACTGTCCTTACAGGTCCCTGGAAACAAGGACTTGCAGAGTGAAAGAAAAAAAACACTCTCCCTACCTACAGTTTTCTGTCCCTAGAAAAAATGTTTTTTTTAATCACAATATAGCACAAGGACAATTCAGTCACTGTCCTTCCAGGTCCCTGGAAACAAGGACTTGCAGAGTGAAATAAACTGACACTCTCCCTACCTACAGTTTTCTGTCCCTAGAATAAATGTTTTTTTTAAGCACAATATAGCACAAGGACAATTCACTCACTGTCCTTACAGGTCCCTGGAAACAAGGACTTGCAGAGTGAAAGAAAAAAAACACTCTCCCTACCTACAGTTTTCTGTCCCTAGAAAAAATGTTTTTTTTAATCACAATATAACACAAGGACAATTCACTCACTGTCCTTCCAGGTCCCTGGAAACAAGGACTTGCAGAGTGAAATAAACTGACACTCTCCCTACCTACAGTTTTCTGTCCCTAGAATAAATGTTTTTTTTAATCACAATATAGCACAAGGACAATTCAGTCACTGTCCTTCCAGGTCCCTGGAAACAAGGACTTGCAGAGTGAAATAAACTGACACTCTCCCTACCTACAGTTTTCTGTCCCTAGAATAAATGTTTTTTTTAAGCACAATATAGCACAAGGACAATTCACTCACTGTCCTTCCAGGTCCCTGGAAACAAGGACTTGCAGAGTGAAAGAAACTGACACTGTCCCTACCTACAGTTTTCTGTCCCTAGAATAAATGTTTTTTTTAATCACAATATAGCACAAGGACAATTCAGTCACTGTCCTTCCAGGTCCCTGGAAACAAGGACTTGCAGAGTGAAATAAACTGACACTCTCCCTACCTACAGTTTTCTGTCCCTAGAATAAATGTTTTTTTTAATCACAATATAGCACAAGGACAATTCAGTCACTGTCCTTCCAGGTCCCTGGAAACAAGGACTTGCAGAGTGAAATAAACTGACACTCTCCCTACCTACAGTTTTCTGTCCCTAGAATAAATGTTTTTTTTAATCACAATATAGCACAAGGACAATTCAGTCACTGTCCTTCCAGGTCCCTGGAAACAAGGACTTGCAGAGTGAAAGAAACTGACACTCTCCCTACCTACAGTTTTCTGTCCCTAGAATAAATGTTTTTTTAAGCACAATATAGCACAAGGACAATTCACTCACTGTCCTTCCAGGTCCCTGGAAACAAGGACTTGCAGAGTGAAAGAAACTGACACTGTCCCTACCTACAGTTTTCTGTCCCTAGAATAAATGTTTTTTTTAAGCACACTATAGCACAAGCACAAAACACACTGACACTCTCCCTACCTATCCTTCTCTTTCCCTAAACTAAAGGAATCCAGGTTAAGCAAGAAAGAAATAACAGTCACTGTCCCTGCCTATGCTGCTCTATCCCTGCTCCGGAACACACTACACTAGGCCGCCGTGCTGGCGGCCTTTTATAGTGTGGGGCGTGTACTAAACACCCTCAGCAATAATTGGCCACAGGCATCCTGCCTGTGGCCAATCATTGCTCTCCTCGCTGCCGGCGCTGTGATTGGCCAAGCATGCGGGGTCACAGTGCATGCTTGGCCAATCACAGCGCCTGGATGACACTGCGATGGCGTAGTGCATTGTGGGCCGTTCGCGTCACTCGAATTTGGCGCGAACGGCCCAAATCGTTCGATCTTCGTCGAACGATCGAACAGCCGATGTTCGAGTCGAACGTATGTTCGACTCGAACACGAAGCTCATCCCTAGTGATCAGTAGGGATGAGCTCGGTGTTCGAGTCGAACATACGTTCGACTCGAACATCGGCTGTTCGATCGTTCGCCGAACAACGAACGATTTGGGCCGTTCGCGCCTAATTCACGGCCCACAATGCACTACGCCATCGCAGTGTCATCCAGGCGCTGTGATTGGCCAAGCATGCACTGTGACCCCGCATGCTTGGCCAATCACAGCGCCGGCAGCGAGGAGAGCAATGATTGGCCACAGGCAGGATGCCTGTGGCCAATTATTGCTGAGGGTGTTTAGTACACGCCCCACACTATAAAAGGCCGCCAGCACGGCGGCCTAGTGTAGTGTGTTCCGGAGCAGGGAAAGAGAAGCATAGGCAGGGACAGTGACATTTTTTTTTCTTGCTTAACCTGGATTCCTTTAGTTTAGGGAAAGAGAAGGATAGGTAGGGAGAGTGTCAGTCTGTTTTACTGTGCTAAACCTTGTTTGTAGGGACAGGGAAGGACAGTGAGGGAAATTCTCATTGTGCTATACTGTGCTAAAGCATTCCTCATCAACCATCTTTAAAAAAAAAATTTTATAGGGACAGAAAACTATAGGTAGGGAGAGTGTCAGTGTGTTTTACTGTGCTAAACCTTGTTTGTAGGGACAGGGAAGGACAGTGAGGGAAATTCTCATTGTGCTATACTGTGCTAAAGCATTCCTCATCAACCATCTTTAAAAAAAAAAAAATTATAGTGACAGAAAACTATAGGTAGGGAGAGTGTCAGTGTGTTTTACTGTGCTAAACCTTGTTTGTAGGGACAGGGAAGGACAGTGAGGGAAATTCTCATTGTGCTATACTGTGCTAAAGCATTCCTCATCAACCATCTTTAAAAAAAAAAAAATATAGGGACAGAAAACTATAGGTAGGGAGAGTGTCAGTGTGTTTTACTGTGCTAAACCTTGTTTGTAGGGACAGGGAAGGACAGTGAGGGAAATTCTCATTGTGCTATACTGTGCTAAAGCATTCCTCATCAACCATCTTTAAAAAAAAAATAATTATAGGGACAGAAAACTATAGGTAGGGAGAGTGTCAGTGTGTTTTACTGTGCTAAACCTTGTTTGTAGGGACAGGGAAGGACAGTGAGGGAAATTCTCGTTGTGCTATACTGTGCTAAAGCATTCCTCATCAACCATCTTTAAAAAAAAAATTTTATAGGGACAGAAAACTATAGGTAGGGAGAGTGTCAGTGTGTTTTACTGTGCTAAACCTTGTTTGTAGGGACAGGGAAGGACAGTGAGGGAAATTCTCATTGTGCTATACTGTGCTAAAGCATTCCTCATCAACCATCTTTAAAAAAAAAAATTTATAGGGACAGAAAACTATAGGTAGGGAGAGTGTCAGTGTGTTTTACTGTGCTAAACCTTGTTTGTAGGGACAGGGAAGGACAGTGAGGGAAATTCTCATTGTGCTATACTGTGCTAAAGCATTCCTCATCAACCATCTTTAAAAAAAAATTTTTATAGGGACAGAAAACTATAGGTAGGGAGAGTGTCAGTGTGTTTTACTGTGCTAAACCTTGTTTGTAGGGACAGGGAAGGACAGTGAGGGAAATTCTCATTGTGCTATACTGTGCTAAAGCATTCCTCATCAACCATCTTTAAAAAAAAAAAATTATAGGGACAGAAAACTATAGGTAGGGAGAGTGTCAGTGTGTTTTACTGTGCTAAACCTTGTTTGTAGGGACAGGGAAGGACAGTGAGGGAAATTCTCATTGTGCTATACTGTGCTAAAGCATTCCTCATCAACCATCTTTAAAAAAAAAAAAATATAGGGACAGAAAACTATAGGTAGGGAGAGTGTCAGTGTGTTTTACTGTGCTAAACCTTGTTTGTAGGGACAGGGAAGGACAGTGAGGGAAATTCTCATTGTGCTATACTGTGCTAAAGCATTCCTCATCAACCATCTTTAAAAAAAAAATAATTATAGGGACAGAAATCTATAGGTAGGGAGAGTGTCAGTGTGTTTTACTGTGCTAAACCTTGTTTGTAGGGACAGGGAAGGACAGTGAGGGAAATTCTCATTGTGCTATACTGTGCTAAAGCATTCCTCATCAACCATCTTTAAAAAAAAAAATTTATAGGGACAGAAAACTATAGGTAGGGAGAGTGTCAGTGTGTTTTACTGTGCTAAACCTTGTTTGTAGGGACAGGGAAGGACAGTGAGGGAAATTCTCATTGTGCTATACTGTGCTAAAGCATTCCTCATCAACCATCTTTAAAAAAAAAAATTTATAGGGACAGAAAACTATAGGTAGGGAGAGTGTCAGTGTGTTTTACTGTGCTAAACCTTGTTTGTAGGGACAGGGAAGGACAGTGAGGGAAATTCTCATTGTGCTATACTGTGCTAAAGCATTCCTCATCAACCATCTTTAAAAAAAATTTTTTATAGGGACAGAAAACTATAGGTAGGGAGAGTGTCAGTGTGTTTTACTGTGCTAAACCTTGTTTGTAGGGACAGGGAAGGACAGTGAGGGAAATTCTCATTGTGCTATACTGTGCTAAAGCATTCCTCATCAACCATCTTTAAAAAAAAAAAAATTATAGGGACAGAAAACTATAGGTAGGGAGAGTGTCAGTGTGTTTTACTGTGCTAAACCTTGTTTGTAGGGACAGGGAAGGACAGTGAGGGAAATTCTCATTGTGCTATACTGTGCTAAAGCATTCCTCATCAACCATCTTTAAAAAAAAAAAAATATAGGGACAGAAAACTATAGGTAGGGAGAGTGTCAGTGTGTTTTACTGTGCTAAACCTTGTTTGTAGGGACAGGGAAGGACAGTGAGGGAAATTCTCATTGTGCTATACTGTGCTAAAGCATTCCTCATCAACCATCTTTAAAAAAAAAATAATTATAGGGACAGAAATCTATAGGTAGGGAGAGTGTCAGTGTGTTTTACTGTGCTAAACCTTGTTTGTAGGGACAGGGAAGGACAGTGAGGGAAATTCTCGTTGTGCTATACTGTGCTAAAGCATTCCTCATCAACCATCTTTAAAAAAAAAATTTTATAGGGACAGAAAACTATAGGTAGGGAGAGTGTCAGTGTGTTTTACTGTGCTAAACCTTGTTTGTAGGGACAGGGAAGGACAGTGAGGGAAATTCTCATTGTGCTATACTGTGCTAAAGCATTCCTCATCAACCATCTTTAAAAAAAAAAATTTATAGGGACAGAAAACTATAGGTAGGGAGAGTGTCAGTGTGTTTTACTGTGCTAAACCTTGTTTGTAGGGACAGGGAAGGACAGTGAGGGAAATTCTCATTGTGCTATACTGTGCTAAAGCATTCCTCATCAACCATCTTTAAAAAAAAAATTTTATAGGGACAGAAAACTATAGGTAGGGAGAGTGTCAGTGTGTTTTACTGTGATAAACCTTGTTTGTAGGGACAGGGAAGGACAGTGAGGGAAATTCTCATTGTGCTATACTGTGCTAAAGCATTCCTCATCAACCATCTTTAAAAAAAAAAAATTATAGGGACAGAAAACTATAGGTAGGGAGAGTGTCCGTGTGTTTTACTGTGCTAAACCTTGTTTGTAGGGACAGGGAAGGACAGTGAGGGAAATTCTCATTGTGCTATACTGTGCTAAAGCATTCCTCATCAACCATCTTTAAAAAAAATTTTTTATAGGGACAGAAAACTATAGGTAGGGAGAGTGTCAGTGTGTTTTACTGTGCTAAACCTTGTTTGTAGGGACAGGGAAGGACAGTGAGGGAAATTCTCATTGTGCTATACTGTGCTAAAGCATTCCTCATCAACCATCTTTAAAAAAAAAAAATTATAGGGACAGAAAACTATAGGTAGGGAGAGTGTCCGTGTGTTTTACTGTGCTAAACCTTGTTTGTAGGGACAGGGAAGGACAGTGAGGGAAATTCTCATTGTGCTATACTGTGCTAAAGCATTCCTCATCAACCATCTTTAAAAAAAAATTTTTATAGGGACAGAAAACTATAGGTAGGGAGAGTGTCAGTGTGTTTTACTGTGCTAAACCTTGTTTGTAGGGACAGGGAAGGACAGTGAGGGAAATTCTCATTGTGCTATACTGTGCTAAAGCATTCCTCATCAACCATCTTTAAAAAAAAATTTTTATAGGGACAGAAAACTATAGGTAGGGAGAGTGTCAGTGTGTTTTACTGTGCTAAACCTTGTTTGTAGGGACAGGGAAGGACAGTGAGGGAAATTCTCATTGTGCTATACTGTGCTAAAGCATTCCTCATCAACCATCTTTAAAAAAAAAAAAATTATAGGGACAGAAAACTATAGGTAGGGAGAGTGTCAGTGTGTTTTACTGTGCTAAACCTTGTTTGTAGGGACAGGGAAGGACAGTGAGGGAAATTCTCATTGTGCTATACTGTGCTAAAGCATTCCTCATCAACCATCTTTAAAAAAAAAAAAATATAGGGACAGAAAACTATAGGTAGGGAGAGTGTCAGTGTGTTTTACTGTGCTAAACCTTGTTTGTAGGGACAGGGAAGGACAGTGAGGGAAATTCTCATTGTGCTATACTGTGCTAAAGCATTCCTCATCAACCATCTTTAAAAAAAAAATAATTATAGGGACAGAAATCTATAGGTAGGGAGAGTGTCAGTGTGTTTTACTGTGCTAAACCTTGTTTGTAGGGACAGGGAAGGACAGTGAGGGAAATTCTCGTTGTGCTATACTGTGCTAAAGCATTCCTCATCAACCATCTTTAAAAAAAATTTTTTATAGGGACAGAAAACTATAGGTAGGGAGAGTGTCAGTGTGTTTTACTGTGCTAAACCTTGTTTGTAGGGACAGGGAAGGACAGTGAGGGAAATTCTCATTGTGCTATACTGTGCTAAAGCATTCCTCATCAACCATCTTTAAAAAAAAAAATTTATAGGGACAGAAAACTATAGGTAGGGAGAGTGTCAGTGTGTTTTACTGTGCTAAACCTTGTTTGTAGGGACAGGGAAGGACAGTGAGGGAAATTCTCATTGTGCTATACTGTGCTAAAGCATTCCTCATCAACCATCTTTAAAAAAAAAAAATTATAGGGACAGAAAACTATAGGTAGGGAGAGTGTCAGTGTGTTTTACTGTGATAAACCTTGTTTGTAGGGACAGGGAAGGACAGTGAGGGAAATTCTCATTGTGCTATACTGTGCTAAAGCATTCCTCATCAACCATCTTTAAAAAAAAAAAATTATAGGGACAGAAAACTATAGGTAGGGAGAGTGTCCGTGTGTTTTACTGTGCTAAACCTTGTTTGTAGGGACAGGGAAGGACAGTGAGGGAAATTCTCATTGTGCTATACTGTGCTAAAGCATTCCTCATCAACCATCTTTAAAAAAAAAAATTTATAGGGACAGAAAACTATAGGTAGGGAGAGTGTCAGTGTGTTTTACTGTGCTAAACCTTGTTTGTAGGGACAGGGAAGGACAGTGAGGGAAATTCTCATTGTGCTATACTGTGCTAAAGCATTCCTCATCAACCATCTTTAAAAAAAAAAAAATTATAGGGACAGAAAACTATAGGTAGGGAGAGTGTCCGTGTGTTTTACTGTGCTAAACCTTGTTTGTAGGGACAGGGAAGGACAGTGAGGGAAATTCTCATTGTGCTATACTGTGCTAAAGCATTCCTCATCAACCATCTTTAAAAAAAAATTTTTATAGGGACAGAAAACTATAGGTAGGGAGAGTGTCAGTGTGTTTTACTGTGCTAAACCTTGTTTGTAGGGACAGGGAAGGACAGTGAGGGAAATTCTCATTGTGCTATACTGTGCTAAAGCATTCCTCATCAACCATCTTTGAAATCCTTGTTTTTTGGACAGTCAGGGAAATTGTCATTGTGCTATTCTGTGCGAAAGCAATCATCCTCTACCATATTTAGAAATCCTTAAGTAAAGGGACAGAGAAGGACACCTGAAGGTAGCCCTTATTGCTTTTTCCCATCTCCCTGCAGGCCATCCATTAGAATGTCTGGAAGGCAAACAAGGAGAGGCAGACAGTCAGGAGGCAATAAAAGAGGGCAAGCAGGCTCTGTGTCTGGGGGCAACAGTGCTGGTCGTGGACGCGGTGCATTGTCATCAGCACATGGCCATGGGACACGCTTGTCCTTCTTTTCGGCAGCTGGATATGTTGAGCCACATCATGCCGAAGACTTGGTAGAGTGGATGACCAAGCCCTCCTCCTCCTCCTCATCCTCTCTCACCCAGGCTCAGGGTACTGGCAAAGCAGCTGCCAAAGCGTCCTCTTCCCTGGTATCAATGTCAGACTCATCATCAGTCACTCCTTCCCTAGACCCACCATGTCCTCCTCCTGAGGAGTCCCCCGAACTATTTGAGCACAGTGTTGGGTACATGCTCCAGGAGGATGCCCAGCGTTTCGAAGGGTCTGATGATGAAACCCAGCTAGAGGAAGGCAGTAGCGTGAGAGCAGACAGAGGGGATGCTCAAGAAGGACACCAATCTGGCAGTCATGTTCCAGCAGCTGCAGCATACTGCCAGATTGGCTCCAGTGATGAGGAGGGAGGGGATGATGAGGTCACTGACTCCACGTGGGTGCCTAATAGGAGAGAGGAGGAGGAGGAGGATGAGGAGGAGGCACATCTCCAACGAGGCAGGATGCCCTTTGGTGGCCAGCGTAAGGGCAGTACACCGACGGAATCACACCGCAGAGCTCCGCCTGTGCAGGGCGCTGCCTCTGCCCGTCATTCAAAAAGTTATTTGGTGTGGGCCTTTTTTGAGGCTAGTGCATCAGATCGCACAGCTGCTGTTTGCAACATATGTCTCAAGCGTATATCGCGTGGCCAAAACATCAGCCGCTTGGGTACCACATGCCTGACCAGACATATGTTGACCTGCCATGCAGCTCGTTGGCAAGCCTACCTCAAAGACCCACACCAAAGAACAAAGCGGACTTCTCCTTGCACCGCATCAGCTGGGATCTCCAACCCCACTATAACTTCAGTCCTCTCTGAAACATGCACTGAGAGGAATGAAGGTGTAGAATTAGGTGTGTCACAGCCAAGTACTTGCGGCCACTCTGCTAGCAGTACACCGACGTCCGATTCTAGCAGGCAAATTTCCCTGCCCCAGCTGCTGGACCGTCGAAAGAAGTTCACTCCCAGCCATCCACATGCCCAGCGGTTGAATGCTAGCTTGGCTAAATTGCTAGCGCTTCAACTGCTGCCTTTTCAGTTGGTAGACTCGGCCCCCTTCCGTGAGTTTGTGCAATGTGCGGTTCCTCAGTGGCAGGTTCCCAAACGCCACTTTTTCTCACGGAAGGCTATTCCGGCTCTCTACCGGCATGTGGAAGGCAATGTCTTGACTTCGTTGGACAGGGTGGTCAGCGGTAAGGTGCATATTACCGCTGACTCATGGTCCAGCAGGCATGGACAGGGACGTTACCTTTCTTTCACGGCCCATTGGGTCACTCTTTTGGCAGCTGGGAAGGATGCAGGACAAGGTGCAGTAGTGTTGGAGGTTGTTCCACCGCCACGCCTCCAAAATGCTACTACTGGTTGTGACACACCTCTCTCCTCCACCCCCTCCTCTTCTTCTTCCTCCATGGCCTCTTCCTGTGCTTTGTCCTCTGAACCAGCGGTGCTCCGTAGGCATTCAAGGGGCTACGCAAGTACGCAGGCAAAAAGATGCCATGCCGTGCTTGCGCTGGTGTGTTTGGGGGACAGAAGCCACACTGGGGCAGAGGTCCTGTCTGCTCTGCAGGGCCAGGCCGAGAGGTGGTTGACGCCACGCCAGCTTAAGCCAGGAATGGTGGTTTGCGACAATGGCACCAACCTCCTCTCCGCCCTCCGACAGGGACAACTGACCCATGTGCCCTGTGTGGCTCACGTCCTTAACCTGGTGGTGCAGCGGTTCTTGGGCAGGTACCCGGGCTTACAGGATGTCCTGAGGCAGGCCAGGAAAGTCTGTGTGCATTTCCGCAGATCTTATAATGCCAGTGCTCGCCTGGCTGAGCTGCAAAAGGAGTTGAACCTGCCCAAGAACCGCCTTATATGTGACATGCCCACCAGGTGGAACTCAACGTTGGCCATGCTGCAGCGGCTGCACGCGCAGCAGAGGGCCATCAATGAGTACCTGTGCGACTACGGCACCAGGACAGGGTCAGGGGAGCTTGGTTTTTTTTCTCCACGCCAGTGGGGCATGATCAGGGATGCATGCACTGTCCTGGCACCATTTGAGGAGGCCACGAGGTTGGTGAGCAGTGACAGTGCATGCATCAGTGACACTGTACCTCTTGTCCACCTGTTGGAGCACACGCTGCGTGGAATAATGGACAGGGCACTTGAGGCAGAACAGAGGCAAGAAGAGGAGGACTTCCTTGCCTTTCAAGGCCCCCTTTACCCAGACAGTGTTCCTTCTGTCCCACCCATCGCACAGGAAGAGGACGAGGAGGAGGAGGAGGAGGAGGAGGAGGATTGTGTCAGCATGGAGGTGGAGCCTGGCACTCAGCAGCATCAACAGCAGCAGTCTTTTAGGGATGATTTACAGTCCCAAGAAACCCGTGGACTTGTACGTGGCTGGGAGGAGGTGGCTGCGGATCATGTCGTCCTTAGTGACCCAGAGGACTCCGGACCGAATGCCTCAGCTAACCTACGCTGCATGGCCTCCCTGATCCTGCAAAGTCTGCGGAAGGATCCTCGTATTCTTCGGATCAAGGAGAGGGACCATTACTGGCTGGCCACTCTCCTTGATCCACGGTACAAGGGTAAGGTTGCGGACCTTATGTTACCGTCGCAGAGGGAGCAGAGGATGAGACAACTCCGGGAGGCCTTGCAGAAAGGTCTGTGCAACGCGTTCCCAGAGACTGGGAGGTTACAAACTCCTGGTCCTGGACAACGAGTTGCTGAGGCTTCGGCCAGTCAAAGAAGGAGCGGTGGGGAAGGGGGCCGTCTGACCGATGCGTTCAGACAATTCTTTATTCCGCAGCCCCAAAGTATGATCGGTTCCAGCAACCATCGCCAGCGTCTGATAAACATGGTGCAGGAATATCTAGGGGCAAGGTCAGACTTGGACACCTTCCCCACCGAAAATCCTCTGGCTTACTGGGTCTTGAGGATGGATCACTGGCCAGAGCTTGCACAGTATGCAATTGAGCTACTGGCCTGTCCTGCATCCAGCGTTCTTTCGGAACGCACATTCAGTGCTGCTGGAGGATTTGTCACGGATCACAGGGTGCGCCTGTCCACCGACTCGGTTGATCGACTGACTTTCATCAAGATGAACCAGTCTTGGATCACCACCAGCTACCACACACCTGATGCTGATATAACAGACTAATTGATTTTAACATGTCACATCCCTTCAAGACTGATGCTGATGCTGAGTGCCTGTGCTGTTATGTTGACTGGCTATCCTCCTCCTCCGAGTCCTCAATGATACGATTGATGATGATAGCTTGGAAGATCATTTTTGTTTATGGGTGCCTAACGCCCAATTTTTCAGCCCCTGTTTAACAGGGGCGTGTAATTACAATTTTTGAAGCAATACTTTGCAACAGGGCTCATTTCTGTGCTCCAAGTACAGTATCTGTGAGGGGTTGCAGTGTTGTGCCACCAGTGCCTAAGGCCCAATTTTTCAGCCCCTGTTTAACAGGGGCGTGTAATTACAATTTTTGAAGCAATACTTTGCAACAGGGCTCATTGCTGTGCTCCAAGTACAGTATCTGTGAGGGGTTGCAGTGTTGTGCCACCAGTGCCTAAGGCCCAATTTTTCAACCCCTGTTCAACAGGGGCATGTAATTACAATTCTTGATCTAATAATTCACAGCAGGGCCCATTGCTGCACCCACCAAGAGTAACTCTGAGGGCTTACAGTGTTGTGGCAACGCCACCACCACCACGAAAGGCCCAATTTTTCAGCCCCTGTTCAAAAGGGGCATGTAATTACAATTCTTGATCTAATAATTCACAGCAGGGCCCATTCCTGCACCCACCAAGAGTAACTCTGAGGGCTTACAGTGTTGTGGCAACACCACCACCACCACCACCACCACCACGAAAGGCCCAATTTTTCAGCCCCTGTTCAACAGGGGCATGCAATTACAATTCTTGATCTAATAATTCACAGCAGGGCCCATTGCTGCACCCACCAAGAGTAACTGTCAGGGCTTACAGTGTTGTGGCACCAGCACCACCATCAAAGGCCCAATTTTTACTACCACTGTTCAACAATTATATGTAATTACAATTCCTGATATAATAGTTGACAGCAGGGCGTTCCAGCACCCACCAAGAGTAACTGTGAGTGCTTACAGTGTTGTGCCAACACCAACAACTAAGGGGCCTATTTCTGCAGAGTATATACGGCAGGTCCCTACTTTCAAACATCCAACTTACAAACGACTCCTACTTGCAAACGCAAGAAGACACCAGAAAGTGAGAGGAAATCTACCCCTAGGAAGGAAAATTCTCTCCTGTAAGAATTAATATGGGAGAAAGGTGTCTCCTCTGTACTGATGCTTTATCACCAATCCTTGTTTCAAGAAAAACACCACATTTCAAAAACAGTTGTCATTGGGACGGAAAGTGAGGTGAAATGTTCTGAACAGGGGCACAGACTGCAAAACAAATGTTACAGGGGTGATAACCCTTACCTATGTTTTCCAAAAAGTTTAAAAATAGATTTTTGGGCTGGAGCTACACTTCAACAATGTACCTGTTCAAAATTACAAACAGATTCTACATAAGAACAAACCTACAGTCCCTGTCTTGTATGCACCGCCTGTATACGGCTGTTCAGAGTATATAGGGCCTTTTTTATTTTATGTGCGGGGTTCCCCTTAATATCCATACAAGACCCAAAGGGGCTGGTAATGGGCTGGGGTAGGGGGGTGGGGGTCATGGGGTAGCTATGCCATTTTTCTTAAAGATTTTCATCCATATTACCGGGACCAGACATTACATTAAAGCCGCAAGCAGTTTTAAATGGCTTTTTTTTCCTTTAGAAGTGTCATTTTGTGCAGGGACAGTTCTAAACACGGGAAACACGTGGCACTTCACAGGCATACTTTAGACACCCCCCAGGTACGATATTTAAAGGAATATTTGACTTTTTTTTTTTCACTTTATGCATCATTAAAATGACTGCTCCCGAAAAACGACCGTTTTTAAAACTTCTTTTTGCATTGATACATGTCCCCTGGTGCAGAACCCGGGTTCCCAAACCCTTTTTAGGACAATAACATGCATAATAGTCGTTATAATTAGAACTTTAAAATTCGAACGTTCGCATCCATTGTATTTAATAGGGTTCTAATGTTCGTACGAACTTTCGGTCCGTTCGCGGGTTCTGGTGCGAACCGAACCCGGGGGTGTTCGGCTCATCACTAGTGATCAGTGTGAAGAATGCTCCTTACATTGGTGATCAGTGTGAAGAATGCTCCTTACATTGGTGATCAGTGAGAAGAATGCTCCTTACATTGGTGATCAATAGGAGGAATACCCCTTACATTGGTAGTTGTGGGAAAAATACCCCTTACCTTAGTGATCAGTGGGAAGAATGCCCTTTACGTTGGTGGTCAGTAGGAAGAATGCTCCTTACATTGGTGATCAGTGGGAAGAATGTCCCTTACATTGGTGATCAGTGGGAAGAATGCTCCTTACATTGGTGATCAGTGGGAAGAATGCTCCTTACTAGGGATGAGCTTCGTGTTCGAGTCGAACATACGTTCGACTCGAACATCGGCTGTTCGATCGTTCGACGAAGATCGAACGATTTGGGCCGTTCGCGCCAAATTCGAGTGACGCGAACGGCCCACAATGCACTACGCCATCGCAGTGTCATCCAGGCGCTGTGATTGGCCAAGCATGCACTGTGACCCCGCATGCTTGGCCAATCACAGCGCCGGCAGCGAGGAGAGCAATGATTGGCCACAGGCAGGATGCCTGTGGCCAATTATTGCTGAGGGTGTTTAGTACACGCCCCACACTATAAAAGGCCGCCAGCACGGCGGCCTAGTGTAGTGTGTTCCGGAGCAGGGAAAGACAAGCATAGGCAGGGACAGTGACATTTATTTCTTTCTTGCTTAACCTGGATTCCTTTAGTTTAGGGAAAGAGAAGGATAGGTAGGGAGAGTGTCAGTGTGTTTTACTGTGCGAGTCCTTGTTTCTAGGGACTGTGAGGGGGTTAGCTCGGCAGCGGGTGTGTGTGACCCCCGGGATGGGCTCCCCACACAAAACAGGCCCAGCAAACGGAGGTTGTGGTTTTCAAAATCAAAAAAAGGTGCGGTTTATTTTCTATTTACAGTGACAAAACACAGCAAAGCCAAAAGAAACATAAACAAAATAAGTCCTGGTCAACTTGACCTCTGACTAAACATACAGGTTTCCTAACTAACAACTGGGATCAGCCTAGTGCTGTCCTAGTCCCTAAGTCCCTGGTTTTAAATGTCCAAGCAAATAGCCACACAGGCTTTGTCTCACCGCACAGGGGTTCACTCTCCCTAGACAGTCCACACAGGTCTGGTTCCAGGCATGAGCTAACATCTAATGAAGCTGGGAGTTCTTATAGAGGCCTAAATGAGCTGACAAGCTTCAGCTGGTCTCATCAACTCCCTGTCTGCACGACGCCCAGCCCTCTCTCTAGAGGTATGAGTCATCCATGAGCCCACTAGCCTCAGCTGGGCTTATACAACACTCCACCTAGTTGTATAAGTCGGCGTAAAGCCTGAATCTGGGCGAAATATATCTACCCCCCTGGATGCAACCAGGTGACTTTACCTTCCTGCTGTCACATACCCCCCCCCTCTTGTTTTAACCTCGGGGTTGGAACACCAGCAATCAGGCATTCATGTACTCGAGACAAAGCATCCACATTCCCCATTTGAACGCCAGGGCGATGCTTTACTGTGAAGTTGAATTCCTGGAGGGCCAGGAACCACCTATTCACTCTTCTATTTGTTTCCTTGTTTTGAGCCATCCACTTTAACGGAGCGTGATCCGTAACCATGTCAAAGTGCCTACCTAGCAGGTAGTACCGAAGGGAATCTAGAGCCCACTTCACCGCTAAACACTCCTTTTCAACGGTGGCGTAATTTACCTCATGGGACTTCAACTTCCTGCTGAGGTAAATGACTGGGTGCTCTTCCCCGTTCCAGACCTGGGACAATACTGCTCCTAACCCCGCATCTGACGCATCACTTTGTACGACAAAGTCTTTAGAGAAGTCGGGTGAGTACAACACTGGCTGGCTACATAAGGCTTGTTTCAAGAATTGGAATGCTGCCTCAGCCTCGGGGGTCCATTTAATCATGACCGACCCTTTCCCCTTCGTTAGGTTGGTTAGGGGCACAGCCTTAGAAGCAAAGTGGGGAATGAATCGCCGATAATACCCAGCGATTCCCAGAAAGGCTCGTACCTGCTTCTTGCTGTTGGGACGTGGCCAACTCTGGATGGCCTCGACTTTGTTGAGTTGGGGTTTTATTACTCCCCTCCCAATGGTGTACCCAAGATATTTGGCCTCCTCCTGCCCAATGGTACACTTCTTGGGGTTAGCCGTAAACCCCGCTTCCCGAACAGAGTCCAGGACTGCTTGCACTTTTGGCAGATGTGAGGCCCAATCTGTGCTATGGACAATTACGTCATCCAGGTAAGCCGCAGCATACTTCCGATGGGGCCTCAGCATCTGGTCCATTTTCCGCTGGAATGTGGCCGGCGCATTCTGTAACCCGAACGGCATTCTTTTATATTGGAACGCCCCATCTGGGGTTACAAATGCGGTTTTCTCTTTGGCCAATTTGGCCAGGGGGATTTGCCAATACCCTTTTGTGAGGTCAAGAGTCGTCATGTATCGGGCTGTTCCCAGCCGGTCGATCAACTCATCTATACGTGGCATGGGGTAGGTGTCAAATTTTGTAACTTTGTTCAACTGACGAAAATCGTTACAAAATCGCCAGCTCCCATCCGGTTTAGGCACCAACACAATGGGACTAGACCAATCACTTTGGGACTCCTCTATCACCCCTAAGTTCAGCATTTTCTGTACTTCCTCCCGTATTGCCTCCCGTCGGGCCTCTGGGATCCGATAGGGTTTTAACTTCACCCTTTCACCGGGCGGGGGAATGATGTCATGCTCTACCCCAGATGTTTCTCCCGGCAGCTCAGAGAATACCTCCTTGTTGCGAAGCACAAACTCCTTAACTTCCTGTTGTTGGGGTTGTGACAAGGTGGCTGCTATTCCAACCTCAGGAATCACGCAACCAGTTTGAGCTGGTGACCAAGTGTCTGCGACTAGGGACTCTCTATCCCTCCAGGCTTTCAACAGATTAACGTGATAGATCTGTTCGGGCTTTCGCCTTCCTGGTTGTCTGACCTTGTAATTCACTTCGCTCACTTTTTCCATTATCTCGTAGGGGCCTTGCCATTTGGCAAGGAATTTACTTTCAACCGTAGGGACAAGTACCAGTATCCTATCCCCCGGGGAAAAGGTACGGGTCTTGGCTCCACGGTTGTACACTCTCTGCTGTGCTAACTGCGCTTGGGCCAAATGTTCCTTCACGATGGGCATTACCTGTGCAATTCGGTCTTGCATCAGGGCGACATGCTCAATCACACTCCTGTGGGGAGAACTCTCACTTTCTCAAGTTTCCTTGGCAATATCCAACAGCCCTCTTGGGTGTCTCCCATACAGTAACTCAAAGGGGGAGAATCCCGTAGAGGATTGGGGCACCTCCCTAATAGCAAACATCAGATAAGGAAGTAGACAGTCCCAATCCTTTCCATCTCTATCCACCACTTTCTTCAACATTTGTTTTAGGGTTTTGTTGAATCTTTCAACCAGCCCATCGGTTTGGGGGTGATACACAGATGTACGTAATTGCGTCACTTTGAACAATTTACACAGCTCTTTCATAACCCGGGACATAAAGGGTGTACCTTGGTCCGTAAGCAGTTCTTTACAAATACCCACCCGGCTAAACACAAGAGATAGCTCTTTGGCTATGGTTTTGGCCGAGGTATTTCGGAGAGGGATCGCTTCTGGATAACGGGTGGCATAGTCCATTATAACTAATATGTACTGGTGCCCCCTAGCGGACTTGATTATAGGACCTACCAAATCCATGGCGATCCTCTCAAACGGGACCTCAATGATGGGTAGAGGGACCAGTGGGCTACGGAAATGTGGCATCGGGGCCGACCTCTGACACACAGGGCAGGAGGAACAATAATTTTCTATGTCCTTCATCACCCCCGGCCAATAGAATCTCTGTAATACCCTCTCTCGGGTTTTCTCTGTCCCCAGATGACCTCCAAGAATGTGCCCATGGGCCAACTCCAACACCAACTTCCTGTAAGGTTTGGGCACCACAAGCTGCTCAACGGTTTCTTCTGCCCTTTTTGCCACCCGATACAGTAGGTCCTTCTCTACGCTGAAGTATGGGTAAGTGCAGGTATTATCTGGGTTCACTAACTCGCCATCTATTTTCACTACGTTTTCCCGTGCCTTTATTAGGGCGGGGTCTTTCAACTGTTCTGTGGCAAAGTTTTCCCTGTGAACCTCAAGATCAGAAAACTCCACAGACGGTAGGTTTTCGTCTGAGGAGGTGGGCTCCTCTCCAGTTTCTTGAGTCTCCCCTGCCAATACTGATAAGGGAAATTCCGGAGAGTCCTCACCACTCTCAGGGGAGTTCTGGCTATCACATTCCTGGTACATAGGGGCACCAGTGGGGGGCTCAGGATCATCCCACAGTTCCCAGAACTTCGGAAAATCCCTTCCCACAATGGCGTCATACGGTAACTGAGATATTAAGCCCACTGGATGAGAGAGGGTACCTTTGGGGGTCTCGAAACACACTGTAGTCACTGGATACTCTCGGGTGTCCCCATGCACACAAATAACAGCTACCTTGCTATTCCCAGAGACCTCTGTTTTAACTAACTCAGCCTTTATCAGGGTCACAAGGCTACCTGAATCCAGCAATACCACAACATTTCTACCATTAACACACATTTTGCATAAATGTTTCTCAGTTCCTCGAATGGCAGTGCATGCGACTGTCGCACACAGCGACTGACGTCTGCCCGTCAGAAAGTCACACTGCATGGGTTCCTCCACAACCGGGCAATTGGCTGCAATATGTCCCGCTTGCCGGCAGCGGTAGCAAACGATCCTTCTTGCCGCCTCTTGAGCCGCTGATTTCCCAGGCTGTTCTCGCCAAACTTGGGGTAGAGCTCCCACCCTCTCACTCTCTCCACCCTTACCCCTTGGAATCCTCTTATCCGCCCCTGGGGATGGTCTGGTCTTAGGGTGGAAAGTCCGAGTGTCTCTGGAAGAGGCCGTCAGGTTCTCTGTAGCCAAGTATTTCTCCACACGATCCACAAGACCATCGGCCGTCTCTGGGTCTCCATGGCTTACCCACTTTTGGATGGCAGTAGGAAGAGCTCTCAAAAACCGATCCATTACAACACGTTCCACAATCTTTGGTGCGGACAAAGTCTCTGGCTGTAGCCACTTTCTGCTCAGGTGAATGAGATCATACATTTGAGACCTGGGGGGTTTTCCAAGCTGGAAAGTCCAGTTATGCACACGCTGAGCCCGGACAGCCTGGGTGACACCCAGCCTTGCCAATATCTCAGCTTTTAGCATCACATAGTCTTTTGCTTGGTCAGGCTCTAGGTCATAGTAAGCCTTCTGCGATTCACCAGTTAACAGAGGAGCCACCAGTCCAGCCCACTGCTCCTCAGGCCACTTTTCTCTTTCAGCAGTCCTTTCAAATGTGGTCAAAAATACCTCTGGATCATCCTCTCCAGTCATTTTTGTCAATAAACGACTCACCCCAAAGGACGCGGTATTAGTGGGACGGCTTTCCTCACTGGTCTGCGGACGTTGCTGCATTACTGCTTCCATTTGTTGTAGTCTCTGCTCTTGCTTCTGTAACAGGTCTATGAAGCGGGCCTCAGATTGCTGCTGGGCTTGTTGCTGAGCTTCCAGACTCTGTTGGTGAGCTTGCTGCTGGGCTGCAAGGCTCTGTTGATGAGCTTGCTGCTGGGCTGCGAAGTTCTGTTGTTGAGCTGCAAGGCTCTGTTGATGAGCTGCAAGGCTCTTTTGCAAACCTGCATTTGTCTGCTGTTGATTGGCATTTGCTAGAGCCAGCTGCTTCAGTATCTCCTCCATGCTGGCTTAAAAAAAAACTGCCCGCATTCTCCACCAACTGTGAGGGGGTTAGCTCGGCAGCGGGTGTGTGTGACCCCCGGGATGGGCTCCCCACACAAAACAGGCCCAGCAAACGGAGGTTGTGGTTTTCAAAATCAAAAAAGGTGCGGTTTATTTTCTATTTACAGTGACAAAACACAGCAAAGCCAAAAGAAACATAAACAAAATAAGTCCTGGTCAACTTGACCTCTGACTAAACATACAGGTTTCCTAACTAACAACTGGGATCAGCCTAGTGCTGTCCTAGTCCCTAAGTCCCTGGTTTTAAATGTCCAAGCAAATAGCCACACAGGCTTTGTCTCACCGCACAGGGGTTCACTCTCCCTAGACAGTCCACACAGGTCTGGTTCCAGGCATGAGCTAACATCTAATGAAGCTGGGAGTTCTTATAGAGGCCTAAATGAGCTGACAAGCTTCAGCTGGTCTCATCAACTCCCTGTCTGCACGACGCCCAGCCCTCTCTCTAGAGGTATGAGTCATCCATGAGCCCACTAGCCTCAGCTGGGCTTATACAACACTCCACCTAGTTGTATAAGTCGGCGTAAAGCCTGAATCTGGGCGAAATATATCTACCCCCCTGGATGCAACCAGGTGACTTTACCTTCCTGCTGTCACAGGACAAAGAAGGAAAGTGAGGGGAATTCTCCTTGTGCTATAGTGTGCTTTAAAAAAACATTTTTTCTAGGGACAGAAAACTCTAGGTAGGGAGAGTGTCAGTTTCTTTCACTGTGCGAGTCCTTGTTTCTAGGAAAAAAGAAGGAAAGTGAGGGGAATTCTCCTTGTGCTATAGTGTGCTTTAAAAAAACATTTTTTCTAGGGACAGAAAACTCTAGGTAGGGAGAGTGTCAGTTTCTTTCACTGTGCGAGTCCTTGTTTCTAGGAAAAAAGAAGGAAAGTGAGGGGAATTCTCCTTGTGCTATAGTGTGCTTTAAAAAAACATTTTTTCTAGGGACAGAAAACTCTAGGTAGGGAGAGTGTCAGTTTCTTTCACTGTGCGAGTCCTTGTTTCTAGGAAAAAAGAAGGAAAGTGAGGGGAATTCTCCTTGTGCTATAGTGTGCTTTAAAAAAACATTTTTTCTAGGGACAGAAAACTCTAGGTAGGGAGAGTGTCAGTTTCTTTCACTGTGCGAGTCCTTGTTTCTAGGAAAAAAGAAGGAAAGTGAGGGGAATTCTCCTTGTGCTATAGTGTGCTTTAAAAAAAAAAAAAATTCTAGGGACAGAAAACTCTAGGTAGGGAGAGTGTCAGTTTCTTTCACTGTGCGAGTCCTTGTTTCTAGGAAAAAAGAAGGAAAG
Organism: Rana muscosa; assembly: GCA_029206835.1. Taxonomy (NCBI): domain Eukaryota; kingdom Metazoa; phylum Chordata; class Amphibia; order Anura; family Ranidae; genus Rana; species Rana muscosa. The sequence goes on along the minus strand of CM055124.1, from coordinate 43,764,967 downwards.
TGAGGGGAATTCTCCTTGTGCTATAGTGTGCTTTAAAAAAAAAAAAATTCTAGGGACAGAAAACTCTAGGTAGGGAGAGTGTCAGTTTCTTTCACTGTGCGAGTCCTTGTTTCTAGGGACAAAGAAGGAAAGTGAGGGGAATTCTCCTTGTGCTATAGTGTGCTAAAGCATTCCTCATCAACCATCTTTGAAATCCTTGTTTTTTGGACAGTCAGGGAAATTGTCGTTGTGCTATTCTGTGCAAAAGCAATCATCCTCAACCATATTTGGAAATCCTTAAGTAAAGGGACAGAGAAGGACACCTGAAGGTAGCCCTTATTGCTTTTTTCCCATCTCCCTGCAGGCCATCTATTAGAATGTCTGGAAGGCAAACAAGGAGAGGCAGACAGTCAGGAGGCAATAAAAGAGGGCAAGCAGGCTCTGTGTCTGGGGGCAACAGTGCTGGTCGTGGACGCGGTGCATTGTCATCAGCACATGGCCATGGGACACGCTTGTCCTTCTTTTCGGCAGCTGGACATGTTGAGCCACATCATGCCGAAGACTTGGTAGAGTGGATGACCAAGCCCTCCTCCTCCTCCTCATCCTCTCTCACCCAGGCTCAGGGTACTGGCAAAGCAGCTGCCAAAGCGTCCTCTTCCCTGGTATCAATGTCAGACTCATCATCAGTCACTCCTTCCCTAGACCCACCATGTCCTCCTCCTGAGGAGTCCCCCGAACTGTTTGAGCACAGTGTTGGGTACATGCTCCAGGAGGATGCCCAGCGTTTCGAAGGGTCTGATGATGAAACCCAGCTACAGGAAGGCAGTAGCGTGAGAGCAGACAGAGGGGATGCTCAAGAAGGACACCAATCTGGCAGTCATGTTCCAGCAGCTGCAGCATACTGCCAGATTGGCTCCAGTGATGAGGAGGGAGGGGATGATGAGGTCACTGACTCCACGTGGGTGCCTAATAGGAGAGAGGAGGAGGAGGAGGATGAGGAGGAGGCACATCTCCAACGAGGCAGGATGCCCTTTGGTGGCCAGCGTAAGGGCAGTACACTGACGGAATCACACCGCAGAGCTCCGCCTGTGCAGGGGGCTGCCTCTGCCCGTCATTCAAAAAGTTCCTTGGTGTGGGCCTTTTTTGAGGCTAGTGCATCAGATCGCACAGCTGCTGTTTGCAACATATGTCTCAAGCGTATATCGCGTGGCCAAAACATCAGCCGCTTGGGTACCACATGCCTGACCAGACATATGTTGACCTGCCATGCAGCTCGTTGGCAAGCCTACCTCAAAGACCCACACCAAAGAACAAAGCGGACCTCTCCTTGCACCGCATCAGCTGGGATCTCCAACCCCACTATAACTTCAGTCCTCTCTGAAACATGCACTGAGAGGAATGAAGGTGTAGAATTAGGTGTGTCACAGCCAAGTACTTGCGGCCACTCTGCTAGCAGTACACCGACGTCCGATTCTAGCAGGCAAATTTCCCTGCCCCAGCTGCTGGACCGTCGAAAGAAGTTCACTCCCAGCCATCCACATGCCCAGCGGTTGAATGCTAGCTTGGCTAAATTGCTAGCGCTTCAACTGCTGCCTTTTCAGTTGGTAGACTCGGCCCCCTTCCGTGAGTTTGTGCAATGTGCGGTTCCTCAGTGGCAGGTTCCCAAACGCCACTTTTTCTCACGGAAGGCTATTCCGGCTCTCTACCGGCATGTGGAAGGCAATGTCTTGGCCTCGCTGGACAGGGCGGTCAGCGGTAAGGTGCATATTACCGCTGACTCATGGTCCAGCAGGCATGGACAGGGACGTTACCTTTCTTTCACGGCCCATTGGGTCACTCTTTTGGCAGCTGGGAAGGATGCAGGACAAGGTGCAGTAGTGTTGGAGGTTGTTCCACCGCCACGCCTCCAAAATGTTACTACTGGTTGTGACACACCTCTCTCCTCCACCCCCTCCTCTTCTTCTTCCTCCATGGCCTCTTCCTGTGGTTTGTCCTATGAACCAGCGGTGCTCCGTAGCCGTTCACGGGGCTACGCAAGTACGCAGGCAAAAAGATGCCATGCCGTGCTTGCGCTGGTGTGTTTGGGGGACAGAAGCCACACTGGGGCAGAGGTCCTGTCTGCTCTGCAGGGCCAGGCCGAGAGGTGGTTGACGCCACGCCAGCTTAAGCCAGGAATGGTGGTTTGCGACAATGGCACCAACCTCCTCTCCGCCCTCCGACAGGGACAACTGACCCATGTGCCCTGTGTGGCTCACGTCCTTAACCTGGTGGTGCAGCGGTTCTTGGGCAGGTACCCGGGCTTACAGGATGTCCTGAGGCAGGCCAGGAAAGTCTGTGTGCATTTCCGCAGATCTTATAATGCCAGTGCTCGCCTGGCTGAGCTGCAAAAGGAGTTGAACCTGCCCAAGAACCGCCTTATATGTGACATGCCCACCAGGTGGAACTCAACGTTGGCCATGCTGCAGCGGCTGCACACGCAGCAGAGGGCCATCAATGAGTACCTGTGCGACTACGGCACCAGGACAGGGTCAGGGGAGCTTGGTTTTTTTTCTCCACGCCAGTGGGGCATGATCAGGGATGCATGCACTGTCCTGGCACCATTTGAGGAGGCCACGAGGATGGTGAGCAGTGACAGTGCATGCATCCATGACACTGTACCTCTTGTCCACCTGTTGGAGCACACGCTGTGTGGAATAATGGACAGGGCACTTGAGGCAGAACAGAGGCAGGAAGAGGAGGACTTCCTTGCCTCTCAAGGCCCCCTTTACCCAGACAGTGTTCCTTCTGTCCCACCCATCGCACAGGAAGAGGAGGAGGATTGTGTCAGCATGGAGGTGGAGGCTGGCACTCAGCATCATCAGCAGCAGTCTTTTAGGGGTGATTTACAGTCCCAAGAAACCAGTGGACTTGTACGTGGCTGGGAGGAGGTGGCTGCGGATCATGTCGTCCTTAGTGACCCAGAGGACTCCGGAGCGAATGCCTCAGCAAACCTACGCTGCATGGCCTCCCTGATCCTGCAAAGTCTGCGGAAGGATCCTCGTATTCTTCGGATCAAGGAGAGGGACCATTACTGGCTGGCCACTCTCCTTGATCCACGGTACAAGGGTAAGGTTGCGGACCTTATGTTACCGTCGCAGAGGGAGCAGAGGATGAGACAACTCCGGGAGGCCTTGCAGAAAGGTCTGTGCAACGCGTTCCCAGAGACTGGGAGGTTACAAACTCCTGGTCCTGGACAACGAGTTGCTGAGGCTTCGGCCAGTCAAAGAAGGAGCGGTGGGGAAGGTGGCCGTCTGACCGATGCGTTCAGACAATTCTTTAGTCCGCAGCCCCAAAGTATGATCGGTTCCAGCAACCATCGCCAGCGTCTGATAAACATGGTGCAGGAATATCTAGGGGCAAGGTCAGACTTGGACACCTTCCCCACCGAAAATCCTCTGGCTTACTGGGTCTTGAGGATGGATCACTGGCCAGAGCTTGCACAGTATGCAATTGAGCTACTGGCCTGTCCTGCATCCAGTGTTCTTTCGGAACGCACATTCAGTGCTGCTGGAGGCTTTGTCACGGATCACAGGGTGCGCCTGTCCACCGACTCGGTTGATCGACTGACTTTCATCAAGATGAACCAGTCTTGGATCACCACCAGCTACCACACACCTGATGCTGATATAACAGACTAATTGATTTTAACATGTCACATCCCTTCAAGACTGATGCTGATGCTGAGTGCCTGTGCTGTTATGTTGACTGGCTATCCTCCTCCTCCGAGTCCTCAATGATACGATTGATGATGATAGCTTGGAAGATCATTTTTGTTTATGGGTGCCGCCACCAGTGGCTAAGGCCCAATTTTTCAGCCCCTGTTTTACAGGGGCGTGTAATTACAATTTTTTTAGCAATAATTTGCCATAGGGCTCATTGCTGTGCTCCAAGTACAGTATCTGTGAGGGGTTGGAGTGTTGTGGCACCAGTGCCTAAGGCCCAATTTTTCAGCCCCTGTTTAAAAGGGGCGTGTCATTACAATTTTTGAAGCAATACTTTGCAACAGGGCTCATTGCTGTGCTCCAAGTACAGTATCTGTGAGGGGTTGTAGTGTTGTGCCACCAGTGCCTAAGGCCCAATTTTTCAGCCCCTGTTTAACAGGGGCATGTCATTACAATTTTTGAAGCAATACTTTGCAACAGGGCTCATTGCTGTGCTCCAAGTACAGTATCTGTGAGGGGTTGTAGTGTTGTGCCACCAGTGCCTAAGGCCCAATTTTTCAGCCCCTGTTCAACAGGGGCATGCAATTACAATTCTTGATCTAATAATTCACAGCAGGGCCCATTGCTGCACCCACCAAGAGTAACTGTCAGGGCTTACAGTGTTGTGGCACCAGCACCACCATCAAAGGCCCAATTTTTACTACCACTGTTCAACAATTATATGTAATTAAAATTCCTGATATAATAGTTGACAGCAGGGCGTTCCAGCACCAACCAAGAGTAACTGTGAGTGCTTACAGTGTTGTGCCAACACCAACAACTAAGGGGCCTATTTCTGCAGAGTATATACGGCAGGTCCCTACTTTCAAACATCCAACTTACAAACGACTCCTACTTGCAAACGCAAGAAGACAACAGGAAGTGAGAGGAAATCTACCACTAGGAAGGAAAATTCTCTCCTGTAAGAATAAATATGGGAGAAAGGTGTCTCCTCTGTACTGATGCTTTATCAGCAATCCTTGTTTCAAGAAAAACACCACATTTCAAAAACAGTTGTCATTGGGACGGAAAGTGAGGTGAAATGTTCTGAACAGGGGCACAGACAGCAAAACAAATGTTACAGGGGTGATAACCCTTACCTATGTTTTCCAAAAAGTTTAAAAATAGATTTTTGGGCTGGAGCTACACTTCAACAATGTACCTGTTCAAAATTACAAACACATTCTACATAAGAACAAACCTACAGTCCCTGTCTTGTATGCACCGCCTGTATACGGCTGTTCAGAGTATATAGGGCCTTTTTTATTTTATGTGCGGGGTTCCCCTTAATATCCATACAAGACCCAAAGGGGCTGGTAATGGGCTGGGGTAGGGGGGGGGGGGGGTCATGGGGTAGCTATGCCATTTTTCTTAAAGATTTTCATCCATATTACCGGGACCAGACATTACATTAAAGCCGCAAGCAGTTTTAAATGGCTTTTTTTTCCTTTAGAAGTGTCATTTTGTGCAGGGACAGTTCTAAACACGGGAAACACGTGGCACTTCACAGGCATACTTTAGACACCCCCCAGGTACGATATTTAAAGGAATATTTGACTTTTTTTTTTCACTTTATGCATCAGTAAAATGACTGCTCCCGAAAAACGACCGTTTTTAAAACTTCTTTTTGCATTGATACATGTCCCCTGGTGCAGAACCCGGGTTCCCAAACCCTTTTTAGGACAATAACATGCATAATAGTTGTTATAATTAGCACTTTAGAATTCGAACGTTCGCATCCATTGTATTTAATAGGGTTCTAATGTTCGTACGAACTTTCGGTCCGTTCGCGGGTTCTGGTGCGAACCGAACCCGGGGGTGTTCGGCTCATCACTACTCCTTACATTGGTGATCAGTGGGAAGAATGCTCCTTACATTGGTGATCAGTGGGAAGAATGCTCCTTACATTGGTGATCAGTGGGAAGAATGTTCCTTACATTGGTGATCAGTAGGGATGAGCTCGGTGTTCGAGTCGAACATAGGTTCGACTCGAACATCGGCTGTTCGCGCGTTCGGCGAACAACGAACGATTTGGGCCGTTTGCGCCAAATTCGAGTGACGCGAACGGCCCACAATACACTGCGCCATCGCAGTGTAATCCCGGCGCTGTGATTGGCCAAGCATGCACTGTGACCCTGCATGCTTGGCCAATCACAGCGCCGGCAGCGAGGAGAGCAATGATTGGCCACAGGCAGGATGCCTGTGGCCAATTATAGCTGAGGGGGTTTAGTACACGCCCCACACTATAAAAGGCCGCCAGCGCGGCGGCCTTGTGTAGTGTGTTCCGGAGCAGGGAAAGTGAAGGATAGGCAGGGACAGTGTCAAATCTTGTCAAATCTATTCTTTGCTAAACCTTGTGTGTAGGGACAGAGAAGGATAGGCAGGGAGAGTGTCAGTGTCATATTCTTTGCTAAACCTTGTGTGTAGGGAGAGAGAAGGATAGGCAGGGAGAGTGTCAGTGTCATATACTTTGATAAACCTTGTGTGCAGGGAGAGAGAAGGATAGGCAGGGGACAGTGTCAGTGTCATATACTTTGATAAACCTTGTGTGCAGGGAGAGAGAAGGATAGGCAGGGGACAGTGTCATTGTTGCTAAGCCTCCTGCACATTATACACACCTGAAGTTAGCCCGTATTGCTGCTTTTTCCTGGTGTGTTACACCAACAGGATTTTGCGGCACTTACAGCGGGCAGAGTGTACCTCCTGACCATATTACACCTTAACTTAGCCTGTATTGCTGCTTTTTCCTGGTGTGTTACACCAACAGGATTTTGCGGCACTTACAGTGGGCGGAGTGTGCCTCCTGACCATATTACACCTTAACTTAGCCTGTATTGCTGCTTTTTCCTGGTGTGTTACACCAACAGGATTTTGCGGCACTTACAGTGGGCGGAGTGTGCCTCCTGACCATATTACACCTTAACTTAGCCTGTATTGCTGCTTTTTCCTGGTGTGTTACACCAACAGGATTTTGCGGCACTTACAGTGGGCGGAGTGTGCCTCCTGACCATATTACACCTTAACTTAGCCTGTATTGCTGCTTTTTCCTGGTGTGTTACACCAACAGGATTTTGCGGCACTTACAGCGGGCGGAGTGTGCCTCCTGACCATATTACACCTTAACTTAGCCTGTATTGCTGCTTTTTCCTGGTGTGTTACGCCAACAGGATTTTGCAGCACTTACAGCGGGCGGAGTGTGCCTCCTGACCATATTACACCTTAACTTAGCCTGCATTGCTGCTTTTCCCATTTCCCTGCAGGCCATTAGAATGTCTGGAAGGCAAACAAGGAGAGGCAGACAGTCAGGAGCCAAAAAAAGAGGGCAAGCAGGCTCTTTGTCTAGAGACAACAGTGCTGGTCGTGGACGCGGTGCATCGACATCAGCACGTGGCCATGGGACACGCTTGTCCTTCTTTTCGGCAGCTGGACGTGTTGAGCCGCATCATGCCGAAGACTTGGTAGAGTGGATGACCAAGCCCTCCTCATCCTCCTCATCCTCTCTCACCCAGGCTCAGGGTACTGGCAAAAAAGCTGCCAAAGCGTCCTCTTCCCTGGTATCAATGTCATCATCAGTCACTCCAAAAAATGAGAGAAAACCTCTAGTTGGTGGGATTTTGGAGGCAATATAAAAAATATGAAAAAAACTCAATTAAAATTTTGAAATATTTATTTATACACATGCCACATAACGCGGACACATATATGAAAAAAGAACAAATGGTACAAAAAGGCACATATATATGAAAATTCTACAGAAACTACATAGATCTGACATGATACAAATCTTCCGAAAATGAATACAATAGCCTGAGTTGACCGCTCCAGCCAGAAGCAGATCAAAGGAGGCTTGTCCAACGCGTTTCAAACTGTAAACGTCCTTCTTCAGGGAATTCAAATGCATTCACTTCTACAAGAATAAATTTTCTATTAAATACAGAAACAATAAAATAATTTTCACTTTAATTTCAACTGTTATATGAAATACAGCGAAACAGCAAAAAAACTTACACAAAAAAACTCATATGAAAAAATGTTCCATCAATGCTCCCATATGTGCATCCCAGGTTCCAGTAACACTGTGTTGTGGAATCCCCGATACCCTCAAAGTTCCAGGAAAACTTTTCCATCAGAAACAAGTCCATATAAGAAGTACGGACATATGAAAAAATTGGTCCAAGATAGGTGCCTTAAATAAAAAATAACATACATAGGTATGAAAGTAATTCCATTGGGGAGTAAAATAAATCTCCCTAAAGAAAATGGATATGGTACCTGTAGATGGAAAGTGGAAATCTACAATTCGGATTCATCAGGTAATATAACTCATGTAGGAGGACAAAAAACCAGTGGATTCTTGAGTCCAAAGATATATGTCCTAAAACATCAAAAAATATATATGAAATAGGATAAAAATTATTCTATCCATCAAAAAGAGAGAGAAGAAATTCCTCCCTCTCCTAGGTGGAACTTTTAGAATATTACCTGTCAAGAGGATCAAGAATCACGATTGATATCCAGAAAAGGTTCCATGCAACAGAGGTCCATACAAAAACATCCTCTGCCTGCCAGCAGAGGGAGAGAATGACACCATATAACTTCTTTGGCGTCCTATATATCCCTCTGCTGTGTCTGATTGGTCCAGACAGGGTCACATGACGCACCTGCTCATAGAGCAGAGCGTCATGTTGCCATGGATACGCCGCATTTGCCACGCCAGATCACGTCCAGCGCCGGTCACATGACGCAACCGCACCAATCAGCGGCGCGTCTGCCATCGGCGCATAGAGGCAGCAAAATAGGCAGCGAAGCCAGAAAACTGGTCCACGGTCCCATTACATGCCCGATGTGATGCCATCCATCGCGCCCCGCTGAAGAGAAGGGCATGATGAGTGACCACAGAAGCCCGATCAGCCCCAATTCTGGTCCGTTCCGCACCGCAGGAAGTGCAGAGACGGCCATCTTGAGTGTGGGCAAATTTAGGGGATACCGATATAAAGGGTAAAAAAGATGGTGCTGGGTTGTGATGGGACAGTCAGACATGGAGTAACAGTGTGAACTGGTACCCAGGATATAGATCCTTCCCCCAGAACAATAATGTGGACGGGGAGCGGGCCATGGACTATTACCACCGGTGCCGTTTTTAACCTATGATAGGAATGTGTCCCTAACAAGGAAAAAATTGATAGGGGGCAATTTCCCATGGGGAAAACCCCCTCCCCGGCACCGGATATGAACATGTAAAATCGGAAAAACGGGAATACTGGATAGAAATAACGGGCCACCCCAAAGACATACCTCTGGTTGTGTCACTGACCAATTGGATGCATGCATGGGAGCATATCAAGAAATCCCTTCCGCCCAAGGGATCATATATACCTCCGCAGAAAGGACTGTTAACAATATTCAACATACAAAATACATATAAACAACAATCTATATATATCTCAAACCCCACATGTGTGTCAATGTGTCTAGAAAAAAGAGAGATCATCCTATATCCATTGATATGGAGAAAAGCTGGAATAACAAAGATAATTAAAAATTGAGAAATCAATTTCAAACAAGGATGGGTGGGACATCAGGGTATATCAATAAAAGGAAAAAACCCAAAACAGAAACAAAACTAATCAGTCTTTCCAGAGCTAAAGCCCTCCAGGAATGGACGAAAACTTTCGACTTCATTCAGACCTGGGGGCGTGGTTGCCCTAAGGTGCCTGATCCAGCGCATTTCCCGCTGGAGCAGGACCTTATTCCAATCCCCCCCCCTACATGGAATATGAATCCTTTCAATGACTGAAAAAATTACATTGGGCATTCTGTACCTATGTTTTTTAGCTACGTGTCTCCCAAGAGGTAAATAGAGATTCCCTATCCTCATGCTATGTATATGTTTTTCCACTCTCTTCCCTAATTCCTGTCTTGTTTTTCCGACGTAAAAGGATCCACACTGACAGACCATCAAGTAGACCACACCTTGTGTCTTACAATTGGCAAAATGCCTAAATGTGAAGGTCTCCCCATTGGGTAAAGTGAGCGTGGATCCTCCGCCAATGACAGTACATTGAGAGCATGCCCCACAAGGATAGGTCCCAAAGATTTTGCATGGGTCTTTTCTAGCCTCTCCCTTGTATTCACTTTTGACCAACATGCCACCGATGGATTCTGCCTTTTTGAAGGTGATCACTGGTTTGGATGGTACTAGTGTCTTAAGGATTGGATCCTCAGTAAGGATGGGCCAGTATTTGGTTAGAATCTGTCTGATTTTCTTATGCTCATTGGAGAATTTGAAAATTATCCTTGAAGTATCATCTTCCTGAGTTTTTTTCTTTTTCTTAGAAGTTTTGAAAATCAAAGTGTGTCTTTCCATTCCCTTTACTCTGTTGAAAGCTTTCTTTAAGGTGGATCTACTATAACCTCTCGCTAGTAGGCGGTTACTTAGCTCATTAGATTCAAATTGAAAATCCTCATCTGATGTACAATTCCTCCTGATTCGGAGGAACTGGCTAAAAGGTATGGATTCTTTGAGTGTTGTTGGGTGGAAACTGGCTGCGTGCAACATCGTGTTGCCAGCCGTCTCCTTCCTAAACAGTCTGCTTTGGACTTTTCCCTGTATATCTTTAGATATAAGGATATCGAGAAAGCTGACTTTCTCAAAGTCGTAGGACATAGTAAAGAATAAATTTAGGTTGTTGGTATTCATAAGTTCCAAAACTTTCTTGAGCATATCTTCAGGCCCATCCCAAATAATGAAGATGTCGTCTATGTAGCGCTGCCACATAAGAATGTGGCAGGCACACATAGACGCATCATCCCCCAGGAGGAAGTCCTTCTCCCACTCCCCCAGGTACAGGTTGGCATATGAGGGTGCACAGCACGTCCCCATAGCCACCCCCTGCACCTGGAGGTAGTGGGAGCCCTGAAATAAAAAAATATTATGATGTAAAATAAAATCAAGCATCTGTATGATGAATTGATTAAACTTCCAGTCAGTGGTTGGGCGTTGTCGTAACACTCTTTGGACAGCTAAAATACCAAGATCGTGTGGTATGCTGTTATAAAGTGACTCTACGTCTACAGTCACCAAAAAGGCTGATGGAGGTACGACAAGACCTTCCAATATTTGCAGAAGGTGGATTGTGTCTTTAGTGTACGAAGGGAGATCCATCACATGGGGTCTGAGGTGCTGGTCAATGACTCGGCTAGCCCCTTTAGAGATGGAACCATTACCCGATATGATGGGCCTACCTGGTGGCCTCAACAGGTTTTTGTGCACTTTAGGAAGTGCATACATCGTAGGGGTACGTGGGTGTCGGGTTCTAATAAAGTCCCAGGTATCTTGGTTTATGGCACCGTCTCTGAAGGATTCATCAACCAATTGATAGAATTCGCTATTCATTCTATCCACTGTGGATGAGGAGATTTTGCGATAGCATTTAGGATCCCTGAGTCACTCCTCAGTCACTCCTTCCCTAGACCAACCATGTCCTTCTGAGGAGTCCCCCGAACTGTTTGAGCACAGTGTTGGGTACATGCTCCAGGAGGATGCCCAGCGTTTCGAAGGGTCTGATGATGATACCCAGCTAGAGGAAGGCAGTAGCGTGAGAGCAGAGAGAGGGGATGCTCAAGAAGGACACCAATCTGGCAGTCATGTTCCAGCAGCTGCAGCATACTGCCAGATTGGCTCCAGTAAAGAGGAGAGAGGGGATGATGAGGTCACTGACTCCCCGTGGGTGCCTAATAGGAGAGAGGAGGAGGAGGAGGAGGATGAGGAGGAGGCACATCTCCAACGAGGCAGGATGCCCTCGGGGGGCCAGCGTAAGGGCAGCACACCGACGGAATCACACCGCAGAGCTCCGCCTGTGCAGGGCGCTGCCTCTGCCCGTTATTCAAAAAGTTCTTTGGTGTGGGCCTTTTTTGAGTCGAGTGCATCAGATCGCACAGCTGCTGTTTGCAACATATGTCTCAAGCGTATATCGCGTGGCCAAAACATCACCCGCTTGGGCACCACATGCTTGACCAGACATATGTTGACCTGCCATGCAGCTCGTTGGCAAGCCTACCTTAAAGACCCACACCAAAGAACAAAGCTGACCTCTTCTTGCACCGCATCAGCTGGGATCTCTAACCCCACTATACCTTCAGTCCTCTCTGAAACCTGCTCTGAGAGGAATGAAGGTGTAGAATTAGGTGTGTCACAGCCAAGTACTTGCGGGCACTCTGCTAGCAGTACACCAACGTCCGATTCTAGCAGGCAAATTTCCCTGCCCCAGCTGCTGGACCGTCAAAAGAAGTTCACTCCCAGCCATCCACATGCCCAGCGGTTGAATGCTAGCTTGGCTAAATTGCTAGCGCTTCAACTGCTGCCTTTTCAGTTGGTAGACTCGGCCCCCTTCCGTGAGGCCTCGTACACACGACCGATTTTCTCGGCAAGAACCAGCAAGAAACTTGCTGGCAGAGATGTCTTGCCGAGTACATCGGTCGTGTGTACGCGGCTATCGGGTTTCTCGTCGAGAAAACCGACAAGTAACCTCGACGAGAAAATAGAGAACCTGCTCTCTATTTTCTCATCGAGATTCTCGTCAGCCTGTTTCTCGACGAGAAAAGTGAGTGTGTGTACACTTACCTGTCCGCCGGGAAGCCCGCGCATGTTCGAAATGAATTCGACGCATGCGCGGTAGCTTCCTAGGCATACGTAGGGTATACCAAGATGGCGGCGACGGCATCGAATGTGACGAGCGCATGCTCGTCGTAGTCGATGACGTCACCGCGTACGCTCCATTCAAAGAACCGCGGGTTCTTTGAAATGAGCGTGTGTACACTCGGCCGGGACAAGTTTCTTGTCCAAGAATCTCGTCGAAAAAAACGACATGTTTTTTTCAACGAGAATCTCGGCCGTGTGTACGAGGCCATAGTTTGTGCAATGTGCGGTTCCTCAGTGGCAGGTTCCCAAACGCCACTTTTTCTCACGGAAGGCGATTCCGGCTCTCTACCGGCATGTGGAAGGCAATGTCTTGGCCTCGCTGGACAGGGCGGTCAGGTGCATATTACCGCTGACTCATGGTCCAGCAGGCATGGACAGGGATGTTACCTTTCTTTCACGGCCCATTGGGTCACTCTTTTGGCAGCTGGGAAGGATGCAGGACAAGGTGCAGTAGTGTTGGAGGTTGTTCCACCGCCACGCCTCCAAAATGCTACTACTGGTTGTGACACACCTCTGTCCTCCACCCCCTCCTCTTCTTCATCCTCCGTGGCCTCTTCCTGTGCTTTGTCCTCGGAACCAGCGGTGCTCCATAGGCGTTCAAGGGGCTACGCAAGTACGCAGGCAAAAAGATGCCATGCCGTGCTTGCGCTGGTGTGTTTGGGGGACAGGAGCCACACTGGGGCAGAGGTTCTGTCTGCTCTGCAGGGGCAGGCCGAGAGGTGGTTGACGCCACGCCAGCTTAAGCCAGGAATGGTAGTTTGCGACAATGGCACCAACCTCCTCTCTCCGACAGGGACAACTGACCCATGTGCCCTGTGTGGCTCACGTCCTTAACCTGGTGGTACAGCGGTTCTTGGGCAGGTACCCGGGCTTACAGGATGTCCTGAGGCAGGCCAGGAAAGTCTGTGTGCATTTCCGCAGATCTTATAATGCCAGTGCTCGCCTGGCTGAGCTGCAAAAAGAGTTGAACCTGCCCAAGAACCGCCTTATATGTGACATGCCCACCAGGTGGAACTCAACGTTGGTCATGCTGCAGCGGCTGCACACGCAGCAGACGGCCATCAATGAGTACCTGTGCGACTACGGCACCAGGACAGGGTCAGGGGAGCTCGGTTTTTTTCACCACGCCAGTGGGGCATGATCAGGAATGCATGCACTGTCCGGGCACCATTTGAGGAGGCCACGAGGATGGTGAGCAGTGACAGTGCATGCATCAGTGACACTGTACCTCTTGTCCACCTGTTGGAACATACGCTGCGTGGAATAATGGACAGGGCACTTGAGGCAGAACAGAGGCAGGAAGAGGAGGACTTCCTTGCCTCTCAAGGCCCCCTTTACCCAGACAGTGTTCCTTCTGTCCCACCCATCGCACAGGAAGAAGAGGAGGAGGATTGTGTCAGCATGGAGGTGGAGCCTGGCACTCAGCATCATCAGCAGCAGTCTTTTAGGGATGATTTACAGTCCCAAGAAACCAGTGGACTTGTACGTGGCTGGGAGGAGGTGGCTGCGGATCATGTCGTCCTTAGTGACCCAGAGGACTCCGGACTGAATGACTCAGCTAACCTACGCTGCATGGCCTCCCTGATCCTGCAAAGTCTGCGGATGGATCCTCGTATTCTTCGAATCAAGGAGAGGGACCATTACTGGCTGGCCACTCTCCTTGATCCACGGTACAAGGGTAAGGTTGCAGACCTTATCTTACCGTCGCAGAGGGAGCAGAGGATGAGACAACTCCGGGAGGCCTTGCAGAAAGGTCTGTGCAACGCGTTCCCAGAGACTGGGAGGTTACAAACTCCTGGTCCTGGACAACGAGTTGCTGAGGCTTCGGTCAGTCAAAGAAGGAGCGGTGGAGAAGGTGGCCGTCTGACCGAAACGTTCAGACAATTCTTTAGTCCGCAGCCCCAAGGTATGATCGGTTCCAGCAACCATCGCCAGCGTCTGATATACATGGTGCAGGAATACCTAGGGGCAAGGTCAGACTTGGACACCTTCCCCACCGAAAATCCTCTGGCTTACTGGGTCTTGAGGATGGATCACTGACCAGAGCTTGCACAGTATGCAATTGAGCTACTGGCCTGTCCTGCATCCAGCGTTCTTTCAGAACGCACATTCAGTGCTGCTGGAGGATTTGTCACGGATCACAGGGTGCGCCTGTCCACCGACTCTGTTGATCGACTGACCTTCATAAAGATGAACCAGTCTTGGATCACCACCAGCTACCAAACACCTGAAGCTGATATAACAGACTAATTTATTTTCAAATGTCACATCCCTTCAAGACTGATGCTGATGCTGAGAGACTGTCCTGTTATGTTGACTGACTATCCTCCTCCTCCTCAATGATCCGATTGACGATGATAGCTTTGAAGAACATTTTTGTTTCTGGGTGCCGCCACCAGTGGCTAAGGCCCAATTTTTCAGCCCCTGTTTAACAGGGGTGTGTTATTACAATTTTTTATGCAATGCTTTGCAGCAGGGCTCATTCCTGCACTCCAACTAGAGTATCTGGGAGTGGTTGCAGTGTCGTGGCACCAGCACCAGTGGCTAAGGCCCAGTTTTTCAGCCCCTGTTTAACAGGGGTGTGTGATGGGGTAGCTATGCCATTTTTCTTAAAGATTTTCATCCATATTACCGGGACCAGACATTACATTAAAGCCGCAAGCAGTTTTAAATGGCTTTTTTTCCTTTAGAAATGTAATTTTGTGCAGGGACAGTTCTAAACACGGGAAACACGTGGCACTTCACAGGCATACTTTAGACACCCCCCAGGTACGATATTTAAAGGAATATTTGACTTTTTTTTTCACTTTATGCATCATTAAAATGACTGCTCCAGAAAAACGGCCGTTTTTAAAACTTCTTTTTGCATTGATACATGTCCCCTGGTGCAGAACCCGGGTTCCCAAACCCTTTTTAGGACAATAACATGCATAATAGTCGTTATAATTAGCTCTTCAGATTTCGAACGTTCGCATCCATTGTATTTAATAGGGTTCTAAATTTCTTGCGAACTTTCGGTCCGTTCGCGGGTTCTGGTGCGAACCGAACCCGGGGGTGTTCGGCTCATCACTAGTGATCAGTGAGAAGAATGTTCCTTACATTGCTGGTCAGTGGGAAGAATGTCCCTTACATTGGTGATCAGTGGGAAGAATGCTCCTTACATTGGTGATCAGTGGGAAGAATGTCCCTTACATTGGTGATCAGGGGGAAGAACGCTCCCTACATTGATGATCAGTGAGAAGAATGTTCCTTACATTGGTGATCAGTGGGAAGAATGTCCCTTACATTGGTGATCATCAGTGGGAAGAATGTTCCTTACATTGGTGATCAGTGGGAAGAATGCTCCTTACATTGGTGATCAGTGGGAAGAATGTTCCTTACATTGGTGATCAGTGGGAAGAATGTTCCTTACATTGGTGATCAGTGGGAAGAATGTCCCTTACATTGGTGATCAGTGGGAAGAATGTTCCTTACATTGGTGATCATCAGTGGGAAGAATGTTCCTTACATTGGTGATCAGTGGGAAGAATGTTCCTTACATTGGTGATCAGTGGGAAGAATGTTCCTTACATTGGTGATCAGTGGGAAGAATGCTCCTTACATTGGTGATCAGGGGGAAGAATGCTCCTTACATTGGTGATCAGTGGGAAGAATGTTCCTTACATTGGTGATCAGGGGGAAGAATGCTCCTTACATTGGTGATCAGTGGGAAGAATGTTCCTTACATTGGTGATCAGGGGGAAGAATGCTCCTTACATTGGTGATCAGTGGGAAGAATGTTCCTTACATTGGTGATCAGTGGGAAGAATGCTCCTTACATTGGTGATCAGGGGGAAGAATGCTCCTTACATTGGTGATCAGTGGGAAGAATGCTCCTTACATTGGTGATCAGTGGGAAGAATGCTCCTTACATTGGTGATCAGTGGGAAGAATGTTCCTTACATTGGTGATCAGTGGGAAGAATGTTCCTTACATTGGTGATCAGTGAGAAGAATGTTCCTTACATTGGTGGTCAGTGAGAAGAATGTTCCTTACAATGGTGATAAGTGGGAAGAATGTTCCTTACATTGGTGATCAGTGAGAAGAATGTTCCTTACATTGGTGATCAGTGGGAAGAATGCTCCTTACATTGGTGATCAGTGGGAAGAATGTTCCTTACATTGGTGATCAGTGGGAAGAATGTTCCTTACAATGGTGATAAGTGGGAAGAATGCTCCTTACATTGGTGAAATTACCTCCTTGCAGATACCTAAAAAGATTATTGGTGTCATGTTGCTGGATTGGCTCTGACATTATACAGGTAGGTACCATCAGATGGACAATCAATCAGCCACAGCTCATGGAACCCCTAGGAAGCGATGGAGGAACCCTGGCTGAGAACGGCTGGTAGATACACTAACCCTAACATATTATAGGATAGCTTTGCTTTTAGGAGTCTGTCATTGCTGACCTCTCCTTCTGTTAGTCACCTTGCTGTCATACTTATCCTACAGCTTTAACATTTCCGAGTCATCCCTCAACAACTGATAACCATGACAGCCAGGCAGCTAGCATTTTGAGAAGGCAGCTTATTTTTCCCAGCACAGGTTTCCATTAACTGATATATAGGCAGACTTGTTATACTGGAGATACTGAATATGTATCCTCATCTAAAAAGGTCTGTCATGCTTATTATTTACTGTATATAGCACCTACAATTTACATAGTGCTTTATATATATATATATATATATATATATATATATATATATATTGTACACTCACTTCAGTCCCCGCCCCCAAGGAGCTTACAATTTACCTACCAGCATGTCTTTTGAGTGTGGGAGGAAACCAGAGTACCCAGGAGAACATGTAAACTCCATGCAGGTAATGTTGTGGTTGGGATTCAAACCAACAACCTGTGTACTGCAAGGCAGACATCGCTAACCACTAAGCCACTCTGCTCAATGGAAACCTGGGCATAATCAAAAGCAGGTAAGTTGCCCATGAATGCCTTTACACATGGGGTGTCCGCTCCTCCTCAGAGCCTGTGAGGTATAGAGGAGCCCAGGCCAGTGCTTTATGGAAGAAACCCATGCCGTTTTCTTTGGATCGCTGGTAAGCTGGCCATACATTATACAATATGATTGTACAAACTGCATACAATCTCCTCCAGATCTACAAAACTACTTAATAGAAGTCCTACCTTGACATAAAATCTATTCCAATTGTATCCAGTTGGGTTGGCTTCTGTCCTACATAGTCAGTGGTAGATATAAAGCAGATTGCAAGGTGTATGGCCAGCTTTAACCACTTTAACCCCCGGAGGATTTGGCTGCCCAATGACCTTGCCATTTTTTGCGATTCGGCACTGCGTCGCTTTAACTGACAATTGCGCGGTCGTGCGACGTGGCTCCCAAACAGAATTGACGTCCCACAAATAGAACTTTCTTTTGGTGGTATTTGATCACCTCTGCGGTTTTGATTTTTTGCGCTATAAACAAAAATAGAGCGACAATTTAAAAAAAAAAGCCACATTTTTTACTTTTTGCTCTAATAAATATCCCCAAAAAATATATAAAAAAACGAATTTCTTCATCAGTTTAGGCCGATACATATTCTTCTACATATTTTTGGTAAAAAAAAATAAAAAATCACAATAAGTGTATATTGATTGGTTTGCGCAAAAGTTATAGTGTCTACAAAATAGGGGATAGTTTTATGGCATTTTTTTTTCTTTTTAGTGTAATGGCGGCGATCAGTGACTGCGACATTATGGCGGACACATCGGACACTTTTGACACTATTTTGGGACCATTGTCATTTATACAGCGATCAGTGCTATAAAAATGCACTGATTACTGTGTAAATGACACTGGCAGGGAAGGGGTTAACCACTAGGTGGCGCTGAAGGGGTTAGGTGTGTCCTAGGGAGGGATTCTAACTGTGTAGGCGTGGCTACAAGTGACACGACACTGATCACTGCTCCCGATGACAGGGAGCAGTAGATCAGTGTCCTGTCACAAGGCAGAACAGGGAAATGCC
Organism: Rana muscosa; assembly: GCA_029206835.1. Taxonomy (NCBI): domain Eukaryota; kingdom Metazoa; phylum Chordata; class Amphibia; order Anura; family Ranidae; genus Rana; species Rana muscosa. The sequence continues at coordinate 43,746,524 of CM055124.1, read as the reverse complement.
TTGTTTACAAAGGCATCTCCCTGTTCTGCAGCTCCGTAACACGATCGCGGGACACCGACGGACATCGAGTCCGCAGGTCCCGCGGGCACGGTCACGGAGCTTGCGGCAGGGGCGCACGCCCGCACGGCAGCAAATTCAAAGCAATGTACCTGTACGTTGCTTTGCACAACCGTGCCCTTCTGCCAACGTATATGTACAGGAGGCGGTCGGCAAGCGGTTAAAGAGGTGCTGACAGCATAGTGGATGTTCCATTCCCTTCCCTATCTTCAGTTGACCCTCTTCAATCTCTGCACAAAAAATGTTCTTTATCACGTGGGTGGGAATCTAATTAATGAAGATCATACCAGCGGAGGGGATTGTATTCTCTGGAAGACAAGCAGGGAAGAATCACAGTGCTGATTGCTGCTGAGTCAGTACATTTATCTTTTATCTTACAGACCCTGCGTCTGGTATGACTAGGCTGGGGACTACGGATTATACGATGCGAAGAAGACCAAGACCAAAAGTTGAATATCTGTTTGCATAAATTGCGTCACGCAAAGACATCCAAGGAAATGAGCGAGAAATCAATTATACATAATTATACTAGGATATGTGTAAAGAAATGTGTTTATGATTAAATAAATTTGTTGTTTAAAGTTAAGAGTTTTTTTTTTATTATTATACCATCCCTATTGACAAATAGTGTTTACTAACAACTATATATATATTAGGGCTGTTACTGATTAAAATTTTCGTGTTCGATTAATCGTTTTTTTTTTTTAAATCGATTAATCCACTAATTTCGATTAATTATAAACGCACATACAGATCCAACTACTTTTAGCTGATCTCCTTGCAGGCTGATTCCCAGTGCAGCTACCAACCACTGGAAAAATGGATAGCAGGATACAAAAAACACACAAAAGGCAGAGCTCGATGGGAATAGCATTAAAACTTTTATAATCTTCAAGTAGGTAACAAAATAAATATTGCACTGGAGATAAAATCAATGTAGCTACATAAACTGTAAAAATAGTGCGAGTAATACTAAACGGTAGCAAAATCAGTCATAAAAACATGTAGCTAAGTATGATACTGGTATAAAAATGTGTACAACGATACCACTGCTGAATCCAGATGAGGAGGGGTTAACATCAGTCCATCGGCATGTAGATGTCCCGTGAAGGGAACTATCACAACTCCAAGTGGATGGCTGTAGAATCCCAGGTTGATAGAGGGAAGTGATAGAGGGAAGTGTAACAGCCCTTGCGTGTGGCAGATAGTAAGGTCCCGCCGGCATGCAGATATGAAGGCACAGCAAAGGAGCCCTTCAGATGGACACGGCAAGCCCCGCCGGTGTTCGTGACGTCATTGAACTCCCTGAAGACCCAGAAGTCGGGGGAGAGGTGTGTACCAATCAAAAGAATTTTGATTGATCAAAACAATTAATCAAGGAGTTAATCGTTAATTTCCACAGCCCTAATATATATATATATATATATATATATAGAATATATGAGATAACTAGATATATATGTAATGTTTTACAATAATACATAAAATGCACAGTAGGGGGCAGCAACATAGCTGACGCAAGCAGATGAGCACTGTGTGTTGTCGTGGGCAATTTAATTTCTTGCTATTATACAATGTTGCTACTTCTTGACAATGAGCAATACATCAATTATACAAAATTAGCTAACACTCCCCAAAACAAAATAAACCCCCCCCCCCCCTAAAAAAAAAAAAAAAACAGGAGATAAGTGTTGTTTACTGTGTATATATATATACCACACAAATATTACATCACTGCTGGCTTTCCTCCTCTCCCACACAGGGGGATTGTTTCAGGAAGGAGAGCAGGGGGTTGGGGGGGGTCCGCCCTTTCCTGAATGAACACAGTAAGCAATCGGTATCAATCACTCCTGTGTCCATTCATTACCGAAGCATGGTAAACTGTTTACTATGCTTCAGTGTGTGAATGAACAGGAAGCCTCAGAGCACTTTCCACTCAGTGCAGCTGAGGGTGTTAAAGCAGGAAGGATCCTAACGGATCTGAAACTGTTGTAATTTTGATGAGCTTTTGACTCTTAAAAATTATAAAAAAAAATTATAAATAATATTATATATATATAAAAAATTCAATGGGATTGCTGCACGAAAACTTATTTTTATGGAAAAATTTGTCAAAAAGACATCAAAAGCGTCATCATTATCTTCAAGATCATGATTGCCTGATTGTACAGATGGCGCTTTTGACGAATTTTTCAATAAAAATAAGTTTTTGTGCAGCACATCCCAGTGGGAAGGCTTGATTGCTATATATATATATATATATATATATATATATATATATATATATATATATATATACTCTCTCTCTCTTCCCCCCCCCCCCACACACAGTAGTTAAAAAAAAAAAAAAAAAAAAAAAAGGAGATACCGGACTATATAGGCCAGATGAGACGTACACACCCAACCATATAAAAACAATACATTTTATTGTAAAATCGGTCTACAATACCATACAAATTATTATTTATTTATGGGGGGGGCTGTTAATATTGCAATTGTCTATAAAAAATAAATATAATAATATTAACATGCTTATATTAGCATGCTTATTAAAAAGAAAAATATAACCCAAAACTTACTGCAATTTGGTGTCTTGGTAATGGTTCTTGGACCGGACTCCTTACTGTTTTTTTTTATTTTATTATTATTATTTATTTTATTATTATTTTTTGGGGGTTTCTTCTATATTTCATTTATTTTTATTTTTTTCAACAATACATTTTTTATTTTGTTAAGTAAGAACAATACAAATAAAATTGCTGTAAATATTAATCAACATTTGTAGTAATATTTATACTATAAAAGGCATTTAGTATAGAGTTATTCAGTTCTTGATGTCCTGGACCTGCCTACCCCTAATGGGTTCATACTGTAGGCCTGGGAGGTCACCAAGTAAATCTATAATTCAGCCCAATTTAAACTTTAATTAGGGAAGGAATATTAGAAGAGGGGAAATCAAAAATATAAGGGAAACCAGAAATAATGATCTACACCGACATATTGCTTACCGTATTTGCCGGCGTATAAGACGACCCCCTAATTTTCCAGCTAAAAGGTTGGTTTTGGGATATACTCGCCGTATAAGACCCCCCCATTGCATACCTCACTGTGCCCATTGCATACCTCACTGTGCCCATCTCCAGATCTCCATACCTTATCCCTGTATGCAGAGTCAGACTGCGGGCGTCCATTATTCAAAAGCCGCGTCTCCTCCTCGTCCTGCTCCGTGATAGGCAGAACACTCAGTTTTCCCAGCAGAGCCTGTGTTCGGTGTTCCGCCTATCACGGAGGTCCTTTCGTTCGAGGCCGAGGATGAGAGAGCCTCCGTGATAGGCGGAACACCGAACACAGGCTCTGCTGGGAAACTGAGTGTTCCGCCTATCACGGAACAGGACGAGGAGGAGGCGCGGCTTTTGAATAACGGACACCAGCAGTCTGACTCATACAGGTACCGACGTATAAGACGACCCCTGACTTTTGGGGGATATTTTTAAGTACAAAAGGTCATCTTATATGCCGGAAAATACGGTAATTGACTGTTCAGAGCATTCCCAGACATTTGTTTGTTTTCAATACTTGAGGGGATTGTAGCCGTATTAGTGCAGTTGTGACAGAGAAAATTGAGTACTGTCTGTGATACTTTTTTTTTTTTTTGCACTAACATATAATTTTTCATGGACGAATCCCCTTCAAGGTCCAAGCAGTACTGCTTGGACCTTGAAGAAAGGAACATGCCCCGAAAGCTCGTCCATGAAAAATTGTACGTTAGTACAAATAAAAAAAGTATCACGGACAGTACTCAATTTTCTTTGTTTTCAATAATACATAAACTGCACAGCAGGGGGCAGCAGCATAGCAGACAGAAGAAGATGAGCTGTGTGTGGTCAGATTGCTTAATGAGTGTCCAATTTGATCCCTTGGCCTATTGTACGATTTAACCACTTCCTAACAATCGCCTCATCTGAGACAAATTGATTTGGACAGCTTATTTGTATGAGGGTAAAACACCCCCGGGGCTGTAGGACGGTACATGGGAGATTTCAATCACTTGCCAGGAACTGTTTTGCAATCTTCAGTGCAGGCACTTTAGCTCCCAATGAAAACATAATAATCCTGTTTACTCCATAAGGCTAAGCAGATCGGCCCCTAGAAACAGATTCATCTTTCATTACCGAATACTGAACAAGCGAGCTGGAAGAAGGATGACGCCTGCGGTCACACAAGTATTTAGCCGGTGACTCAGAAATGAATACAGAGGAGAAGTATGACAGACAGGCAACTAGCATTTTCAGAACATTTGAGGACAAAAATAAATAAATATTTCAGTAGACATCAGTCTGTCAGTTATAAAAAGCCTAGGAGCCTATTCACACCTTTTTATTCTGGTGTGTTGTGTTGACGTGCGTTATGTCATGCGTTAAGTCAGGGGTCTCAAACTGGCGGCCCTCCAGCTGTTGCGGAACTACAAGTCCCATCATGCCTCTGGAGTCATGATTGTAACTGTCAGCCTTGCAATGCCTCATGGGACTTGTAGTTTTGCAACAGCTGGAGGGCCGCCAGTTTTAGACCCCTGCTGTAAAGTATAGCTAAAGGAAAAACATTTTTTTTTTTTAGTTTTGGATAGAGTGGAGAGGGATTAGTTAAGGCAGAGGTCTCAAACTGGTGGCCCTCCAGCTGTTGCGGAACTACAAGTCCCATCATGCCTCTGGAGTCATGATTGTAACTGTTTAGCCTTGCAACGCCTCATGGGACTTGTAGTTTTGCAACAGCTGGAGGGCCGCCAGTTTTAGACCCCTGCTTTAAAGTATAGCTAAAGGAAAAACATTTTTTTTTTTAGTTTTGGATAGAGTGGAGAGGGATTAGTTAAGTCTGAATGGCAGTTTGGAAATGTGGTCACCCTAAGCCACCACAAGGCACAATACTGTGCTACAGTGCAGTGTGTTGCAACGCATGTGTGGCACTGCCCATACTGTTTGGTGTGTTAAAGTAGAACTATAGGCAAAACTTTTTATTTTTATTTTAGAAGGAGGAGTTATAACCCCAATCACATTTTTTTTTTTTGTCATCTGTGTCCCATTTCTGAGATTTCCTTTCACTTCCTGTCCCATAGCCAAACAGGAAGTGAGAGGAAATCCCTGCAAATTAAGGGAATCCCTTGGGGACCCCCAGGTCACCAGAACTAGTGTCCCCATTGGAAGATTTCCCCTCTATTACTTTACTGGGGACAACCCAATGTGGGATTTTCTTTTATGTTCCCTTTCAATGATCATGGTAAACAGGACAAATAGAGAGGGGGAAGCTCCCTAACGGGGACACAGACAGCAATAAAAACCGACAGGGGTTCTAATCCCTCTCCACTCTATCCAAAAAAAAAAAAAAAGTTTTGCCTTTAGCTATACTTTAATGCAGGGGTCTAAAACTATATACAATAAAAAGGTGTAGCGCTGGATAATGAATAATATGCAACCATATAATTCAGTGTACAAATATGAAGTGAAAAAGTATAGAAAAACAATGTGTACACTAATCAGTAAATCTCAGAAGTTCATAAGTGAATGACTCCAAATGGAGAGATCAAAAAGTTCAATCAATATGTGTGAGGCTCCAATGATGGAAGATGAATATATACAGTCCAATACAGGGGGTCCCTGACTTATGAACGCCCGAGTTACGAACTTCTCCTACTTACGAACCGGGCGCTGCGGGGACCCTCTGCCATTTTGGGTGGACCGTCTGCTGTTCTGCGCATGCGCGGCCAGACGTAGCCTCGGGAAATGTCGGAAATGTCTGTAATTGGCCGCGCATGCGCAGAATGGCATATTTTCGATCTACAAACAGGAGGAAAGTCCCTAGCGGGTTCGTAACCCGGGGACCCCCTGTACGTGAAGAGACCCATCACCAGGAGAAAGAATGAAGGCTTACCAACTAGCCTGCGACCGCCCTTCTCAGGGGAGTCAAAACAGGCTCAGCAGAACGACAGTCCTCAAAGGAATGATGCGGTGTCCTCCCGTTTGCAGATACTCAGATTCCACTGCCACGCTGTACCAACAGCAGGGGTCCACGTACTCGCAGCATGTCAGTCCTTGGCACTCTTGTTGGTGTCCTGTGGCACCCCCTTGTGAGTATCTTGAGGCCTCTAGCTCGTGTCTGATGGCATCCTCGTCTAAAACTGGCGGCCCTCCAGCTGTTGCAAAACTACAAGTCCCATGAGGCATTGCAAGGCTGACAGTTACCATCATGACTCCAGAGGCATGATGGGACTTGTAGTTTTGCAACAGCTGGAGGCCGCCAGTTTGAGACCCATGCTTTAATGCAATTTTCTCAACCCAAGTACCCCCAACAGGTCATGTTTTCAGGATTTCCCTCAGATGAAAGGGCTGTGGTAAATACTAAGGCAGTGAAACTGATCAAATCACCTGTGCAAAATAATGAAGAGCCTGAAAACATGACCTGGTGGAGGAACTTGAGGACTGGATTTAAGTCACATTGCTTTAATGGACTCTTATAGACGACAGAATTGATAAACATCCTCCAAGGGTTGGAAAGGGTCAACAACCCCCCTGTGGTCAGAATTAGATGACTCTCAGGTGTTCTCCAGCCTCTGCTTGGTAATTGGTTAATTGGCATTCATCTGAAGTCTCATTTTCCTTATATAACCCTCTGTAAGGTGAAGGGGAAGTAAATTAGGTTCTTTTAGTAGTTGTTTTATTAGCAGGTAGGAAGGTTGCTGGGCTTGAGCTGCAGAACAGAGGTGAGATAGTGGCTAGACTTGACTTTTATGGGATGGGTGTCTGTAGCATGTTAATGTTTGTATGCTTCCTGTTTGGTAAGGCTGTAATTGTGTGGTGGGGTCTTGTAACAAAACCATTGAGGGCCATCCTGCTACTTCAAGCTTATGATCAAAGTGCTTTTTTATAACAGTCGTAGGGGTCAGTTTCTGCTTGGGGGGGGGGGGGGGGGTTCCTTTTTAATGGCCATCCTGCTACTTCAACCTTCTAATGGTTGAAGGAGTCAGTAGTTCCTGGTTGGAGTTCCTCCCAATGGGTGCTTTGGGGGTTCTTTTGTTGAGGGCCATCCTACCACTCTAAACCTGATCATAGTGCTGCATAATGGTTGTAAGGGTCAGTAGTTCCTGGTTGGGGTTCTTTTGAGGCCAATCCTGCTATTACAACCTTCTGAGTCTTTTTTCTGATCAAAGATGCTAAACAGTTGGTCAGCCATTTCTGATCAGGGTTCCTCCAAAGGGGTGTTTTTTTTACACTGGTTGACTGACCTCCCACTTGATGATGGTGCCTATGTACTTCCAAGGCCACTTGGCAGACCCAGCAGCATGATGTCAATCTTAAGCAGGGGTCTCAAACTGGCGGCCCTCCAGCTGTTGCAAAACTACGAGTCCCATATTGCCTGTGGGAGTCATGCTTGTGTAGCGGGTATGTACTATTTAGAGGCAGCATCTGGGTGGTAGTATGACCCAGATGCACTAATTGGTACAGTAGGGCTGTGCTCTATTCGTGTGAGGACAACAGTTGTGTTCAGTTCCCTGTGGCTCAGTAGGTGGCGCTGTTGCCTAGGGCTGGGGTTCAACCATCACTGCAGTGCCGTACCCTTTGTGACCTCTCGCAGCAGCTTTACTGCAGGGTGGGGAACCTGCTGTGCTTGCTGGGAGAGGATATAAAGGGGGTGGACATCTTCACCACAAAGTCCGAGTCCCAGGCACCTTTAGCCTGAGGGCTGCTATCCGTGATCGGTGTCCAGGCGGCCTAGGCCTGTACACGTGGAGTTCGTGTTCCATCCCAGACACCTTCGGTCTGGGGTGAGGTACTCAACCTGAGGCCCAGTACCTTCCACTGGGTCCTGTGAGGGAGGGATCGTCCTAAGGTGCCCTGGGTGTTGGGTGCCTGAATCCAGGGCGTAAGGGACCAGAGAGGGGCTCCTCCCGAAGAGCTGGTACAGCATATTGCCAGTGCCGGGTGGACCTCCTGGAGACCGTCCGGATGGATGTCTTTTCCCAACAAGGGCCAATTCATCTAGGAAGGAGGTTCATGTTCTATCACCGGTGGCAGCGGTTCATTTAATTCACTCAGGTCGGTGGCAGGGGCCTCAACAGTTCACCCGGTCGGTGGCAGCGACCAATCTCACGGTCGGTGGCAGAGACCGTGCGCCAAGCCTATTTGCACTAGAAGGAATAGGAGAGTTCATTGTGCCTGGACCTACTCGTATCCACACCCCTGTCTGTTCATTTAAAAGTTCAACTGATGCTGTTCACTTGTCAAGAAGAATAAAGGAGTGTTGGACTTTTTATGGTGTGGGGCTCTTGCTGACAGTCAAACTTCCACAGGAGAAGCGGAGGCTCCATACAGAACACAGACCCGAAGGTAAACGAAGTGTTGGCTTTCACCTCTACACACTAGAGGACGTGGGTCGTAGTGAAACTCATCCTCCTCCCGCATACCCCTAGACAAGCCAGCTGTTTTATTAACAAGGGGATGGGGTGGGGGGGGGGGTGAGGCCGCTACGCTTAACTGTCAGCCTTGCAATGCTGCATGGGAATGGGACTTGTAGTCTTGCAACAGCTGGAGGGCCGCCAGTTTGAGACCCATGATCTTAAGCTTCTCTTATCTAAAGTATGAGCTCCGGCATGTTCAGAGCCCGCCAGGAAGTTGGCGCTGCGCTAATCACACAGGCAGTGAGACATTGTCCCAATGCACGGCTGCAGAGATCGGGAAATGTCTCCCTGCCTGTGATTGGCGCAGCGCCGACTTCCTGGCGGACTCTGCACGTGGGCTGTGAGGGACACCTAGCAAATTAATGTAGGCATAGGACACACCCCCTTAAAGGGAGAGTTAACCAAAAAAGCTAATTAAATCCACAAGGGACTTTATTTTTACCACTACTATTCCTTTATATTGGCTTTTAAAATTTACAAATGCTGCAATTTAGAAATTTGGATGAAAGGTTTAGCACTGGGAAACACTTTTTTTAAAAGTGCATTTTATATACAGATCAGACCAAAATGAGGGACAAATGAGGAAAGAGGGACATGGCTCCCAACTGTCCCTGATTTGGAGCAATGTATTAAGAATCTCCAGTGGTAATGATGGTGGAGTGCAGTTTGCCTATTGACTTGTACATTGGTCAGACAAGTTGGCTCTTGCTTTGGGTGCAAAAAAACCTTTTGGATTATTTTGTCTGCATCACATGGTGCCTGTGAATGTTGCATCTGTCTAGAGGGGCTGATTTGCTTAATTACACTGTATGCCTACTAAATGTCAAGCAAATCTTTTGTCAAGGCCATTTGACTAAATTGGGTGGGGTTCATTTAAATATGATCATATTGATGACTTTATTGCTTAAGAATCAATGTACATTGTCCTCTGATCACTATATAAAGCCTCATGTAGAGGGGAATAGTGTGATCTGTAGGCGAACCCTACAGATCTAATTAGTGAATGCGAGTCTGTGTATGGCCAGTGTTTGACTTCTCTCCTGTCCTTTTCATGGAATGGTCTCCATAGCAATACAAGTTGCTTGCCTGCTATTTAGGCCAACTGCTGTTTTACACATAAAGCGTATTGCATGCACATTTCTGCAATCTATCTGTAGCAGCCTCACCCCCCCCCCCCCCTTCTCCCTTGTCAGTGAAATGGCTGGCTTGTCTAGGGGTATGCGGGAGGAGGGTGAGGCCCATGGCCTATGTCCTCTGATGTGTAGAGGTGAAAGCCAACACTACTTTTACCTTTTTGGGTCTGTGTTCTGGATGGAGCCTCTGCTTCTCCTGTGGAGGTTTGACTGTCAGTAATAGAGCCCCACACCATAAAAAGTCCAACACTCCTTTTATTCTCTTTGACAAGTGAACAGCATCAGTTGAACTTTTAAATGAACAGACAGGGGTGTGGATACGAGTAGGTCCAGGCACAGTGAACTCTCCTATTCCTTCTAGTGCAAATAGGCTTGGCGCACAGTCTCTGCCACCGACCATGAGGTTGGCTGCTGCCACCGACCTAGGTTGATTAAGTGGACCGCTGCCACCGGACGTGAAACATGAACTACCTTTTTGTAGTTGGCCCTTGTTAGGGAAAGACATCCGGACGGTCTCCAGAGGCCCACCCGCTACTGGCAATATGCTGCACCAGCTCTACGGGAGGGTCACCTCTCCGGTCCCTTACGCCCTGGATTCAGGTACCCGACACCAGGGGCACCTTAGGACAATCCCTCCCTCGTGGGACCCAGTGGAAGGTACTGGGCCCCAGGCCTTCGGCTAAAGTGGTTGTAAACCCACTTTTTCAACTTGCACCTACAGGTAAGCCTAGATTAAGGCTTACCTGTAGGTGCAAGAAATATCTCCTAAACCTACACGGTTTAGGAGATATTTACTAAAAAGACAGGCGCCATAGACAACAGCGCATTCATGGGGTTAATCCCATTCACAAAATCGGCTACTTCCCAGCAATAGCTGGGCGTAGCCGATTATGACGGCTCATGCGCAGAGTGATGTCTCCGGCCAATCACAGCGTCGGAGCGACGCTGTGATTGGCTGCAGCGGCGATACCCGGAAGTAACCTTCTGGCTATTGCCGCAGCGATGGATGCGGCTGAAGAGGGAGATGAGGACGGCTTCGGGGGCCCCGATCTAAGGTAAGTGATGCATAATGAGCTATTATGCTAGTCATAATAGCTCATTATGCCTTTCTCTTACAGGAGGTTGTGTAAAAAAAAAAAAAAAAAAAAAAATTGGGTTTACAACCACTTTAAGTAACTCACCCCAGACTGAAGGTGTCTGGGATGGAACATGAACTCCACGTGTCCAGGCCAAAGGCGCCTGGACACCGATCACGGACAGCAGCCCCCAGGCTGAAGGTGCCTGGGACTCAGACCTCGTGGTGAAGATGTCCGCCCCCTTTTATCCCCTCTCCCAGCAGGTTCCCCGCTGTACAGCTTCTGCGATGGGTCACAAAAGGTACGGCACTGCAGTGGTGGTTCAACCCCGGCCCAAAGCGACAGAGCCACCTACTGAACCGCAGGGAACTGAGCACCCCTGATGTCTTCACACGAATGAAAACGGCCCTACTCTACCAATTGGTGCATCTGGGTCATACTACCACCCAGATGCTGCCCCTAAATAGTACATACCCGCTACATATCCAAACCTTAAAATTTTGAGATGAATTTTATTTAACTGTAGTGTTGCTGTGATCAGTAAGGCTCCATGCGCACTAGCATTAATCTTCTTTTAATTTTTTTGACCCATAGAAGTGAATAGCGCTGCTCTGCATGCACCCTGCAACTGAGTGCAAAGCATGTGGTTGCAATGCACTAGTGTGGGGTACAATCAGGTGGTGAGGAGGCAAATATGCCTTACCACCTGTCAAATGCTCTCTAAAGAGCAATCGAGTCCTTAAGTGTGTTTCTGTCCTGTTGGGGCATTTGGTGAAATATCAGGGGTCTAACAGACCCCCCCTGAAGTCTCACATTTGGGATAGAGGAATGGACTGAGGACAGAGATTCATCAGTCCCCCTTTCTTCGGCCTCAGCTGCACTGAACAGGAAGTGCTCTGAGGGGGGGGGGGGGGGGTTACCTGCACCTGTGAAAAAAAATGGATGTGACTCAAATGCACATCATGGTGCAATTTTACCACGCTTTCCATTCCCTTTAAATGATGCAGGACTTTTCAAAAGCACCTGTAATGCAGTCGTGTCACAAGTCCCATAAGATTTAAAGGGGAAACTGTGAAAGGGCCCTAAAACCTGGAAGCTGACTGGTTTCTATGCACAGCTGCACCAGTTTAGTGAATCTCCCTTTAGAGTCCACTTTAGAGGACAACTGCAAAGTATCTCGCATGACCAATAAATGAACAAAGTTGACGACTGGCGCACTGCTCTGCTTGGTTTGCCTTGGTAAAATGGACCTTTTAGCATGTAGTCGTGTCTGTTGTAGAGGCAGGATCAAAATCTATTTATTGCAGGGACTTTATGAGCTTTAAAAACCAACTCCTGGTTGATGTGGACAGTGGCACCTCCAGTGGGTACATGTTGCTCATGCATTAACCTATGACGGGGTGAACCTTGGCACCCCAGATGTTTTGGAACTAAATTTCCCTGTGATGCTCAACTACACTGCAGAGTCCATGAGCATTGTACGGAAATGTAGTACCAAAACATCTGGGGTGCCAAGGTTCGCCTTCACTGACCTAGGAGTACAAGCCTGCATTATTTGGGCATCAGTCATTGCCTTGAAACTTGCATGGTACCTGGGTACGAGAGTTGTATGCTTTCCCATAACACCAAAGCTCCCCCACCCTCCCAGTCTCAACACAATGTAGGGTTCCTGAGCCATGGGAAATACTTGGTATGCCTGGAGTATCATGGTACAGGTCCCCAACATAATGCAGCCTTGTCTTCAAGGGTTGATCAGACCCAAGTGCTGATGCATGGGCAGGAGGTTGCTGCCTGAACCCTGTGCAATTTTGAGAATGTAGAAAGTTAGCTTGCACAAGCTCAGTGATCCTAATGCCGCGTACACACAATCGGAAATTCCACCAGCAAAAGTCCAATGAGAGCTTTGTATGCTCCATCTGACTTTTTCTGTCAAATTTCCGCCAGCAAAAAATTGAGCAGGTTCTATTTTTCCAACGGAAAAAGTTCCTATCGGAAATCTTGTCTGTATGCAATTCGGATGTGCAAAAAAAAACACGCACGCTCGGAAACAATTCGACGCATGCTCGGAAGCATTGAACTTGATTTTCTCGCCTTGTCGCAGTGTTGTACGTCACCGTGTTCTTGGCGGCTGAAAGTTCAGAGAACTTTTGTGTGTATGCAAGCTTGAGCGGCATGCCGTTGGAAAAACCAAGGTTTTTCCAATGGAAATTCCAATCGTGTACGTGGCATAAGTGTTGCATGAAAGTAAGGGATAATGGCGGAGCACCTTCAAAACTATTGGAGTTTCATGTTCTATGATGGGTTTCTTTTGAAATGAACCTGTTGGAGAATCGGACCTAATCTTTATGGATCGGACACTTAAAGCCCCACTTGGTGAATATTAAAACTTGTGGGTTTTTGTTCCAAATTGTTTCCTTCACTTCACTTGTGTGGTCACCTAAACATGATTTGAGAATCTCTCCAATGCTGAATAGGACAAATATTGACTAGACTGGAGGCTTTTGCCCCAGTTGGACTTGCAATAAAAACCTGACATGCCCTTAACCCTTGCTCTCTGCAAAACGCCTTGTAACTGCCATTAGCTTGTAAAATTAAGCTGGTGGGGGGGGGGGGGGAACTAGTATGGCTGCAACTGCTCATTCTGTAACAAATTAATATTCTTTTACAAAATTGTATTTTAGACTCAACAAAAATGTATCTGGAAGTTGAAGCTGCTGTTAAATTCTTTATGAAGATTTTGAGTCTTAAGAATACTCTGACGGCAGACCAGCTGGACTCTCTGGGGAAGAACTTTGCATGTCTGCTGAGGGACCGGTATCAGGGACATTGGTACCCTGACAAGCCTGACCAGGGCCAAGCTTATAGGTAACTATTTGTTGGACTTCTGTTCTTGGCTTCATCTAAACATGCTTTCACTAGTACAGGGGGACTTTAGGGTCTGTTGCCCTTACTGTAAGGTCTAGCTAAAAATTGATAGTGGCTAAAACCATTATCTTGCTAAACTGACTTGCATTTATAGTGCCATATTAGGAGTGGAGGTCCAGAAGGCCTGGTCTTGACAGTGTTGCTGTCAAATTTGGTATTCATATAGATATGACAGTTCTAGGTACCATAGACTTGCTTTAAAACATCAGGTTTTGTACTTGTAGCCATTGCTGATTAATGTTGGGCTTTCAGTTTGAGAGTCTTGCTGGTGTATAGGTGGGGTTCAGCGTGTGACCGCAATACTTCAGTCAGGTGCAATGCAAAACTTTGTATTCACACCAAACCCAGTGGAAAGCCTGCTCAGCCAGGTTCACTAATGTGTTTCCAGCAACATGAAAGGCTTGACTGACAGCGTCAGTTGAGAGGGGCAGAATGCAGCTTGGTCGTCATGCCCAATCAGGAAGGTGTCCAGAATGGATGCGAACCTGCATGTTCCCTCATTGGGGACAGAACTAGCGGCAGGGAAAGGTACCCATCACTAATCTTCCATCTCGCAAATGCGTGCCAAACCTGGGAGCCAGGGCCTTAAATGGGCTCTGTCTGACCCAAGATGGCTGCCAGAGTTGCATAGGGGCAACAGCATCTAACCAGAGTAGATTGCTTCCTAGTGACCCAGGAAACCATATAAGAACCAGAGTCGCTATTGAGCAGCACCTGCAGTGGCAACTGCCCCTGTCTACAGGTATATAGTTCTTGGGTTGTCACCTGGGTTCATAGAGTGTGTGGGGAGGGGGGGTTTATAATTGTGTCTAAAGGCATGTTATCTAACATTAACTGGATCTGATCTGCAGGTGCATTCGCATTAATAAATGGCAATATGTAGATGAGTCCCTGCTTCAGGCTTGCAAATGCTGTGGTATAGAATACTCAAGACTTCCCATCCCAAGGGAGATTACGATCTGGATTGACCCATTTGAAGTCTGTGGAAGGTGAGCAGTCTCTATGGGCTTGCATGTAAATGGTTTTGTGGTTTGTAAAACTGACTAATCTAAGATGCAAGCAGAATGCTTAAAGTACTACTAAAAGTTGAATGCCAAACAAGTGTAAAAACCCACAAAGTACAACTACATTGCATCTGAGCACCAAAACTGATAATTCATTAATAGGGCTGTTACTGATTAAAATTTTCGATTAATCAATTTTTTTAAATCGATTGACTAATTTTAATTACGCACATACAGATCCAACTACTTTTAGCTGATCTCCTTGCAGGCCGATTCCCAGTGCAGCGACCAACCACTGGAAAAATGGATAGCAGGATACAAAAAACACAAAGGCAGCTCTCGATGGGAATAGCATTAAAACTTTTATAGTCTTCAAGTAGGTAACAAAAAAAATATTGCACTGGAGATAAAATCAATGTACTAAAACTGTAAAAAATGGTGCGAGTAATACCAAACGGTAGCAAAAGCAGTCATAAAAACATGTAGCTAAGTATGATACTGGTATAAAATTGTGTACGACACCACTGCTGAATCCAGATGAGGGGCTAACATCAGTCCGTTGGCATGTAGATGTCCCGTGAAGGGAACTATCACAACTCCCAGTGGATGGCTGTAGAATCCCAGGTTGATAGAGGGAAGTGATAGAGGGAAGTGTAACAGCCCTTGCGTGTGGCAGATGGTAAGGTCCTGCCGGCATGCAGATATGAAGGCACAGCAAAGGAGTCCTTCAGATGGACACGGCAAGCTCCGCCAGTGTCCGTAATGTCACCGGATCTCTGCCAGAACTCCCTGAAGATCCGGAAGCTGACGGAGGTGAGTACCAATCAAAAGAATGAATCGCTTAATCGAGGAATTAATAGTTACTTTCTACAGCCCTAATTAATAATCAAAGGAAACCTCTTCCTTAAACCCCCCCATGTCTGCATGCACAGGAGAGAATTGGAGCAGTTGATGCCATATAAGATGGCAGGGGGCGCATCGGGATTGCAGGGGTCAGGGCAGTGGCCCAAGTTCTAGTCTTTGCATTATACCTATGGTGGTTTAAATCTCAGGACAGGATGAACAGAAATGGAACTCGCCTCTGAATTTAATGGGCCATCCTGCCTTTCCAAATGGTGGCCTGCCCTGTAGCTGCACCCAACATGCAACCCTCCAAGATAGTTTATTAGAAAGGATTTTCTGCTCGTTTAACTTGTGAAGATGGGGTTAGGGGTGCAGGATATTGCAAAGGCATAAAATCCCAGGCCTTAAAGCAGGGGTGCCCAACCAGGGGCCACATGTTGGCCGCGGAGCCCTCTGATGTGGCTTGTGACCGCCTGCTCCTGGATGAAATGGAATACTGTTATTAAAGATCAGTTTGTTACTAAAATCGGTGTATGTGTGTATATATATATATATATATATATATATATATATATATATATATATATATATATAAAATTTATTATGGGCATATCTGTTCTGCAGTGGTTACTGGGCTGCTTTCAAACTAATCCGCAGATGAAGAGCAGTGTACCTGCAGGTTACCTGAACTGAGCCATAGACTTCTGTTATTACCTGTGACATTGGTTGAGCTTTCTGAAAGTGCACTACACCAGCAGAATATAATAAAAGTCTATGGCAAAGTGCACAAAAGCCAAAGGTGCGGGTAAACTGTTTCACATCAGTGTGAAAGCAGCCATGGGGCCCCTTTCACACAGTCAGTCTGACCCAATTGGACCCTCCATTCACCTCTAAGGAGTGGCAGATGTAAACTGACTTGGGTCCTACCTCCGATCCGCTAAAGAGTAGAGTGGGTTGTGTCTGCTCTGCAAATGCAGAGCGGACACGTATCTGCCATCCACCTGCTCGGCTCATTGTGGCCCACGACCAATTACCAAGTTGCTTAAGTGGCCCTCGCGCTTCAAAAGGTTGGTCACCCCTGCCTTAAAGTATGAGCAAACTTGACGTGTGTAACTCTTTTAGTAAAGGTGACCTCAGAATGTTGCATGCATTGAGAATCTAAACTGATTCTGTGTATTTAAGGGCCCCCCAAGGTCTAGATCTGGGAATAGTAGCAGTCTCCAAAAAGGAATCTTAACCGAGTGGTCAGGGGTACCTAAAGTAATTGGATCTCATGGAATGTCCAAGTAGAAAATTAACAGCAGCTTTATGAAGCTCTCCTAGATGCTCTCACCTGGCAGTAGCTTCTCTAAGACTTCCTGGACACTTTTCACAAAGCCGACTCTTCTGAAAAATGTTTCAGACTGACATCTGTTTTCTGGTTTCTTGGATCTCTGCAACAGGCCAGTTTTAGATTCTTTAAACCCTGGGCTCAAGTATTCCAGGAGAATAAGATATTCGTCTTGTGAAGGGGGGGGGGGGGGGACAAGACTGTCGGTGGTCTCCAGCTGTAGCTCATGGGCCAGATGCAGCCCTTTGCTTGCCTATATCCAACACTTTTGGAGCACTAATCCTTTCCTTGATGCAAGGCATTTCATTCTTTCCTGACAGTGGGGCACTACTCCTCTTGCGCCATATTTCATTCACTAACACCCAATGATGGGGCACAATTACGTCACTCACTGACTTTTTTTTTTTTTTTTTTTTTTTTACCGTCCAATGTCTCAACATTCAGTCCGGGTGTACCTGGCTTTAGTCCAGCCCTCAAGGTTTGAAGGATAGTAAATTGCCCCAAAGTTTGGAGACCCCTGCTATATACCAGGTCTTAAGGCAAAGGCCTGCAAGGGAAGGACCCTCTTGGATTTTACATACCTGCAAATGTCTGTCTCCCTTTTAGCATGCGTCGCTGAAAAAAAATACAGTAATGGGCGAAGGCAGTTACTCAGATTTGAGTCATATTAATTGCTCAGAACTGGCCCAATAGCAGTAGACAGAAGCCTCATGTTCTAAACGTGGGAGAACCCTAGCAAATTACGCTCAATCTGGTTACAGCAGAGCTGCAATTACAAGTTCCTTAAAGATACTCAGAAGGGTCCATGCACAATTTGGCATTTAAGTGGCTTGCCTGATTTCTGTCTTGAACTGCCTATAGCGAGTAATCACTAATGTTTAACATGTCCAATTTTACAGGATTGGAGAGACCAGAGACTACTTCACAATAGCAACGTTTAAACCGATTTATAAAGAGCCAGTGCTCTTCAGTTCAGAAGATCCAGTGGTTGTCTGTCCAGAACAGGTGCATGAAGAACCAGTGCTCTTCAGTTCAGAAGATCCAGTGGTTGTCTGTACAGAACAGGTGCATGAAGAACCAATGCTCTTCAGTTCAGAAGATCCAGTGGTTGTCTGCTCAGACCATGTGAATGAAGAGCCAGTGCTTGTCTCACCAGAATGGGTACATGAAGAGCCAGTGCCTGCCAGTCCAGAACAGGTGAATGAAGAGCCAGTGCATATCTCACCAGAACATATGCCTGCCAGTCCAGAGCCAGTAAGTGTCTCTCCAGAACATGTGCCTGCTGGGCCAGAGCCAGTAAGTGTCTCACTAGAACATGTGACTGAAGAGCCAGTGCCAGTTGAACATGTGCCTGCTGGTCCAGAACAGGTGAATGAAGAGCCAGTTGACCATGTGACTGAAGAGGTGGTGCATATTTCTCCAGAACATGTGCCTGCCGGTTCAGAACATGTGACTGAAGAGCCAGTGCCTACCAGTCCAGAACAGGTGAATGAAGAGCTTATGACTGTCTTTCTAGAATGTGAAACCTCAGACTATTCTTCAGATGGGCTTTCCTCTGAGTCGGAATTTGTTTCTGAGAATTCTTCAGATGAAGAAACTGGAGAAGACTTCAAAAAGGTTGAGACTGTAATGCCACCAACCTGTACCTCTCCTGATGAAGCTATTGAGTCTCCTTCAACTTCCAAAGCTGGGACCCCAGTAAGTGAGCTGTTGGCCGCAGACCAGGAGACAGATGAATGTGTTGCCCAAGAGACCACATATCTGTGAGACTTAAGTGAGAAAAGCCTATAAAGGTTTTCTTGATCCAAGAAACTGCATGCTCTTAAATGTTAACACTAGCACTTCTACTGCAATTTTTTTTTTTTTTTTGTGACCTTCAAAAGTAGAAATATATGGGTAAATTGCATGTATTTGGCTTCTGTAAAGAACCTAATGGCGTGGGTTAATTTTGTTTAGGTAAAGCCTCTTTCTAGACTTGCACCAGCTTTTGGCCTAGCTTGTCTTAACTGTTTGGTTCCATGCACCTAATATTTGCAGTCTACTTGGACACTGGTTTGATAAATCATTTCTAAGATGCTTGCAGATGCTTAAACTCTGTCCTGGAACCAGCATGTTGCAAGTAGACATGCCAATATGTGGTCTAATGACTGGGGGCATTGAAGCAATTGGCTCCGTTTAGCCAGGTAGCATTATTTTTCACAATTTTATGTATTTTAAAAGGCCTTATGACCTGTGAAAGGGTGATCTAAAATTGGAGCTCTTAAACCCGTGTTCCATTTCCAAAGATGCTCATAGCTAGGGTGCTGTATTTGACCATGTTGCATAAGTCAGGGGAGAATATCTTGCTGGGGACCAGAATAGCTGATCTAGCTTTTTTTAAAAGGGGTTCTGGACAAGGTCCTACAGTGGGGCATAGCTGCCATCAATGCTGGGGAAAAGGCTCTGGCACGAGCCTAACAATCTAATCTCATAGGGCAAGGACCTGCAACCTTTCTGTCCCCACCTGATAAAATGCCCAACTGTTGGGTGGTGTAACAATGTAAACTCATTGCTTTGATATGCATGGGCGAAGCACAGGGTGGTCTTTAGCAATTGTACCAGGTGTCAAATACTTGTATGCTTCAATTTAAGGTCAACTGCAAGTCTTATTAGTGGGTGGCCACTTTTTTTTAGCTATATATTAATTCTCTCTCTTTTAATTGGGTTTTTAGAACTTTATCTTTAGTACAAAGACTGGCTCTAGATTACAATGCCCATGTTGGTCTTGAGGGATAGTGCAGAGTTGTGTAGACCAATGGGTTTTAACATGGGGTTGAAAAATGGTGAGGATTGTAAGTATACTACATGCAATTTAGGATGCTTTGTATCGCCTTTCCAGTCCTATGACAACTCTCCTGCCTTTTGTGGTAGGACAGTAGAAACAAGATGGGACCACAGAATCCTGCCCTTCTAGTGTCCCTAACAGGGGCATGGAGGTTTAGTCATCTGAACAACGTAATAAACCTCTGTGCTGACCTAATAACAAATCCAATTTTTTATTTTTCCCCCAAATTTTTCTCCTCGGGCATACAAAACAAAGGGAGCAAATTGGAAGTAGGTGGGTTGTTGATGGAAAGGTAGCCTATTCTGCCTAATATATCAGTATTTCTCAATTCCAGTCATCCAAGGTGCACCAACAGGTCATGTTCATTACTTTGCACAGGTGATTTGATCAGTTTCACTGCCTTGGTAATTGCCCCAGCTGTTTCATTTGAGGGAAATCCTGAAAACATGACCTGTTGGTCCACCTTGAGGACTAGAATTGAGAAAAGCTTCTATATACCATCACTGGTTGAAGGTGTTTTTTTTTTGTTTTTTTTTTTTTTTTCATGGCTTGTTCTAGTAGCATCTGCAGTAACTTGACTCCCTTAGGTTCTAAGCTTCTTTCTTGCCCATTGCCAAGCCTGTAATAGTAGGTTTACCTACTTCTGGATAGGTTAAACCAGGGATATGCAAATAGTGGGCCTCCAGCTGTTTCAAAACTACTAGTCTATCATGCCTCTGGGTGTCATGCTTGTGGCTGTCAGAGTCCTGCTATGCCTCATGGGACTTGTAGTTCTGCAACAGCTGGAGGTCT
Organism: Rana muscosa; assembly: GCA_029206835.1. Lineage (NCBI taxonomy): Eukaryota > Metazoa > Chordata > Amphibia > Anura > Ranidae > Rana > Rana muscosa. Next base: position 43,726,094 of record CM055124.1, on the reverse strand, counting down.
GCTAATTGCATATCCCTGGGTTAAACCTTTCAGTCCATTGCTGAATGTCTGGAAAAACTAGCTTCCTGGCTGATATTCTGACCCAACTTCAACATGGTCTTAAATCGCCAACCTAGTAACAAGTATTCAGGTCAGAAGTCCTTCTGGATTGGGGTGTATGGCAGCCAAGCAAGTGGTACTTCAAGAAGGTTCAGGAATGGTAGTCTCTCTCTATTAGTTTTAAAACCTGAAAGGGGGTCTTGAATGTGAACTGTGCTTGAGGGAATTGACATCTTGCTAGTTTGCACGCAACACGTCCGGCATTCTCGGAATTGTTACAGGACAAAATTTAAGTCTGAACTCCTGAATTGGGTGTTTGGCTGTAAATGGAGCCTTGGAACACTCATGGAGCCCTCTGGACACTCTCTGGTAGCCTGTACAAGGGTAATGCAGTCAGTACTTGGCATAAAGTTGGCTTTACGGTCCAGACAGAGTTGGAAAGTGGAATACACTTGTCGGACACAGACAAGGGTATTGTGTTTGTAACAGATCTCCTCCTGTATAAACTGATGTGGACAGTGTTTATCATCTACTGCAGAATAAAAATTTTAAAAGCCGGTCTGTGTCCTTGTGTATTTGTGTGGAATATATATATATATATATATATATATATATATATATATATTTATTTTTTTTTTTCAAGCTTCACCTGATCTGTTATAATACTTCTGTTCTTGGGTGACCATGCTCTGAGTGGTCTTCAGCATAAGAGCCAATGATTGGGTCTACAAAACCTCTCGCCAGATGGTAATGGGTGTTCTTTAATTCAGAAGGCCCCCTAAAGCTTTAACAGATCACTAAGATTTCTGGCAGGGTCAGTGTTTCACCTTAACATAACACTTTCCGTGGTATATCTAACCAACTAAATGTATTTAAAGTGGTGAATCAGAACTTTATCAACAATCACTGCAGGTGAATTCTTCATGATCTGTCTTAATGGATTCACAACCAGTGAATGTTTGAAGTTGTGATCAATGATTTATAAATTCTCCCTTCATCAACTGATCACTTTAATAGAATTTTTTTATATATATATATATATATATATATATATATATTCTTTATTTTATTTAATTTTGAAGCCATAAGGAGCTAGTATGCACCGCATACTAGCTCATTATGAAATTCTTGCCTTAGAACGAGGCATCAGTAACTTACCTGGTCCACGCCGAGGGAGCTGACATGTTGCCTTGGCGTGTCTTCTGGGTATCGCGGCTCCAGCGCTGTGAGTGGCTGGAGCCGTGATGTCACTCCCACGCATGTGCACAGGAGACTTCTTTCCGGTGTCTGCCGAGCATTCAGCAAAGAATCCCCCTGTGCGTATACACCGCTGCAGTCAGCAGCTCCTTGCGAGGGGAATATCTCCTAAACCGTGAAGGTTTAGGAGTTTTTTTGTTTTTTTTTAACCAAATGGGGCTATACAACCACTTTGGATTTCCCTCAAGATTGGTTAGTTTTTTGCCCATGGGTACTGTGAGAATTTTGGAATGTCTCACCAACTGAGTCATTTAGTTTTGCAGAACAGAAATGAGGGGAATTCTAGTAAGTGATTGCAAAGGCTGCACAGGAATTTAAGAGCTCACATATTCCTGTTAGCTTAAATCAGTATTTCTTGAACAACAGCGAAGAGTTGCAGCTCTTGGTGTGTTCCAGTATAGGCATAAGATGTAATCACCTGGAGATTAAAAAGATGATTTCAAGGGTTGATTTAAAATACAATTTTACAGTTCAGGGGATCTAATGCCTCTATGGTTCCATGTGATCTGCATTAGATTAAAGTTTGGCACTGTGTCCCCCAAACGCTCCAATCGGTGCTCTCTGCCATTGGCTGAAAGTGTTGATTGGGAGCTGGACAACTGCTGGTTTTCCCAGCATGTCTGTCCAACAGAAGCCATTCAGCATTTGTCAGACCGACATGCACACTGGCAGCAGCTGAATGTCGGGGGGGGGGGGGGGGGTTCTCTGATTTAAGCTGCATATACACCAGTTGAATTTTCTACTGTGTGCTGTTCCAAGATTGTTAGTAAAGGTCATGCCAAACACTGTTCCTACATTAAATCTTTCATTGGTTTTTTCCTTATCCTTTATTGCTACAATTGCAGTAACATCTGTGACCCACCCAACTACATTGATCAGGAAAACAAATGTTCTTGCAAAGAAATGTTCTAGTGCAGTGTTTCTCAACTCCAGTCCTCAAGGTGCCCTGACACGTCAGGCTTTCCATTTTGCACAGGTGATTTGATAAGTCTTAATGACCACAGCAGTTTCATCTGAGGGGAAATCCTGATAACATGACCTGTTGGGGCGTCTTGAGGACTGGAGTTCAGAAACGCTTTAGTTGGGTCTCCAAACATTCTAAAAGGACCTGTTTACTGGCCTTTAGGGGGGGTTTAGACTGGCCAGATCCTGTGTCAGTTAACTTAACTCTCTGATTTTAGAGGGAGGAATGGTGGTGCCCCATAACTGGGGTCAGTGGGAGGAATGGCAAAGGACTGCATTTTTGCCCCAGGCCACAGTTTGGAAACCACTGGTTTAGATGTACACCCCAGAAAATGTTTAGGCTGGGAGTTTGTCATCCCACATTACAAGAAGGTACATTATACACCCATTTGCAGTCCTCCAAAAACATTGTGTAGTCAGCAATGGGTGCATTATCCAAAGCACTGTTCACATCACTTATCTCAATTTGGGTTCCTGCCATAGGTGTGCGTACAGGGCTCACCTTGTGTGGCACAGATTCCCCCCTAAAATTTTACCAAAGCCCCCCCTAACTGGGCTCAAAAAATGCAAACAAATGATTTAATATAGTAAAAAAAATAACTACTGACACCATCCACTACTCTATTGACACCGTCAGTGTGTGTATACACACACACGCATATGTGGTCGAGCTTTGGGGTGCATGCTAGACATGTGTGGTTTCTTTTTTTCTGAATTAAAGTTCAGACAAATTTTTGGAATTTGGATCTATCCGAAATAGAATAGTACCTAATTTAAACAAATCTGAAATAACCTAAAAAAATTTGGATGAAATTCAAACAGTTTTCAAATACTTTTAGCATTTGAATAGTTTCAAATTTCCAGGGAATAGAATTTTTTTTTTATTTATATTCTATTTTTAGAAATTCAAAAAAATTTAATTCCTGAAACTTAACTAAACTATGGAAATAACGAATCAAAATAAACAAATGTTTTAGTTCGCCACATGTCTAGTGCACACCTATGGTTCCTGTGCAGAGAATTGTAGTGTTAAACATGGGTGCCATTTGCCTTCAATGGCACCCCAAATGCAAATATGTGAAGCTTCTCACCTAAAGAGCAGGGCAAGTTAGCCAAAAGAATGGGCTGTCTGTTGCAATGTCAAAATTGCGTGGCAGAAACTAGTGTTCGTGCTATGCAAAGATGTCAATGGGAAGGTAAAAGTAATATATGATATTTAAACAGCATAAACTTGTCACATGTGGCAAGCGTTGCTATTTATTACCCCCCCCCCCCATATGGCACAGGATGGCAGCAAAAAACATGTGTGATGGTGTTGCCTCTTGCTCAGGCAGCAATGGGTTATCTGAGCTTAACACTATATATAGCGGCACCCGCTTCTGTCTCTCCTTGCAGCTGGCTGACTCGTCTAGGGGTACCAGGGAGAAGAATGGGGGATGGGAGTTGCACCACCAGCTTGTGCCCTCTGATGTGTGTTATGCAGAGGTGTGAGCTAAACCTTTACCTTCGGGTCGGTGTTCACGTCCGGAGCTTCAGCTTCTCTTGTGGAGGAAGATTGCCACTGTTGCAGGCAGGGCACTTAGCTTCCAGTAACTTGAGTGCCACACCAAATAAAGTCCAACACTTATTTATTCTGTTAGAGCAACAAATAGTCCTAGAAGAGTAGACTGGTTGAACTTGAAGAACAGACAGGTGTTGGAAGGAGAAGGTCCAGGCACAATCAAAGAATTTAGTTCTCTCCTGTTCCGTATAGCGCAAACAGGCTTGGCGCACAGTCGCTGCCACCGACTGTGAATTTGGTTTCTGCCACAGACCTTGATGATAGGTCTCTGCCACTGACCTGGTTCAGTTGGATCCCTGCTACTGACCATAAGAACATAGAATACCTCCGTTAGGATAAGGCCCCTTTCACACTGAGGCGTTGAAAAAACGCGAAAAAATTATGAGGTTTTTTTGCAGTAAAAAAAGGATTATTTGATATCCCACAATCCTCCACGCTACTGTGGTCATGTGACCTTCCCACAGCGTCTGGGTGTTTTTTACAGCGGTACTCATTCATTTCAATGGAGATAGGCGTTTTTACGCCCCAAAGATGCGCCAAAAAAGCTGTTTGCAGGATTTTTTCCAACGCACAGCCCGCAAAACGCCTCAGTGTGAAAGCCCTCAGGGCTTTCACATTGAGAATGATGGGGCAGGATTATTTCAGGTGTTTTTACAGCGAAAACGCGGTAAAGACGCCTCAGTGTGAAAGGGGCCTAAATAGCCCCTGTCAGGGAGAGACATCTATCCGGACGGTCTCCAGAGGCCCACACCGTCACCGGCATTATGCTGTACCAGCTCTTCGGGAGGGTCACATCTCTGGTCCCTTACGCCCTAGATTCAGGCACCCAATTCCGGGGGCACCCTAGGAATACTTCATCCCTCGTGAGACCCAGTGGAAGGTACTGGGCCCCAGGCCTGCTTGCAAAGTACCTCACCCCAGGCTTAAGGTGCCTGGGATGGAACTCGACTCCACGTGCCCAGGCCAAGGGCACCTGGACACGGACGAATGGACAGCAGCCCCCAGGCTGAAGGTGCCTGGTGCTCGGACCTCGTGCGCAAGATGTCCGCCCCCTTTATACACTCTCCCAGCATGCACAGCAGGTTCCCCGCCCCGCTGTACTACTGCTGCGAGAGGACAAAAAGGGTACGGCCCTACAATGGTGGTTCAACCCCAGGCCAAGGTGACAGCGCCACCCAGGGGACGCAGGGAACTGGACACCATTGATATCTTCCACAAACCAAAACGACCATAAAACCCTAGTAATTAGTTAATTAGTGCATCTGGGCCATGCTACCGCCCAGGCACTTCCCCTAAATATTGATACCCGCTACACATATATATATATATATATACACACACACTCTGAGAAGGTATGCATTACTGTAGTGAACTAGCTCTAGCCTCTGACTAAGCACTTGATAACCTGAATTACAGGGGGGGGGGGGGCACACACTTTGGTATTGAAGGGTTGGAACTGCTGTCTTTTCATGATGAAAGGGAGATGGCCTATTTCTCTAATGGGCTGCGGTTCAACCAAGGGTTTGTAATTCTTTAAAGCGATACTAGTTTGTATAACATGCCAAGCAAAGGCATACAGGAATCATAGTCCACCATAAATAATAAAAAAAAAGGTTGTTAACAGTTTATTGGAGAAAAATGCAAAGAATCAATCTGCAATGGTATTTCCAGATCACTGGCTCTGCTAGGGGGAGGTGGACTGAGCAAGAATGAAAATGCTATGTGTATTTTTTCTTGCTTTCTTTATGTTAGACCTTAGACCATGGACTCAAACAAGCTACATGTGGCTACATACACTAAATTACAATGACTGGTGAAGTAACATTGGTCTTGTGTCAATGGCACTTGAAAGTGGGTGAGATGTATTAGGAAGCAAGTCAACATGTTGTCCATGATGTGTTGGAGAAAGTGGGCAAGTGTAAGTGTAGCGGGGTCCCCTTTAAGACTCCCAGGACTACCTTACCCAGAACCCCTTTCGGCAATGTTTCCACCCCAGAGACTCATGGGAGGGGTTATAAAAGGAGGAGGCTGGGCTCGGCCTCTTTGGGACACGAGACTTCAAGGGAGAGATCTTCCTGTGCGGATCCGCTGTAGTGCAAGGCCTGAAGCCTGGGGCCTTGCGCTGTTACCCAAAGAGCCTTCCACCCCATCGCGAGCCTAGGTGGTATCTGACTCGGTTTTCTTCAACCGCTGCTGAGCCGGAGACCAGACTGCTGCAGAGCTGTGTAAGGAGACACAGCAGGTGCAAGTTCCCGGACTGGGATCGCGTCCGGAGGGGTGAGCGAGCACTTGCTCAATCCACAAATACTTTATATCATTGTTAGGCCTACAGACTGCCGTGGCCCACCAGTTCCTATTTGAGTTCTTTCCCCCATTTGAGATCCAAAGCAGAACTGAGTTGAACGGATCTTTGGTGGAGTGTACTGTGTTGGCATTTTAACCCCCTCCTTCCCCTTGGATTACAAATGTGTTCCTGAAATGTGCACCACCGTTTAAAGACTTGCATGCAAAGAATTTTACCCTTCCTAGAGACTGAGTTATATGGTCAGGCCTGGCCATCTAGGTAGTTTATTTAGTTGCTGCGCCATAGGGTGCATAGTGAAGTACTGTTACACGTGGCGCGTGTGCGCCATATCTCTATAGTTATAGTGTGACTACTGCTGCAGGGCTCTGCAGATAGATTCTTATGATCTGTTATCACTGTTTATTTCCATTGCCATAAAAAGTAAATTCGTTATTCTCCTATCACTGTCTTGGTGTTTGCATTTAATCATAGAGCATAAGATATACACATATTACCCTAGACTAACTGTGCCAGTAGGGGGTCGAGTAAATTGCCGGGGGTTGGCGGAGCTGTTTTCAGGGCCCAAACTAAATCTGCGGCCCTCTTAGTTAAAGGTATCGCTACATAAGATTTGGTGACTTTAAGGACCGGGTTGTAAGGGGTAGATGGCTGGGTCAGAGCAACGCCAATTCAGCAGCTCTTGTGGGATGTGCCCGGTCAGGTCCACACTCTTGCATGTACGGTGTGCCCAATACACTTGCCATACTACTAGTCTCCCTTGAAACATTGTTCCTCTTGCTGGGGCCACTCACTACATCAGGAGGCCTGATGACTTGCTTGTGGTTCCAGGACAGGCACTTTTCCCCCCATCCATCACCATTCCCTAGGACAGGGGGTCTCAAATATTCTAAAGAAAAGGATCAGTTTACTGTCCTTTTAGACTTTAAGGGTGCAGGACTGTATCCAGTGGGAGTTAAACAATGCCTGTTTGGTATTAGGGGGAGAAATGGTGTCAGTGGAAGGAATAGTTCCCCCATCGTTAGTGGAAGAAATAGTTCCCCATCGTTGGTGTCAGTGGAAAGAATATTGTCCCATTTTTGTTGTAAATGAAAGGAATTATGGCCCTCAAGGGCCTGATAAAGGCAAGCAAAGAGCTGAGCTGCAATCGGAGACCACTGCTCCAGCTAGCCCAACCAGGGAGGTGCAGAGGACACTACAGTTGGAAGGGGTGTTGATGTGAAGGGGAAACATAACGCTGCTTAAGGAGGGGGGGGTAGAGGGGCATATGACACTACTATGTAAAATAGAAAGAACACATATAGGAGAGATACTCGGCTGCACACCCCAAAAAACAAAACAAAATGGGAAGGTTTCCCCAAGGTTTTTTTTTTTTTTTTTTATTGGCAGCAATGGTGTAAAGATCAAAGAACAATATCTATTGGTAACATTTTTTTATTATATCAAAAAATAAGAATCAATGTCATGTTCCAATTAAAATATGAGCTTTGGTTGTGCAGAACAATACCTATTCCATAAAAGCGATGTAAACACAATAAAGGAACACATTACATTACAGAATGTCAGCCATGTATAGACGCCGAGGCGTTTCGACCTGTGCAGTTGTGGTCTTCTTCAGGGTAAATTGTTTATTCTATGGAAATACATCAAACAGCTCAAAATTCTAATGAATTTCATTGTGCGCAAGCTTCTATATATACACATGTAGCGCCCTCACCTCTCTCCCTTTCTTTATCGGTTATATGGCTGTTGTCTAGGGGTACCTGGGAGAGAGAGATAAAACACACCACGGCCCATGTCCTCCATAACTAAGAGGTGAAGGCCAGAGATTGGGCTTTCGTGTAGGTGTCCTAGAGTCAAGTCCAGTCCTTCGTCCCTGACTCCTTTGCTTTAGCAACCCAAGTTCCACACAGTGAATAGGTACAACTCAGTTTTATTCTTCTTGCCAAGCAATAAAACAATCTTTCTCCTTTGGAAAATGGGGACAGATCGAGGCACAATCCTTTCCCTTCTTCCTGCTGCCCACTGTGCTGTCACCAGTGGTGAATAGTCACTGCCACTGACTAGGTAATATAGAACGTGAATTACCTTCGCTCACTTTGCCCCTGTCAGAGGAAGAAATCCATCCAAGGGAGAAGTGGAGGCCTCTCCGTCACCAGCGATGCCGCGCCGGGCTCTTCAGAGAAGTTACTGCGCACCAGTCTTCTCTACCTCAGACACGGGCACCCAAGGAGTTAGGGCCCCCTCGGATTCCTCCACCCTCGCGGAACTCAGTCGAAGGTACTGAGCCCCAGGCATCCGCCATAGTACCTCACCCCAGGCTAAAGGTGCCTGAGATGGACTCCATCCCTGCTCCAGCTAGGCCAAGGGCGCCTAGGCCTGAAACACCGGAACGCCAGCACCCAAGCTGAAGGTACCTGGGCGCGGCCGCGTCCTCCAACTCTCTTACCCAAATCAGGGCGTCCGCCCCTTTTATGACCTCTCCCTTTGCGTCACAGCGGGTTCCCTGCCCCGCTGTACCAGCTCCAGGGGAGGACAAAAGGGCACAGTTTGCGATGTGAGTTCAACTCCGGCCCAAGGCAACAACGCCACCTGTAGGCCCCAAGGAACCCCACACCACCAGAGTCCTCACATAAATTCAAACACCCGCTACACACACAATAATAAAATATTTACCGCTGAAGAATGGAAATGGAAAGGATGCTCCCATAACCAGAAATATAAAAACTGTTAAGCCCCGTACACACGGTCTGACTTTTTGCCAACAAACTTCATTTTGAGCAAGTTTGACAAAAAATCCGACCGTGTGTACGCTCCATCGGACAAACTTTTTTGGTTTTCATCGGAAAAATGTTCGGTCTGCAATTGGACAAACTTTTTGCCAAAAAAGTCAGATGGAGCAAAGTCCGACCGTGTGTACAGAAATCCCTCTGACTTTTGTCCGATGGACAAAACAAATAATGTTAAAATCAACCAACAATAGCAGAAGTTGACTAAAGGGTGGTGGTAAAAAGCAGAAAAGAGCAAAAAAAAACACATGATGTTGGAAAAGTTTTGGGAAAGTTTGCAGAAAAGTCCGAGCGTGTGTATGCTATGGGTGTTCCAGACCAACTCCCTTCGGACTAAATTCCACGGAAAAGTTTGTTTGAAGTCCGACCGTGTGTATGAGGCTTTAGATTGTCCTGAAAGCTCCATGGCCTGTCCCCGCCTCTCCAGGGAAAGGAGTCCAGCCCAAAGGCGCTAACAAGAAACCACACTTTTGATACCTTTTAAGGCAGAAGAGAGGCGGCACCTGCAGCATAATCCCATGACACTGCTATGGGGGGGGGGGGGGCAGAGGACACTACTGTGGGGGTAGGTTGATGTGAAGGGGGGAAGAAGACACTACTGTCGGGGGTGATGTGAAGGGGGGCAGAGGATACTATTGTGACTCACTGAGTTCTTCATGCCGTCTCTTTATTGGGCACTTGATATATTTTTTTAAAAAGGGTGCCGCCCAGGCCCCTCTCCCCAACAGGTATCTTTGATTTCCTCCATATTGTCCAGGTAGATCTCAACTTCTGAAAGGTTGCCTACCCCTGACTTAAAGGATCTTTTACTGATGGCTTGGTGCCAGATACCCCAGCATACCTTCAGAGGTCTAGTAGAGTCCACGCCTTGACGGGTTATGGTGGGTGGCCCTAATGTCACGGCTGATCGGTGTATAACCACCAATTTAAGCTGCCTGATTGGGCACGTCTGTCGATCTTCAAAATAGAACAGGAACATTATACCAGCACCCAAAAAAGTTACACATATTGAAGGAGTTTGGTGGCTAAACTAACTGCTGCAGGGCAACCATTGATGTGATCCTCAAAGAGATCAAAGTCTAAAGCCTCGTACACACGGCCGAGATTCTCGTTGAAAAAAACATGTCATTTTTTTCGACGAGATTCTTGGACAAGAAACTTGTCCCGGCCGAATGTACACACGCTCGTTTCAAAGAACCCGCGGTTCTTTGAATGGAGCGAACGCGGTGATGTCATCGAATACGACGAGCATGCGCTCGTCACATTCGATGCCGTCGCCGCCATCTTTGTTCGCCCTACCTATGCCTAGGAAGCTACCGCGCATGCGTCTAAGTCATTTCGAGCATGCGCGGGCTTCCCGGCGAACAGGTAAGTGTACACACACTCACTTTTCTCGTCGAGAAACAGGCTGACGAGAATCTCGATGAGAAAATAGAGAGCAGGTTCTCTATTTTCTCGTTGAGATTCTTGTCGCTTTTCTTGATGAGAAACCATACACACGAACAAATTTCTCGGCAAGAAATCTCAGCCAGCAAGTTTCTTGCTGGTTTTTGCAGAGAAACTCGTTCGTGTGTACGAGGCTTAATGCTCAGAACATCTTCCTGCTTGCTAGTTCAGGCATGTTGAGCTCAAATGAAAATAAGTGCAAGCTATGAATAGGATGCCAGCTATGGAAAGGATAACCCAAGAAGCGGGCGTGTGAATTCTACAGAGGAACGCACTTACATAATTGAAATACTTTTTATGCGTCCTTGGGGATAAACATACTAAAGTCCCGGTGTTGAACTCTAGCCTTCCTTGTAGTTGTACAGGCTCCTCTCCTGGATTGAAATTGCTTGACTGTCCCTGGGTCTGCCCCTTTCGTTCATTGGATATCAGTTCTTTCAGTCACATAGGCTCAGCATCACATGTGGGCATTACCTAGGGTGGTCTTTGGGCAAATATAACCTACCTAGGAATGCCTCCTCCAAAATGACATCCATACATTAGGCATTTTGATATTTCCATAACTCCTCCCAAAGGCTAGTACACTGTTTGCATCAGGACTGAGGGCTCTTGGTAGGATTCCTGAGGCAGGGTGCTGTGACGTTTTGACGAAGCTATGTAGAACATCCCACCAGCTGTGACCTGCCTGCATTGCATAGAGAAGCACAGAGACCCAATGTGAAGCTGTCACTGGGGCTAAAATAACATACAGTGCCTTGAAAAAATATTTACACCCATTGAATTTTTTCACATTTTGTCACGTTACAACCAAAATCATAAATTTATTTTATTGGGATTTTATGTGATAGACCAACACAGAGTGGCACATAATTGTGAAGTGGAAGGAAAATTATAAATGGTTTTTAACATTTTTCACAAATAAATATGTGAAAAGTGTGGGGTACATTTATATTCAGCCCCCCTGAGTCAATACCTTGTAGAACCGCCTTTCACTGCAATTACAGCTGCAAGTGACATTTTTGCCCATTCTTCTTTTCTAAATATCTCAAGCTCTGTCAGATTGGATGGAGAGTGTCTGTGAACAGTAATTTTCAAGTCTTGCCACAGATTCTCAATTGGATTTAGGTCTGGTCTTTGACTGGGCCATTCTAACACATGAATATGCTTTGATCTAAACCATTCCATTGTAGCTCTGGCTGTATGTTTCGGGTCGTTGTCCTGCTGGAAGGTGAACCTCCTCCCCAGTCTCAAGTCTTTTGGAGACTCTAATGCCGCGTACACACGACCGGCTTTCCCGGCAGGAAAACTGCCATGAGAGCTTTTGGCTGGGAATCCCGGCCATGTGTATGCTCCATCACAGTTTTCCCGACAGGAAAACCGCCGGGAATGCCGGCGGGAAAAATTAGAACATGTTAAGCCGGCAGTTTTCCTATGAGAAACACTGCGGTGGAGCATACACACGGCCGGGTTTCCCGACCAAAGCTCTCATGGCAGTTTTCCTGCCGGGAAACCCGGACGTTTGTAGGGGGAAAAAGCTACCAAGCAGGTTCTCGGTTTTCCCCTCGGGTTTCCCGGCTGACTTTTTACCGCCGGGAAACCTGGTCGTGTGTACGAGGCATCACAGGTTTTCTTCTAAGATTACCCTGTGTTTGACTCCATCCATCTTCCCATCAGCTCTAACCAGCTTCCCTGTCCCTACTGAAGAAAAGCATGCCCACAACATGATGCTGTCACCACCATGTTTCACAGTGGGGATGGTGTGTTCAGGGTGATATGCAGTGTTAGTTTTCAGCCACACGTAGCGTTTTGCTTTTAGGTCAAAAAGTTCAGATTTGGTCTCATCTGACCAGAATACCTTCTTCCACGTGTAGCAATACCCCCAGTTAAGAGGGCTGCAGGTATAGTTTTGGGCCTGTAACACACTGCTGTCAACCCCCAGGAATTGGCTCTAACCTCCCTTGGCACAGCTAGCACAAATGGAAGTGTGAAACCCACTAGGCTATAAGAAGCATACACAATGGTTAATATCAAATTACCTGAGCCGACTGCTTCAGCTGGGATAAACAGTACGCCACACACTTGCTTGCTTAACCACAAATACTTTTACTGAATAGAAATATAAGGTTAGACAATGGTACATTTATCTAGGCAGGGCCCTGCAATATCAATAGTCAAGCAAATAACAAGTATTATATTCTAACAGTCTTATGCGCACTCAATGTCTCTTAATAAACTACGCTCGTGAGCCTTCTCCTCGTGGCCAATATGGCGGCCAAACAATGTCTCCCTGCTGAACAGTCAGGCCTGACTAATTCACACACAGTTAGCTCGTTGAGAAGGTTCTTCGCTAGCAATGGTGGTGCACTTTGTAGGTTATTTGTAATCCAATGGTATTAAACTTAACTCCGGCTGCACAACACACTGTTTCTCTGGGGTGCAGTGTAACACTCCGGTAACGGTGGGCCCTGGCCAAAGGATACTGGGCCTAAAAGCTAGTCAAAGTATAATGAGCAAGTGCTCTCTCACCCGACCGTACCAGTCCGTACAATGGACTTCAGTAACTGATGTCCCAGAACACAGTCTCACGATACCCATAGTCTCCGGTCCTCTTGACCATCCGGGGGAGAGACTGATGGATGAGACGACTCTAGGTTCTCCAGTGACGATTGACAAGCTCTCCGGATCCCCTTGGCCCAGGCTCTCTGGCCTAATCCAAAACAACAGGCCCCAACGTAGGCTCCACTTGTTAGGAGGGCGGTGTCCGAAGAGACCCGCGTGTTGCTCCTCCCTCCTTAAATAGTCCTTCCCCAGCAGACCTTGCACCAGGAAATGCACTGTGGGTGCCCCGCTGTACACTGGGTATGGTAGTCTTTGAGCTCATTTAAAGCGATACCCCGCTACACACGTGTTTGCTGTGTCCCCCACATGGCTTCTCGCAAACTGCAAATAGGAGTTCTTATGGCTTTTTTTCAACAATGACTTTCTTCTTGCCACTCTTCCATAAAGGCCAGATTTGTGGAGTGCACGACTAATAGTTGTCCTTTTGACAGATTCTGCCACCTAAGCTGTGGATCTCTGCAGCTCCTCCAGAGTTACCATGGGCCTCTTGGCTGCTTCTCTCATTAGGTTCAATAGATTTTTATTTTTCAAATTAAATGTAGACAGAACATAAAAACAGCATGACAAAAGGCTGGATCTATTACATAATATGCATGTGTCAAACATAACATAGTGTCAGCAACAAGGCCTCATAAGGTGTTTCAGAGCCTAACTGTGGGCTAAGTAATGGAAGATTACGAGCTAACCCCTGGCTAGTAGGGGAAAGAGAGGTAGGGAAATGAACCAAGGTGGCAGTCGGTCTGGGGAGTCCTACCCATCCCGGGCACCCCTAATAGGATCATCCTCTGCTCCGGTCAGGCCCCCCCCCAACCCACCCCCTGCTATAAAAATATCAGCAAGGATATTAGAGAATCCAAAGTAGACTTCAGTGTGCCTCTAGCTCTTAAGCCCCGTACACACGGTCGGACTTCCATCTGTCTTTTCCGTGGATTTTTGTCCGAACGGAGTTGGTCGGGAACACCCATAGCATACACACCACAGGACTTTTCTGCAAACTTTCCCAAAACTTTTTGCAACATCACGTGGTTTTTCTGCTCTTGTCTGCTCTTTACCGCCACCCTTTGGTCAACTTCTGCTATTGTTGGTTGATTTTAACATTATTTGTTTTGTCCATCGGACAAAAGTCCTATGGTTTTCTGTACACACGGTCGGACTTTGCTCCATCGGACTTTTGTTGGGCAAAAGTTTGTCCGTTTGCAGACCCAACTTTTGTCCGATGAAAACAAGAAAAAAGCAAAAAAAGTTTGTCTGATGGAGCGTACACACGGTCGGATTGTTGGTCCAACTTGCTCAAAATGAAGTTTGTTGGCCAAAACTCCGACCGTGTGTACGGGGCTTTAATCACAGATTCAACCAGGCCTATAGTGTTGCCAAATCGACTTCATAACAAACAAATAAAAATAAAGCATTACCCTTAAGTCATATCAACTATCCTAATTGAAAAAAAAAAGAGGAAAGAGAAAGTGAGAAGGGGAGAAAGAGACAAGGAATGGAAAGGTAGCACGTGCCTAACTAGAGCTTGAGGATGTATGGTGCTCTGGGTGGACCCCAACCGCCACGGAGATACCACAGTAAGCAGCCCAAGGTTCACACACAGATTCAAATTTTTGGGCTGTGTTTGATAAGATACTAGAAAAACTTTTCTTGCGCCATAATCCAAGAAATCTTATGTTGTACCGCAAAAATGGAAACCTTGGGCTGTCTCCAAGCCCTAGCAATGGTGAGTTTTGCCCCGAGGAGCATGAAACGGATCAGCTTCTGATTGGGTTTGTAGATATGAGGAATACGGGCATTAAGGAGGGCAACAGATGCGGACCTGGGAACCGAACACTTAGTGACCTTGGAGATGAGGTTAAATATCCTCTTCCAGACTGGTCTGATTCTGGGACATTCCCACCAGATATGCACCATCGAACCCAGGAGTTGGCAGCCTCTGCAACTGGGATCTGATGATGGGTAGATGGCCGCAAGCCTGGTGGGAGTCATGTACCACCTCATGAGTTGCTTCTCTCATTAATGCTCTCCTTGCCCAGCCTGTCAGTTTAGGTGGACGGCCATGTCTTGGATGGTTTGCAGTTGTGCCTAATGCCGCGTACACACGATCATTATTCACGGCGGTTAAAAAAACGCAGTGAATAATGTCATTTAAAACGGGGGAACAGCTTGTTCCCCACACACGGTCGTTTTTCACGTCATTTTTTCTCTTGACGAGAAAAACGACTGTCTGTGGGCTCCGCGGCAGTGTTTCCCTATGGGAAACACTGCCGCGGAAAACATGTCGAAAAAAACGACGAGAAAAATTGGAACATGTTCTAATTTCTCTCCTCGTTTTTAATGCCGTTTTTCTCGTCGAAAAAAACGACAGAAAGCCCACAGACGATCGTTTTTTCTCGTCGAATGGGAAAAATGACGTTTTTCTCGATGAGAAAAACGGCCGTGTGTACGCGGCAATACTCTTCCTATTTTCAGATGATGGATTGAACAGTGCTCTGTGAGTGGTTTAAAGCTTGGGAGATTTTTTTATAACCTAATACTGCTTTAAACTTCTCCACAACTTTATCCCTGACCTATCTGGTGTGTTCCTTGGCCCTCATGATGCTGTTTGTTCACTAAGGTTCTCTAACAAACCTCTGAGGGCTTCACAGAACAGCTGTATTTATACTGAGATTTAATTACAGGTGGACTCTATTTACTAATTAGGCTTCTGAAGGCAATTGGTTCCACTAGATTATAGTGAGGGGTATCAGAGTAAAGGGGGCTGAATAAAAATGCACGCCACACTTTCCACATATTTATTTGGAAAACATTTGGAAAACTGTTTATCATTTTCCTTCCACTTCACAATTATGTGCCACTTTGTGTTGGTCTATCACATAATATCCCAATAAAATACTTTTGCGTTTTTGGTAGTAACATGACAAAATGTGGAAAATTTTAAGTGGTAAAACAGATGACCTCATTAGCATATTGATGAGGAGGGAGGGAGGGAGGGAGGGAGCTCATCTGCTGTATCCAGAATTCAAAGGCTGGAGACCGATGCTCTGTCTGGGATGTTCAATTCCTGATACAAACAGTCCATAGCAAACATAGCCGGGTACTCGGTGTACTGTTCAGAATAAATCTTTATTGGCTACATATGAAATGACACAGTGTACAAACTGCTATCACGCTTTGGCTAATACAACCTTCCCCATTGGAAGATTTCCTCTCACATCTTGTCTCATAACAGCATTGCAGCAATGATCATTAGAACAAACGGAGTGATAAATGTTCCCTGCAAGGACACGACAGCAATGGAAACTTGCCCTATTCATCTGCACGCTTTAAAGAGGAAGTAAACCCACTTGTAAAAAAAAAGCACCACCTGCAAGACAAAGGCATAATGAGCTAGTATGCATAGCTCATTATGTAACACTCACCCGAGATCGAAGCCCTCGCAGCTGTCCTCGTTCACCGCTCGGGCGGCCGACATCTCTCCCGGCTGTCACTTCCGGGTATCGCGGCTCCGGCGCTGTGATTGGCCGGAGCCGCAATGACGTCACTCCCGCGCATGCGCGCCGGAGCCACCAGTCACGGCCTCCATTAGGAACGGCACAATCACCGTTGCTAAAGTGCGCCTGCGCCATTGTCTACGGCACATCGGCGATCGTGATTTTTTTAAATATTTCCTAAACCGTGGAGGTTTAGGAAATCTTTCAAGCACCTACAGGTAAGCCTCAATATAGGCCTACCTGTAGGTTAAAGTGGTTGTAAACCCTTACATATACCCAGGGCCAGGACAAGAGGTGGGCAAGAGGGACGACTGCCCTGGATACTGTGGTATCATGTGAGCTGGGGGTGGGGGGATTTGTGCTGGGAGGGAGAATTGTTTTAGGCGGGGAAGAAATTTGGGGGGGTGAGCTACGAGTGGTGATTTTGTGGGGATTTGTGTTGGGAGAGCGGATGGGGGGGGGAAATTTGTGCTAGGAGGAGGGATTTAGGGGGTTTGCGCTATAAGAGCGCATATGTTAGAGGGGGAGGGGGATTTGTGGTAGGCAGGGATTTTTTTTTTGAGGGGGGGAGATTTGTGCTAGTAGGGATGATTGGGGGTATTTGTGCTGGGAGGGGGGATGGGGGAAGATTTGTGCTGGGATGGCGGCTGTAGAGTGGGGGGAAAGAATTTGTGCTAGGAGGAAGGATTTAGGGGATATATGCTATAAGAGCGCATACGGTAGAGGGGGATTTTTTTGGGGGGGGATTTGTGCTAGGAGGGGGGATGGGGGCGATTTGTACTGGGAGGGGGGCTTTGGAGTGGGGTGTGGGAGAGGATTTGTGCTTGAAATAGAAATTTGAGGGGTAGAGGATTTATGCTAGGAGGGGTTATTTTTTTTATTTTTTGGGGGGGGGGGATTTGGGGAGAGAGAGGATTTAAACTGGGAGGCGGGATGGGGAGGCAAAGATTTCCGCTGGGAGGGAGATTTGTAATGGGAGGAGGGGGAATTTATTCTTAGGGGGTAAGCATGCAGATTAATGCTCAACTTATTTTAAGAGGGAGGGGATTTTTGCTGACACATAATGCTTATACATCTTGGGGGGCACAGTTTTGCACATTTGCTCTGGGCTCTAAATTATTTTGTCCCTGCACTGCATATACCCAGTACAGTGACTGACCTCAGGTGATACACAGAGATTAAACAAAGCCTCCTACATAAGTTGTACCTGTTTATCCACAGTCTTCACTTCTCTACAGCCATTCATAGTCTATAATTTATAAAGTTTGTCTGAAATTTTGGAAAGCAGGGGCCGGAAATGACACACTGCAGAGCTCAGTGAGGAGAGTTCTGAGAGCTGATTGGAGGGAAGAGACACACCCCCCTTCACACAGCACACAGGAACAGAGCCGAGGCTGTCAATCACAGGCTGTGTGCTGAAGATCCCTCCCATCACCTTTTTTCTATTGGTTTCAGAAAAACATGTCAGAAGTGATTCATGCTGACAGCAGAGGAACGGGGACAGAAATGACACTTAGTGCTCTGGATTGAGACAAGTACACACTGGGATAGACTTTGTTCATATTTCATGTCTGAGGTTTACAACCACTTTAAGTTTTGGTGTTGGGGTCGCTGTCCGGGGCTAAACCTGTCCTCTTACAGGACCTTTCATAGCTCTACATTGATGGCGTTCCTGGAATTTGCTTTTGTACATTTGCCATCAGCTGCGTTTCCATATCACACCCTGATAAACTGCCATGGCCATTTAGATAAGTGGAGAAGGTAAAGAATTCCTATACTATGTTCACGTGGAGGAGATATGAAAAAACTTAGGACAGGTCATCTCTGCTTTCTTATATAAGCAACATCGCATGGCCTTGAGCTTTTACGTACAGTGACATGTGCAGAAATATTAATACCCTTCAATTTTAAGACTAGGGAACCCATTTAATCACCTCCGGAAAAAGATTTACCCCCCTTCATGACCAGGCCTTTTTTTGCGATACGCCACTGCGTTACTTTAACTGACAATTGTGCGGTCGTTCGACGTTGTACCCAAATAGAATGTAGGTTTTTTTCTCACAAAACGGAGCTTATTTCTTGGTGGTATTTGATCACCTCTGCTGTTTTTATTTTTTGCGCTATAAACAGAAAAAGGCCGAAAATTTTTAAGAAAAAAAACATATTTTTGCTTTCTGCTATAAAACTTATCCAAAAAAAAAAAAAAAAAGGAAAAAAATCAAATTTTTTCATCAATTTAGGCCAATATGTATTCTGCTACATATTTTTGGTAAAAAAAAATCCCAATAAGCGAATATTGATTGGTTTGTGCAAAAGTTATCGCGTCTACAAACTATGAGATATACAGTATTTATTTCTTTATTTATTATTATTATTTTTTACTAGTTATGGTGGCGATCAGCGACTTATAGCGGGACTTAGGGTGACCACGTGTCCCGGATTGCCCGGGACAGTCCCGTATTTTGCAGGTCTGTCCCGGGCACATTCATTACAGGACAATACAGTGTCCCGGAATGAAACTGACACAGCCACCCCCCCGGGCCAATCTGATGCCCCCAAAAAAGGCCGCCACATCACCGCTTTACTCGCTGACAGTACTTGTCCTGGCCAGGAATGCCTGGAGGAGCACAATCCCCGCCCCCTGCTTGTGATTGGGGAAATCATAAATCCCGCCTCTTGTGTCCAATCACTGTGCTGTGATTCGTTACAGCACAAGCTGATTTTTGGGAAGGGAGGGTGTCCCTGAATGGTAGTTTGGAAATGTGGTCACCCTAACGGGACTGCGATATGGCAGCGGACAAATCGGATACCTAACTGACAGTTTTGACACTTTTTGGAGACCAGTGACACTAATACGGTGATCAGTGCTAAAAATATGCACTGTAACTGTACTATTGACACTGGCTGGGAAGGGGTTAACATCAGGGGTGATCAAAGGTTTAAATGTGTTCCTAGCCAGTGCTTGTGTACTGTGGGGGAGGTGCTTTTACTAAGATGAGGGCATAGATGCGTGTCCCTGTTTTGCAGGAACACAGGATCAATGCCTTCCCTACTGACAGAATGGCGATCTGCCTTGTTTACATAGGCAGATCGCCGTTCTGCCGGTGTATTGAACAATCGGCGGGTGGCGGCGGACATCGAGTCCGTGGTACCTGCCGCTGGGCTCCCGCTGTGTGTGTGTGATCAGAGCGGGCCGCCAGCAACACGCGTGCGCACCCCAGACCCGGAAGTGTCAGATCACGTGCTAGGTACGTGATCTGGCGCAGAGCACCCACCATGCCGCAGTATATCTACAGTAGATAAAGCCTTTTGGTGACCCTACTGCTAAAGCACATTTATAAATCGCAGTGATATGCCACACTAGCGGTTTTCCATCATCTTTTCAGTCGCCGCACCCTTTAAAAGTGTGCAAAATCCCGAGGAACCTCGTTCTAAAATGTAAAAAATTTAAGGGAAACCTGAGTCTGGAACGATACACACAATCAAAATGATGAAATTAAAGTGTTTCTAAAGGAAAGAGTTAAAAAAGAAAAATGTGATACTTACCTGCTCTGTGTAATGGTTTGCACAGAGCAGCCCTCAGATCCTCTTCCTATTGGGTTCCCCTGATGGCATTCCTGGCTCCTCCCCTGCCGAGTACCCCCAATCGCAAGACTCTTGCGATGGGGGCTCCCGAGCCACTCTATGTGTGTCCATTCATGCGCACAGCGTGGCTCGCCCCCCCCCCTCTCTCCTCATTGGCTCACTGGCTGTGTTGACAGCAGCAGGAACCAATGGCTCCTGCTGCTGTGTGAACCAATGAGGAGAGAGAGGCTCGGGAGAGCAGCTGCCGCACATTGATGGATCGAGATGGGGCTCAGGTAAGCGTAAGGCTAGTTCACATCTATGCAGGGTGCAGTTGATGCATTTTGCAGTGCATTTTTGGGCACGTGTTTTTGATGCTACTTTTTTTTTGCTAATGGGAAAGTTTGACAGTTCTGTTCATGGAGTGCGACTTTGATGCGACTTGAGTGCCAGAGAGTGTAAAGTCGCATCAAAGTCGCACTAATAAAACAGAACTATCATATGGTACTTTCCTATTAGCCAGAAAAAAAAACACTTGTGTTTTTGGTGCACGCAAAACGCAATCTGCTGCGGGAAAAAAATCCCTGACCCTTTTCTCAAAACGCACAGATGGGAACTAGATCCATAGGAAACCAAGTTAAATGGACTGTAGTGTGTTTCTGCAAAATGCACTAAAAAACGCATAGGTGTGAATCAAGGGTAAGGGGGGGGGGGGGGACTGGGGGGTTTCTGCACCAGGAAGGTTTTTTACCTACCTACCTTCATTAAGGTAAAAAAAAAACTTGAGCCTTTAGTTCACATCAGTAGCCACCATCACACCAGAGGTTCCACATCACCTCGGAGACTCCTCCTTCACATCAAGGGTCCCCCTCATCACATCAGATTCCCACCATCAATGAGTCTTCTCATCACATCAGAGCCCCCCACTCACGCAGTCCCCTTTTCATATTAAAGCCCTATTTTTAAGTTAACCACTTCAGCCCCGGAAGAATTGGCTGCCCAATGACCGGGCCATTTTTTGCGATTCGGCACTGCGTCGTTTTAACTGGCAATTGTGCGGTCATGCGACGCTGTACCCAAACAAAATTAACGCCCTTTTTTTCCCACAAATAGAGCTTTCTTTTGGTGGTATTTGATCACCTCTGCGGTTTTTATTTTTTGCGCTATAAACAAAAGAAGAGCGACAATTTTGAAAAAAAAAACAATATCTTTTACTTCTTGCTATAATAAATATCCCAATTTCTTTTTAAAAAAACATTTTTTTCCTCAGTTTAGGCCGATATGTATTCTTCTACATATTTTTGGTAGAAAAAAACGCCCGTAAGCGTGTATCGATTGGTTTGCGCAAAAGTTATAGTGTCTACAAAATAGAGGATAGGTTTATGGCATTTTTATTATTATAATTTTTTTTTTTTTACTAGTAATGGCGGCGATCTGCGAATTTTTATGGCGGCCACATCGGACACTTTTGACACATTTTTGGGACCATTGTCATTTATACAGAGATCAGTGCTATAAAAATGCACTGACTACTGTGTAAATGACACTGGCAGGGAAGCGGTTAAACACTAGGGGGCGATCAAGGGGTTAACTGTGTCCTAGGGATGTGTTCTAACTGTGGGGGGGATTGGCTACCAGTGAGATGATCCGATGAGAGGGAGCAATAGATCTCTGTCCTGTCACAAGGCAGAACAGGGAAATGCCTTGTTTACATAAGCATCTCCCCGTTCTGCCTCTCCTGCCACCGGCGAACATCGAGTTCCCGGGACCCGCGAGCACACTCCTGAAGGCACGCGGCACCCCCGCTGGGCGGCAAATTCAAAGGGACGTACAGGTACGGCCATTTGCCTGCCGTACCATTCTGCCAACATATATCGGCGTGCGGCAGTCAGGAAGTGGTTAAAGCAGCGTAGCGGCGGGGGGTGGGGGGCAGAGCAGGTCTGGAAGAACTGAACTTTCATCTTCTCCCGAATAGTTGGGGTGGCCCTGCATCATACCTCCCAACTTTGAAGTACTCCAATGCGGGACAACTTAAGTGACAATTACATCTGTCACTTAAGTTGTTCAGCGGGGGGGTGCTGCCGCGGGACGCCTGATGTAAGTTTACTTGCATCGCACTTAATACGTTGTTGAGCAAGGGGGGGGGGGGCTGGGTGCTAGCTACCGTGGGACGCCGAAAATGTAGGTTGTTGAGCGGGGGCTGGGTTCTACTGTTCTACATGTACGTTTACATGCATCACACTTCAGCTGTTGAGCGGGGGGGGGGGGGGCAGCGAGCAGCCGTAAGCATCTATAAAAAAAGGTGTCTACTTACATATGTGAGCAGGGGGGTGGGCTGCAGCTGCCGGACCTGTCTTCTTACCAAATCCTGGCTCTTCATCCTTCCTTCTCCCCCGGAGCTTCTCCTCCTCACATCATTATGCGGGAAAATAACATCTTGTGCGGGAGTGCGGGAAGATGTTGTCATTGCGGGAAAGTCCCGCCCAATCCGTGCCAGTTGGGAGGTATGCTGCATGCCGCCTGCCCTGAATCAGCATCACGAGTTGCCATCATGTGGGTGGACCGGCCACCATAAACATAGCAGAAAATAGCGCTCGCTGTGCATGCTGCCTTAGAGCATCATTGAGTGTGACGGTGCTGGTGGGTGGCTCGCCGCTTCATGGCAACTCATGAAGCTGATCTAGGAAAAACTGGGTGTTGTGTTTGTGGCAACCTGGGGGAACCCAAATGGTACCCCGGTTGGAAATCACTCTGCTATACAAATGTCCGTACTGCTTAGCTTGCCGTTGGATTCTGGAGCATGCAAAGCCCTATTCAGTTTCATAAAAGTCATATGCCGCGTACACATGATCGGATTTTCCATCGGAAAAACCTTGGATGTTTTTTTCCAACGGAATTCCGCTTAAGCTTGGCTTGAACTTTCGACCGTCAAGAACGCGGTGACGTACAACACTACGACAAGCCGAGAAAATGAAGTTCAATGTTTCCGAGCATGCGTCAA
Organism: Rana muscosa; assembly: GCA_029206835.1. Lineage (NCBI taxonomy): Eukaryota > Metazoa > Chordata > Amphibia > Anura > Ranidae > Rana > Rana muscosa. Next base: position 43,703,062 of record CM055124.1, on the reverse strand, counting down.
ATTGTTTTCGAGCATGCGTTGGAATTTTCCGCATCGGAATTGCTACAGACGATCGGATTTTCCTATAGGATTTTTTTCCGTTTGAAAATTTGAGAACCAGCTCTCAATCTTGTGTTGGCGGGAATTCCGACAGCAAAAGTCCGATGGAACCTACACACGGTCGGAATTTCCGTCCAAAAGCTCACATCAGACTTTTCTTGTCGGAATTTCCGATCATGTGTACGCGGCATTAGGACAACGCTCCTCTGAGAGGACTGGGGTGCAACTTTTAATAAAAGCAAATCAATATTCTTGTTGTAGCCAGTCTGAAAATTAGGCAATGTTTGTTTTACTATCGGTGTAGTATTATTGACCTGGAAGGAGAAGATACCAATGTATTGGAAATTCAAACACAACCCTTCCTTAAATTGAGATAGAGGGTGATTAAAACTCACATGACGGTAAACCAAGGCTGGGGGGAATATTTAAAACTTATCTGCAGGTGCTGCAGTCACGGCTGATTGAGAAATGCTACTTCCTGTCTCTGATTACCCATGCTGACTTCTTCATGGTCTTGTAGATGGATGTGGTTAAAATATAACTTCTGCTATGATTCTCTATGCCCAGCAAAAACAAAAGCTATACTAAGCACTATTTGTTTTAAAAAGTGGCCACGTAGTATGAACTTAGTTTTATTTCAGCACAGCAGCTATTTCTGTGGCCAAAAAGTGGGGATCATCTATGGATAAAGCTACATGGGCGACTTTCAGTAGCTTAAATCAATTGTGATCAAAGCTTTAGCTCAGCCGTTGCCAAACCAGGGTTCTATGGAAAACGAGGGTTCCTCCAAAGGTTGCTAGAAGTTCCTTGATCTGTGGATGATTGACCTCCCATCTAAAGTGTCTGGTGCCCAGCCTTTCTCAGCAAGGGTTCTGTGGAACCCTAAGGTTCCTCCACAGGTTGCTACATGGGTGAATTTCAGTAGCTCAAATCGATTGTGATCAAAGCTTTAGGCCAGCCATTCTCAACTACAGTTCTGTAGAATTCTAGGGTTCCTCCAAAGGTTGCTATGTGGCTGACTTCCAGAAGCTGTATTCGATTGTGATCAAAGGTTTAGCCCAGCCATCGTCAACCAGGGTTCTATAAAAGCCTAGAGTCCCTCGAGAGGTTGCTACATGGGTGACTTTCAGAAGCTGTAATCGATTGTGATCAAAGGTTTAGCCCAGCCATTGTCAACCAGGGTTCTATAGAAGCCTAGAGTTCCTCCAGAGGTTTCTACATGGGTGACTTTCAGAAGCTGTAATCGATTGTGATCAAAGGTTTAGCCCAGCCATTGTCAACCAGGGTTCTATGGAAGCCTAGAGTTTCTCAAGAGGTTGGTACATGGGTGACTTTCAGAAGCTGTAATCGATTGTGATCAAAGCTTTAGCCCAGCCATCGTCAACCAGGGTTCTATAGAAGCTTAGAGTTCCTCCAGAGGTTGCTACATGGGTGACTTTCAGAAGCTGTAATCGATTGTGTTTAAAGGTTTAGCCCAGCCATTGTCAACCAGGGTTCTATGGAAGCCTAGAGTTCCTCAAGAGTTTGCTACATGGGTGACTTTCAGAAGCTGTAATCGATTGTGATCAAAGGTTTAGCCCAGCCATGGTCAACCAGGGTTCTATGGAAGCCTAGAGTTCCTCAAGAGGTTGCTACATGGGTGACTTTCAGAAGCTGTAATCGATTGTGATCAAAGCTTTAGCCCAGCCATGGTCAACCAAGGTTCTATGGAAGCCTAGAGTTCCTCAAGAGGTTGCTACATGGGTGACTTTCAGAAGCTGTAATCGATTGTGATCAAAGCTTTAGCCCAGCCATGGTCAACCAGGGTTCTATGGAAGCCTAGAGTTCCTCAAGAGGTTGCTACATGGGCGACTTTTAGAAGCTAAAATAAATTGTGATAAAAGCTTTAGCCCAGCCATCGTCAACCAGGGTTCTGTGGAACCCCAAGGGTTCCTCCAGAGGCTGCTACATGGGTGACTTTCAATAATTCAATTCAATTGTGATCAAAGCTTTAGCCCAGCCATTGTCAACCAATACTCTATTGAAGCCTAGAGTTCCTCAAGAGGTTGCTAGGGGTTCAGAGATCTGTGAATGAATTGCCTCTCAACTGAGGTGTCTGGTGCCCAGCCATTCTCAGCCAGCATTCTGTGGAACCCCAGGGTTTCTCCAGAGGTTGCTACATGGGTGTCTTTCGGTAGCCCAAATCCACTGTGATCAAAGCTTTAGGCCCAGCCATTGCCAACCAGGGCTCCATGGAAGCATAGGGTAGCTCCAGAGGTTGCTAAGGGTTTCTTGATTTGTGGATTTATTCATGGTGACTGGATAGCTCTGGGGCCAACACCACTTGGCAGAACCAGTTGCCGAACACCAATTTTTATCTGTCTCTAAAGGTGGTATTCTGACCACCAAGAAAAGGGGGCATTCTTTCCACTGGCCACCACTGACCACCCTCCCAAGTAATTTGTTTTAGCAGGCGTTCTCCAAGACTTTAAAACTATTTTTAAGGGTTCCACTTGGGTAAAAAGGTTGAGAAAGGTTCCTCCATGTTAAATTTCCATTAATTTTATTCTTCCATTTTTTAATTTATACAATTACATTGAGCAGACTTTCTTTCCCTTTCTGACCCTCTGATACTTGAATGAGAAATGGGAAGGGTGGTTGTCATTAGAAAAAGTGACAGGCAGCAAACTAAACATTCTCACAAGTTGTAACCATTCCTCACCTCCAGGTTGTCAAAATACTGAAACAGCGGTTGCATCTGATTGGTTGCAATTGCTTTTCAGATAACAAATTTCTGCCCGGCCCCATCAAATTTTCAATCAAGGAATGAAGGGCAACAGGACTAAGCAAATTTCAGACGGTTCCTCAGGATCTGATTGAAAATCGGACACTGTATGTCCACCTTAACTTGACCTTTAACCATCCCTTACCCCATCCAACAAGAAAAGTCCGATGTGAGTTTTTGGTCGGAAATTCTGACCGTGTGTAGGCTCTATCTGACTTTTCCTGTTGGAATTTCTGCCAACAAAAATTTAAAAGCTGGTTCTCAAATTTTTCGATCGTCTGTAGCGATTCCGATGCGCAAAATTCCGAGGCATGCTCGGAAACAATTCGGCGCACGCTCGGAAGCATTGAACTTCATTTTCTTGGCTCGTCGTACGTCACCGCGTTCTTCACGGTCGAAAGTTCAGAGAACTTTTGTGTGACCGTGTGTATGCAAGCCAAACTTGAGCGGAATTCCGTCGGAAAAACCATCATAATGCGATAATTGGAAGAAGTTTTGGACAGCTGCACTCCAAAAAAGGTTCCTTAAAAAGTCAAATCACAACAATCCATGCCACAGCAAAATAAAGGCAGACAAGCTGACGCGTTTCACACTGTAGTTCAGTGCTTACTCATAGGAAATCCGATCGTGTGTACGCGGCATAAGACTAAACATTTTTTGGCTGAAGCTATTTTGATAGTGTGATACTTCGTTTTGTATCACTCCGCCTACACTTGGCTGTTGGTGCAATCATATTGTAATACGTGTGGCCGGTTTATCACTTCTAAGTCTTTTGCTAGCACAGCAGAGCACCGTATGACTCACAGACTGTTTATGTGAAGTACATGTGCAGCCAGTGTTGCTCAACACCGACGTAGGCTATGGTGAGGTCACACAACGCTCACATCCTGATTGCTGGAACAGGACGGCCCGAGGCGGAGAGAGAGAGAGTCCCAAAACACTCACGCCTCTTCTGTGAGATCATGAGACCATAACACGTTTACTTTCATAACACGCCTGTGGCCTTTACTGTTCTCCGAAATTCCTTACGGCTGGCGGCTGCGGCTAGCGGGAAAGTTTTTTTTACTGCTGTTGACTTCTAGTAAAGCTGTAAACTTACCTCTGAAAACCAGCAAACCTAAAACCAATCCTCAGCCTGTTACTGAGATATTGTAATAAAATTCTGATAATTACAGTAACTCTGAATACATTTTTTAATTGAGGTCTTCCCAAAACTGTAGGCGGTAGAGAAAGTTTTGGGCCCCATGCACGCCAGGGCTCCTCTTCTAGCAGGAGAAAAGTAGCTTGAAATACGGGCTTAGCAGCTTGCTATGGGGGCACCTGAGCCGAGCTGCTCTGTGTTTATCTATTCAGACATGGAGCCATGACTTGGCACCCCTCTCTCCTCATTGGCTCACTGACTTTGATTGACAGCAACGGGAGCCAATGGCGCCCCCTGTGTCTCAGCCAATCAGGAGGGAGAGTCCCAGACAGCCGAGTCTTTTGTGTAACATCGCTGGATTGAGAGGGGGCTCAGGTAAGTATTAGGCCCCTTTCACACTGGGGCATGGGCGGCGTCGGCGGTAAAGCACCGCTATTTTTAGCGCATTTTACCGTCATTTTAGCGGAGGTCTTCGGCCGCTAGCGGGCGCTTTTAACCCCCGCTAGCGGGCAAAAAAGGTTTAAAACCACCCACAAAGCGCTGCTGCAGCAGCAGCGTTTTGCTGGCGTTAATAGCCGCGGTGCCCATTCAATTCAATGGGCAGGAGCGGCGCTTTACCATCATTTTAGCAGAGGTATTCGGCGGCTAGCGGGGCGCTTTTAACCCCCGCTAGCGGGCGAAAAAGGTTTAAAACCACCCACAAAGCGCTGCCGCAGCAGCGCTTTGCTGGCGGTAATAGCCGCGGTGCCCATTCATTTCAATGGGCAGGAGCGGCGCTTTATCGTCATTTTAGCGGAGGTATTCGGCGGCTAGCGGGGCGCTTTTAACCCCCGCTAGCGGGCGAAAAAGGTTTAAAACCACCCACAAAGCGCTGCTGCAGCAGCAGCGTTTTGCTGGCGGTAATAGCCGCGGTGCCCATTCATTTCAATAGGCAGGAGCGGTGGAGGAGCGGTATACACACTGCTCCTTCAACGCTCCAAAGATGCTGCTAGCAGGACATTTTTTAACGTGCTGCCAGCACACCGGTGCAGTGTGGAAAGCCCTCGGGCTTTCACACTGGAGTGAAGGGAACCGCTCTTTCAGGGCGCTTTGCAGGCGCTATTTTTAGCGTTATAGCGTCTGCAAAGCGCCTCAGTGTGAAAGGGGTCTTAGGGGGGTAGAGGTTTTTTTTTTGTCTTAAAACGGAGTTCCACCCAAATTTGGAACTTCCGCTTAATCCACTCCTCACCCCCTTACATGCCACATTTGGCATGTAATATTTTTTTTGGGGGGGGGAGTGGGGGCTTCAGTAGGAGTGGGACTTCCTGTCCCACTTCCTCCTTCCGCCCTGGGGCCGCTTAGGCGATTTGTCATATCGCCTTTTGGTGGCCCCTCCCTGTAGGCGATCACCTGGGACACGTGACAGGTCCCAGGCGATCGCCTGTCCACTCAGAGAGCGCTGCGCCGTTCGTGCATGCGCAGTGAGTGCCCGGCCATGAATCCGAAAGCTGTCATGGCCGGGTGCCCACACTATGAATGGAGGCGCTGGCGGAGAAGAGGAGAGAGGAGCGAAGCTCTGGGCGTCGCGTCGCTGGACAGTGGAGCAGGTAAGTGTCTGTTTATTAAAAGCCAATAGCTACAGTTTTTGTAGCTGCTGACTTTTAATAAACATAAAAAAAGGCTGGAACTCCGCTTTAATGCATAAAGGGCATTAAAGGGGTTGTAAAGGTTCGTTTTTTATTTTCTAAATAGGTTCCTTTAAGCTAGTGCATTGTTGGTTCACTTACCTTTTCCTTTGATTTACCTTCTAAATGTTTTTTTTCTTTGTCTGAATTTCTCACTTCCTGTTTCTCCTCAGTAAGCTTGCCCCCATCATCTGAGTGGTGTGTAGTCAGCCAGAACAGCTTACTGAACAGCTTACTGAGGAGGAACAGGAAGTGAGAAATTCAGACAAAGAAGACAAAAAAAAATATTTAGAAGGTAAATCAAAGGAAAAGGTAAGTGAACCAACAATGCACTAGCTTAAAGGAACCTATTTAGAAAATAAAAAACAAACCTTTACAACCCCTTTAAAATAAAAAAGCCTTCTGTCTTTAAAACCAATTCTATGCATTAAGGTGAAAAACCTTCTGTGCTGCAAAATCCCCCCTCAGCCCCCCAAATACTTACTTGAGCCTGATCCGATCCAGCAATGTGCACGAGAGCAGCGGCTCTCACCGCTGTCTCGCTCCTCCCTGGGAAGATTAATAGCAGCGGGAGCCATTTGCTGCTGTCAATCAATCAAATGCTGTGCCGAGCGTACGTGGGGTGGGGCCGAGCTACCCTCTCAGTGTCAATAGACGCAGGCAGGGTGGCTCAAGAGCGAGCATGTATGGGTGCCCCCATGGAAAATGGCTTTCCATGGGGGCACTGGGTGGGGGGAAGGAGCCTGGAGCACCAGCAGGGGACCCCAGAAAAAGAGAATCGGGGGCTGCTCTATGCAAAATCATCACACAGAGCAGGTAAGTATAACCTGTTATTTTTATTTTAATAAAAAATAAAGCTTTAATGAGCCTAGGACTCAATGGACTATATGAGGGTCGAACAACCATATAAACGTTGGGTGCCGCTACAAACAATCGTTCTTTATCTGCTTGCCGCCCGCGCTATGGCCGAAAGACGGCTACAGCTCAGGCTTCCCCTCCACTAACTACAGACCCCACTCCCACAGTATAGATCCCCTCCCTCAGTACAAATCCGCTCCACTAAGTACAGACTCCCCGCCATCAATATAGACCCGCCTCCCTCAGTATGAACCTCCCCCTCAGTACAGACACCCCCACCTCAGTGCAGACCGCTCCATCAGTACAGACACCCCCACCTCAGTGCAGACCCCCTCAGTTACAGACACCCCCCTCAGTTACAGATCCCCCCTCGTACAGACACCCCCCTCAGTACCAGACCCCCCCTCAGTACAGACACCCCCTCAGTACCAGACCCCCCCCCCTTAGTACAGACACCCCCCTCAGTACAGACACCCCCCTCAGTTACAGCCCCCCCCCTGGTGCAAACTCCCCCTTGTGCAGACCCCAGCAGTACAGACACCCCCTCCCCCCATCAGTAAAGATGCCCCCCTTACCTTACAGACCTCAGATCAGAGCGGCAGATACACACAGCGGTGTGTCTCTCGAGCGCGGGCTCCTCCTCTGTGGATGTAAACAGAGAGGAGGCTGAGGGACACAGCTGCAGCGTGAGCCACAAGGCACAGGGCAGCGGGCGGGCGATGTCAGTGTGGTGCCGCTGCGCTACCCACGGGTGTCACCCCTCTGGTGGGTGTCACCCGGGTGCGGCCCGCCCCCCCCGCACCTGGCTAGCAACGCTAGTGAATCAGGGCACTGATTATCAGTGTCCTGATTATCAGTGCAGTCCCAACAGTGCCCACCAGTGCTGCCAATCAGTGCCCACCAGTGCTGCCAATCAGTGCCCACCAGTGCCACTTATTAGTGCCCATCAGTGCTGCCAATCAGTGCCCATCAGTACCACCTATTAGTGCTGCAGATCAGTGCCACTCCACAGTGCCAATCAGTGCAGCCTCATCAGTCGCCATCAGTGCAGCCTCCTCATCAGTCGCCATCAGTGAAGTAGAAAAATTACCTGTTTGCAAAATTTTATAAAAAAACTATGAAAAATGTTTTTTTTCCCCCCCAAAATTTTCGGCCTCTTTTGTTTATTTAGCAAAAAATAAAAACTCCAGTGGTGATTAAATACCACCAATAGAAAGCTCTATCTGTCTCAAAAAAATGATAAAAACTTCATATAAGTACTGCGTAGCATGACCGCGCAATTGTCATTCAAAATGTGACAGCGCTGAAAGCTGAACATGGCCTGGGCAGGAAGGGGGTAAAAGTGCCCTGTAGACAAGTGCTTATTGCTCCAGTGACTTGCATTAAAGTGTAGTGTATCTAAAGGCAGAAGTTGTTTTACCTTAATGCATTCTATGGACATGGAACTCAAAAAACACATTGCGGGTGCTTTTTGCTTAAGTTTTACCGCATTTTATGTTGCTTTAAGTGGGAAGGTGCGTTTTTAGTGCATTTTTTTAAATTACCCAAACACACTCCAAAAATGCTACAAGCAGGATATCTTTCCTCGCAATGAAAGCGCACCACCCCAGTGTGAACACATTCATTTATTTTAAAGGGAGGCATTTTTAGTAAGCTTTTCAGGTGCGTTTTTTAAGGCAAAAGTGCTTGAAAAACTCCTCAGTGTGAAAGCAGCCTACATGTGGAAAGCGTGCGATTATTTGGGCGAACATTGTCTAAAGCAGGGGTCTCCAAACTTTGTAAACAAAGGGCTAGTATGCTCTTCTTCCGAATGTGTGTGTGTGGGGGGGGGGGGGGGCAGACTGATGCCAGTGGGAGTAAACAATACCCTCTCATTGGTGTCAGTGGGAGAAATTGTGCCCCATCGATGGTGCCATTAGGAGGAATTGTGCGCTATTGTTGGTGTCAGTGGGAGGAATAGCACCCCATCGTTGGTGTCATTGAGAGGAATTGTGCCTCATCATTGGTTTCATTGGGAGGAATTGTACCCCATCATTGGTGTCATTGGGAGGAATTGTGCCCCATCATTGGTGTCATTGGGAGGAATAGTGCCCCATCATTGGTGTCATTGGGTTGAATTGTGCCCCATCATTGGTGTCATTGGGAGGAATTGTGCTTCATCGTTGATGTCATTGAGAGAAATTAAGCCCCATCGTTGGTGTCATTGGGAGGAATTGTGCCCCATCATTGGTGTCATTGGGAGGAATTGTGCCCCATCATTGGTGTCATTGGGAGGAATTGTGTCCTAACGTTGATGTCATTAGGGGGAATTGTGCCCCATCGTTGATGTCGTTGGGAGGAATTGTGCCCCTTCTTTGGTGTCATTTGGAGGAATTGTGACCCTTCTTTGGTGTCAGTGGGTAGATATATTGTTGGTGTGAAATTGTGCCCCATCGATGGTGCCATTAGTAAGAATTGTGCGCTATTGTTGGTGTCAGTGGGAGGAATAGCACCCCATCGTTGGTGTCATTGAGAGAAATTGTGCCCCATCATTGGTTTCATTGGGAGGAATTGTGCCTCATCATTGGTTTCATTGGGAGGAATTGTGCCTCATCATTGGTGTCATTAGGGGGAATTGTGCCTCATCGTTGATGTCATTGGGAGGAATTGTGCCCCACTGTTGGTGCCATTGGGAGGAATTATGTGCTATTGTTGGTGTCAGTGGGAGGAATAGCGCCCCATCGTTGGTGTCATTGAGAGGAATTGTGCCTCATCATTGGTTTCATTGGGAGGAATTGTACCCCATCATTGGTGTCATTGGGAGGAATTGTGCCCCATCATTGGTGTCATTGGGAGGAATAGTGCCCCATCATTGGTGTCATTGGGTTGAATTGTGCCCCATCATTGGTGTCATTGGGAGGAATTGTGCTTCATCGTTGATGTCATTGAGAGAAATTAAGCCCCATCGTTGGTGTCATTGGGAGGAATTGTGCCCCATCATTGGTGTCATTGGGAGGAATTGTGCCCCATCATTGGTGTCATTGGGAGGAATTGTGTCCTAACGTTGATGTCATTAGGGGGAATTGTGCCCCATCGTTGATGTCGTTGGGAGGAATTGTGCCCCTTCTTTGGTGTCATTTGGAGGAATTGTGACCCTTCTTTGGTGTCAGTGGGTAGATATATTGTTGGTGTGAAATTGTGCCCCATCGATGGTGCCATTAGTAAGAATTGTGCGCTATTGTTGGTGTCAGTGGGAGGAATAGCACCCCATCGTTGGTGTCATTGAGAGAAATTGTGCCCCATCATTGGTTTCATTGGGAGGAATTGTGCCTCATCATTGGTGTCATTAGGGGGAATTGTGCCTCATCGTTGATGTCATTGGGAGGAATTGTGCCCCACTGTTGGTGCCATTGGGAGGAATTATGTGCTATTGTTGGTGTCAGTGGGAGGAATAGCGCCCCATCGTTGGTGTCATTGAGAGGAATTGTGCCTCATCGTTGGTTTCATTGGGAGGAATTGTGCCTCATCGTTGGTTTCATTGGGAGGAATTGTGCCTCATCGTTGGTGTCATTAGGGGGAATTGTGCCCCATCATTGGTGTCATTGGGAGGAATTGTGCCTCATCGTTGGTGTCATTAGGGGGAATTGTGCCCCATCATTGGTGTCATTGGGAGGAATTGTGCCCCACTGTTGGTGCCATTGGGAGGAATTATGTGCTATTGTTGGTGTCATTAGGAGGAATAGCACCCCACTGTTGGTGCCATTGGGAAGAATTGTGCCCCTTCTTTGGTGTAATTTGGAGGAATTGTGCCCCTTCTTTGGTGTCAGCGGGTAGATATATTGTTGGTGTCAATAGGAGGACACATGCCCAATTGTTGGTGTCAGTGGGAGGAACAGTGCCCAGGGGGATAAAAGCAAAGTACCATAGTTTGGAGACCACTCGCCTAAAGGAAGCCATAGATTATGCAATCATTTTCCGTCCTTTATCCACGGGTTGAACGGGTTCAATGCAGTCAGTGTTGATGAAGGAATTCCTCCCACTGAGCTATTGTGTTCTGAAAGTGGGACATTTCCCCGCCATCACAATACAATGATCACTACTAGCGGCTATAGTATTCACACAAGAAAAACTCGTTAGACTGGTTGTCAGACTTCAGTACAACCAGCCTGCCCATAGATGGATCCAAATTCAACCAGTTCCTGCTGAACCTGCCAAACTTTGATCCGTCTTTGACCAGCCTTAGACCCTCTGATAAGTTTACATCTTTGTCCCAATTGGGGATATTCGCCCTCTATTTGTAACAGTGACCATTGTCACTGAGGCAGAAAGTGATGGGAAATGTAGAATTATCATGAGAGTGATGCCGCGTACACACCATCTGAATTTCCGATCGTGTGTACACGGCATGAGAAGTGCTGGGAAATCTTTCAACGTTCCGGTGACAACTGTCAATGGGGGGAAGTTCCCTGTCTTTGGGGAGATTTCTTCTCACTTCCTGTTGTGGTACCGAGACAGGAAATGAAAGGAGATTTCCCCAGGAATAACCTGATAAGGGTTTTTGACTTTCCCAACTCTATCCAAAAATAAAAATAAAAAGATTTTGCTCTACTTTTTCTTACGTAACTTTGGTTGTTCCTGACACATAGACTAAGTCAGAGCGATTAGAGCTAGGCGGGAATGTAATGAATGGCCGTAATCACAGTCATTAAAATCAGCTTACTTCCGCTTCTGATGGCTGGATAGTCATGACCGTCCTTCTAAAATAGTAATAATATAATTGGCACACAGTGTCGGCATGAGCAATCACGTGACAATGAAGAGTATGTATAACCAAAACTTTTTGCTTAGGGACTTTTTTGGATAGAGTGGGTGAAACATTAAAACCCTTGTTAGTCTATTCTTTGTTGCCTGTGTCCCGCTGGGGAGATTTCCCTTTATTTCCTGTCTTGGAGACACAACAGTAGGGTGACCAGACATCCCCTAGCTTAGGGGGGGTGTATTTTTTCCATTATCTGTGCCCCTTTCTGATGATCATGTGCTGATCGGAGCGGAGGGAATATTTCTTCAGTTTCGGGTGCCCATTCAGCTCCGCTCGCATGTTCTTCTGCCTTGGCTCAAGTCCCGGCCAGCCGCCTCCCTGCTTATCTCCTTGTCTTCCCCGGCGGAGTGATCTTCCTCCGCTCCCCACCCAGTAGTAGCCGGAGCCCGGAGAGTAAGACTTAAAGTGATTGTAAAGGATCGTTTTTTTTTTTTTTTAACTAACAAACATATCATACTTACCTCCACTATGCAGCTCGTTTTGCACAGAGTGGCCCCGAACACCAACTTCTGGGGTCCCTTGGCGGCTCTCGTGGCTCCTCTCCACATCAGATGACCCCCTAGGAGAAACACTCCTGGGGGGGTTACCTTGCAGACGCACTCCAGAGTCATTCATTCGGCGTCTATAGCCGCCGAATGTATGACTCGGCCACGCCCCCTTGTCGCCCGCGTTATAAGTTTTGATTGACAGCAGCGGGAGCCAATGGCTGTGCCAAGGGAAATTCGGGGCTCAGGTAAGTAAAATGGGGGGCTAGGGGGGCCAGTTTACAACAGGCTGTGAGGCGGGCGGCGGCGGGCAGAGAGTCGCTGATTGCCGCCACTACTAGTAAAAAAAATAATAATATGTCCCCAGATTTCATTTTAAAAATCTGGTCACCTTACACAACAGGAAGTGAGAGAAAATCAAGAGTTGTCACTGAAACAAGGGTCCCAATTGGAAGATTGGTTCTCCATTCTTCTTCCCGTTGTGTTGACAATTTTGGATTTGGAAGCGCCAGCTGGTCGATCTGGACTCCTGGTAAGATGGGGGATCCCGGTAAAGCCACGGAAGGTGGCGGGTGGAGGACGTCCCCTCCCTCTGCTTGTAAAAGTAATCCAGTGGCTAGTTAGCCGCTAGTATTGCTTTTACAAGAGAGCCAACCATTGGCTCTAAAAAACTATACCAGGATGACCCCTTCAGCTGTGGACATTATCCCGGTAAAACCACTTGAAGTCCAGTGATGTACGGGTACGTTGGTGGTTGGCAAGTGGTTAATCGAATTGCTTGAGCGCCTTCATTTTTGATATCCTGAAAATACCACGTTGGCCATAAGTGTTAAGCCTCATACACACGATCGGACTTCCATCAGACTTTTCCGTGCATTTTGGTCCGAAGGGCGTTGGCCGTGAACTTGTTCTGCATACACACGGCCCAACATTTTCAGCCAACTTTAACCAAACCACGTGGTTTTTCATCTCTTTACCGCCACCCTTTGGGCAACTTCTGCTATTGTTGTCTGATGTTTAGCATTGGTTCCGAGCATGCGTGTTTGTACTTTGGATTTTAGTTGGACGGACTTGCGTACACACGATCGGATAAACCGACGTAACAGATTTATTGCCCAACAGTTGGTGAGCATGAACAGCCAACATTTGTTGTCGTTAATTCAGCCAACAATCGTCTGATGGAGCATACACACGGTCGGATTATCCAACACAACACGTCCATCAGACAATTATGGCCATAAAATTGGATCGTGTGTCCGGGCTTTAAGGCTAGACCAGTGATCGGTCATACATGTGACCATATTAAATGGTCCTTCCTTTAAAAATGATGGTTCCACTCCAAAAAAAAAGTGGATTTAGTTAAATTTGATTGGATTTTCTTCCAGGAATTTTTCTCTTCCAAACAAGACAATTGTTGAGTGCAACCAAATTTTTGGAAAAGTCTTCAGATTGGAGTTTTCTTGAGAATCTTCTGGTGCCAGTCACTCTTCAGGAGGACAATGAAGGTGGCAGTTGATGGTGGACTTTGCAGCAAGATGTTAATGATGGTCTCCTCTGATCTCCGGGTCCAATCTTCCTTCGCATTTCAACAAACAAGCGGGGGTGTCGCCGATATACATCTCCCTCCATTGTCCCAACCTGACAATAAACAAAGCCTTTCACCTATATGTTTAACTCAGACCCCCCCTCCCCCCCCCCCCCCGGATTATCCTGCTCTGATCTACATACACTGGAATCCCAGCATTCCAAAGGTTGGGAATGACCGGAATTGTTCAACTCTATCTCTAAAAGATGGATATACACTAGCAGATGGGATGAATGTTCCTGCTGAAAGGAAAATTCTCGTCATTCGAGCGCATGATGAACGCCATACAAAAGTACTTTAACCACATAACGACCGCGCCACGCCGATAAACGTCGGCAGAATGGCACGGCTGGGCAGATCAACGTATATATACGTTGGCCCTTTAAGAGCGGCATTGTGGACACGCGCCGCAAGCTCCGTGAGTCCGACTGCGAGTCCCGCGGACTCGATGTCCGCGGGGTTACCCACGATCGTCTCACGGTGAGGAAGAACGGGGAAATGCTAATGTAAACAAGCATTTCCCCAGTCTTCCTAGTGACAGGACACTGATCACAGCTCCCTGTAATCGGGAGCAGCGATCAGTGTCGTGTCACTCGTAGCCATGCCCCCTACAGTTAGAATCACTCCCTAGGACACACTTAACCCCTTCAGCGCCCCCTACTGGTTAACCCCTTCGCTGCCAGTGTCATTTTCACAGTAATTAGTGCATTTTTATAGCTCTGATCGCTGTAAAAATGACAATGGTCCCAAAATAGTGTCAAAAGTGTCCGATGTGTCCACCATAAAGTCGCAGTCACGATAAAAATCGCAGATCGCCGCCATTACTAGTAAAAAAAAATAATAATAGTAAAAATGCCATAAAACTATCCCCTATATTGTAGACGCTATAACTTTTGCGCAAACCAATCAATAAACGCTTATTACGATTTTTTTTACCAAAAATATGTAGAAGAATACGTATCGGCCTAAACTGAGGAAAAAAAAATGTTTTTTTTATATATTTTTTGGGGGATATTTATTATAGCAAAAAGTACAAAATATTACTTTTTTTAAACTGTCGCTCTATTTTTGTTTATAGCGCAAAAAAATAAAAACCGCAGAGGTGATCAAATACCACCAAAAGTAAGCTCTATTTGTGGGAAAAAAAAAGATGCCAATTTTGTTTGGGAGCCACGTCGCATGACCGCGCAATTGTCAGTTAAAGTGACGCAGTGCCGAATCGCAAAAAGTGGCCTGGTCATTGGGCAGCCAAATGGTCCGGGGCTGAAGTGGTTAAAAATGTTTGCTTTTAACATTCGATTTCGGAGTGAATAGACTTTCCTGATTGAAAACCACATTCACTGTTAGCCTAGGTTCACACTTGTCCGGCACACGTCGCGGTTACAGCAGCCCATTAGCTTGGCACCATGTTATTTGACGTGCGTGACAAAGCGCCTTGTTTGCCAATGTGCGGTGGGTGCGATTAACGCCTCGGCGTCAAAGTGCACGCAAATTTGATGTGCAACAGCGCTGTGCTGAGAGCGTGCGCCCCTTGCACGCTCCCAGCACAGTTACTGGCGGCTAACTGAAAGCTCCGTTCACATCTTGTGGGAGCTTTCCCATCACGTGACCGCCGTGACAGTCAATCACGGCAGTCACATGACGATAAGCCCCGCCTTCCACCATTCCAAACCCCTTAAAGGGCCAGCGCATAAGGGGTTAAGAATGAATTGCATCCCCCTCCCCCCTCGTGTGGCGTCTGCTAAAGAGCAGCGCTTTTTGCCTGCAGGTCAGAATTGAGCGCGTTGTTGCGAGCGTTGCTGACCCACACATGTGTTTGATACTACACTTAGGGCTTGTTCTCACATGTGCCCTTCTGAAAAGTGATTTACGGGAGGTCGCTTTTCAGAGGCATGTGACAGGGGGCTGAGGAGGTGATATGTCAATATGTAAGCACATTGTTTGTGGGGGCAGCTCCATTTATTGGTTGCATTTAGTGGTGGCACCACCCGCCGAATGCTACATTCCATTTAGTGGCGTCAGCGCATGGTCATGGTGCGTCGCCCCTCTAAAGGATGCGGTCGGTGCCGGCACGCCAATCTGTGTGCTATCACAGATTTGGGGTGACACAGTCGCAATCGGATATCACTTCCTACTTGATGGTGTCACCCTTCTGTCCGGTGTCACCTGGGTGAGGTTCGCACCCCCCATAGCGGCGCCACTAGTTCCATTTAATCTTTGCCACGGCCTCCATGCTTTGCTTGTGGTCAGCCCTGAGCAGCTGCATGCCCTTATTCAGGTGGGCGGCCGGCGGTAAAACCCACAGCTCAATCATCTAACTTTACCGCTCCCTGGCTACCCATGTGAATGAGCTCTTAGAAAGTTGTTTGTTCAAGAAAAAATCCCCTGAAATTTCCTAGTCACTAAAGTCGGAAACAAACGTCTATTCACCAAACGCCAGGAGAGCTTTCATTTTCTGAACGTTCGTTTAATTCCCTAATGGTTAGTGCGATCCAAGTGATGTTCGTTCTCGAATAGTGCCCCATCATTGGTGTCAGTAAAAGGAATAGTGCCCCATCATTGCTATCCATTGGAGGAATAGTGCCTCATCATTGGTGTCAGTGGAGGAATAGTGCCCCATCATTGGTATCAGTGGGAGGAATAGTGCCCCATCATTGGTGTCAGTGGGAGGAATAGTGCCCCATCATTGGTGTCAGTAAAAGGAATAGTGCCCCATCATTGCTATCCATTGGAGGAATAGTGCCTCATCATTGGTGTCAGTGGAGGAATAGTGCCCCATCATTGGTATCAGTGGGAGGAATAGTGCCCCATCATTGGTGTCAGTGGGAGGAATAGTGCCCCATCATTGGTGTCAGTGGGAGGAATAGTGCCCCATCATTGGTAACAGTGGGAGGAATAGTGCTCCCTCATTGGTGTCAGTGGGAGGAATAGTGCCCCATCATTGGTATCAGTGGGAGGAATAGTGCCCCATCATTGGTATCAGTGGAAGGAACAGTGCCCCATCATTGTTATCAGTGGGAAGATTAGTACCCCATAATTTGTGTCAGTGGAAAGAATAGTGCTGCCCCCTGTCCTGACCTTTAGGGTAGGCTCACATCTGTATGAGTGGGACCCATGCAAAATCTCACTCGTTCCTGACATGCAGAGAAATCTTCTGCACTTCACGCATCAGCAACTGCGGTGCATTTCAGGTGCGCCACCCAAAAGGGAAAGTTCCGCTTTAAGTCCTCCTCCCCTGCCACATTTGGCGTGCCATTTTTTTTGGGGGGGGGGAGCGGGTACCTAGTTTTGACTGCCTAGGTGATACAAGCAGAAGTACTCCCCCCCCACCCCGCAGTCTTCTGGGACACATTACAGGTCCCAGAAGATTACAGGACAATTTACAAAGCACAGCGCAGCTCGCGCATGCACAGTGGGCAGCCAGCTGAGAAGCCAAAAGTTGCCCATATTTAGGATGCGGGAACCTGAAGGTTAGTGAAGCACTAGCCTGGGTGACGATGGCACTGGATCCCTGGACAGGTAAGTGTCCTTTTATTAAAAGTCAGCAGCTACAGGATTTGTAGCTGCTGACTTTTTTTATTTTTTTTGTACAGAGTGGACCTCCTCTTTAAAATATTTTTTCAGTACGGTGCAATTAAAAAAAAAAGGGTCTGGATGGGCTGCCTACACGCAGACCTGCACAAGTCTGAATGGAGCCTTAAAAGTGAATGGGGCTGCGCCACAACCTCGTGGCGGTGTGGGGTTCCTGAGGGTTAAAGGAGAAGTACGGAAAAAGCTTGTTTGGCTGTTCTTCCCCTGTGAAGCCCGCTGTCGGCTGATATCACAGAGCTAGTCCAGGCTCAAGAAAGATCATGACCATATGGTTGGGATCCGCCAACATGCCTGGACGACACCCACCCCCTTGTCGGGCGCCGGGCATATGAATTACAGCGGCGGTGGTGTTTTGGAAGCGCCTGATTCCTGATTAGAGTCGTGGGCTCTAATAGGCTTCCAAAAGGGTAAACAGCGAGCGCACTGCTGTGCGTTCGCTGATTACTCAGTGTCCTATTAGTGAACCGAGTACATTGCTTCCCTAACACTGACCCGCCGCTCAGCCAGTCAGGTGCACCGGGTCTGGTTACCCTGTCACCTGATTGGCTGAAACAACAGGCACCAATATTGGACGCCTGGCGGGACATTAGGACAGTGTGGAGAAGTGCCCGGCCCCGCAGGAGACATGAAGGAACCCGCTCGTCGCCGTCACCCGCTGCCCCACCAAGACAGGGTAAGTGCCAGGCAGACGGCAAGTGGGCGGTGGTCACACTGGCAGAATTTATTGGGCACCCTGAATGCATTTGGCACAGTGGCAGCATATGATGGGCACCCTGGAAGCATTTGGCACAGTGGCTGCATATCATGGGCACCCTGGAAGCATTTGGCACAGTGGCTGCATATGATGGGCACCCTGGAAGCATTTGGCACAGTGGCTGCATATCATGGGCACCCTGGAAGCATTTGGCACAGTGGCAGCATATGATGGGCACCCTGGCAGCGTTTGATGGGCGCAGTGGCAGCGTTTGATGGGCACCCTGGCAGCGTTTGATGGCACAGGGGCTGCATATGATGGGCACCCTGGAAGCATTTGGCACAGTGGCAGCATATGATGGGCACCCTGGCAGAGTTTGATGGGTGCAGTGGCAGTGTTTGATGGGCACCCTGGCAGCGTTTGATGGCACAGTGGCTGCGTTTGATGGCACAGTGGCTGCAATTGATGTTTTTTTTTTTAATTCAGTTTGCGCCCCCCAAAAATTTAGAGTACCAGCCGCCACTGTCGAAAGCTCTGTACTAACGATCCGATTATCGTACGATCGCTTTGAAAAGCGGTATTTTTCATTAGATTTTTGGATCCCGTGTACTAGTCATAAGAAATTCTCCCAGATCTGATCGTTCCATCCCATTCAGCGCTCCAGGACACATGGAGGGGGCATCCAGTTGGGGGGGGGGGGGTCTGGCCCCCTGTGGATAGTTCCTCTGGCTGTAGAGTGGAAAGCCCCTTTAAGGCTTTTTCTAAACATTCTAAGCAAACTAAAAGGACAAAACGGTTGGGGGGGGGGGGGGGGGAGGAGCTACTCAACAGAGCCGACAATTGAATTAACACCTTTATAGAAGTGGCCCCTCCTGATCACTCTCCCCCAGGGGGCCCTCTCCCCACCATGGACACCATTCCCCCCTCTGCGATCTCTCCCTGTGCTCACTGACAGCTGCGCTTCTTCTCCCCAGGATGTCCCTATATGGAGTGTGACGTCATAGCGGGGATTCCCTCCCCCTGACTGTGACTCATAAGCTGTGCTGGGAAGTCCGGGCTCACCATGCTGAGCGGCACAGACACAAAGAACACGCGGGCAGAAGAGGACATCCAGGCGGGTAAGAGGACCATGAGCCCGGGAGGAGCAGGCATTGGGGATTACACATCTCTACTCACCTACCTACAACATTCTAACAACTTACCTTCTACTCTATAGTCCTGAGAAAGTTTTATTTCCTCTTTTTTGTAGTTAAGGACGTTGGGTTGGGTGATACATTGTATTTTATATTTTATTTCCCTTTTTTTTTCCCTATGGGTGGAAGGACTTAGGTTGGGTGATGCCACCATAATTAGATCCTAGGACTGCTATCTGGAAAAGTCCATCTGTGAAACTTTTAATTGTAGTAGGACTACAACTCTCAGCATCTCTGTTCATATTGAGATTCTCTTTGCCTTTGGTGGGACTACAGGTCCCAGCAACTCTGGTCATCTCTGTGCCTTCCAAGGATGATATGAGCCTTTTTTTTATGGTGTTGATCGTCCTCAAAGTCATCAACAGCGGAGACTGGGAGGAGGATAAGCCCCCCTGTGACCCTAATTTGTGGTAGGACTAAAAGTCCCAGCGTCCTTGTTCAGGTTGAGATTCTCTGTGTCTTTAAGGATGATTTGAGCTCTTTTAAATGGTGGTGATAGTCCTCGAAGTCATCAACAGCGGAGACTGGGAGCATGTGACCTGAGACAAAAAGATTCAGGATAAGCGCATCTGCGATCCCATTGAGAAGAGACCAGGAACGAAAAGTTTCAGGGTAAGCCCACCTGTGACCCTTATTTGTGATGGGACTACAAGTCCCAGCATCTCCATCCTGAGATTTTCTGTGGGCAGAAAGTTTCAGGGTAAGCCCACCTGTGACCCTTATTTGTGGTGGGACTACAAGTCCCAGCATCTCCATCCTGAGATTTTCCGTGGGCAGAAAGTTTCAGGGTAAGCCCACCTGTGACCCTTATTTGTGATGGGACTACAAGTCCCAGCATCTCCATCCTGAGATTTTCTGTGGGCAGAAAGTTTCAGGGTAAGCCCACATGTGACCCCTTATTTGTGATGGGACTACAAGTCCCAGCATCTCCATCCTGAGATTTTCTGTGGGCAGAAAGTTTCAGGGTAAGCCCACCTGTGACCCTTATTTGTGATGGGACTACAAGTCCCAGCATCTCCATCCTGAGATTTTCTGTGGGCAGAAAGTTTCAGGGTAAACCCACCTGTGACCCTTATTTGTGATGGGACTACAAGTCCCAGCATCTCCATCCTGAGATTTTCTGTGGGCAGAAAGTTTCAGGGTAAGCCCACCTGTGACCCTTATTTGTGGTGGGACTACAAGTCCCAACATCTCCATCCTGAGATTTTCCATGGGCAGAAAGTTTCAGGGTAAGCCCACCTGTGACCCTTATTTGTGATGGGACTACAAGTCCCAGCATCTCCATCCTGAGATTTTCCGTGGGCAGAAAGTTTCAGGGTAAGCCCACCTGTGACCCTTATTTGTGGTGGGACTACAAGTCCCAGCATCTCCATCCTGAGATTTTCCATGAGCAGAAAGTTTCAGGGTAAGCCCACCTGTGACCCTTATTTGTGGTGGGACTACAAGTCCCAACATCCCTGTTTATGGTAAGATTTTCTGTGCCTTTGAAGGATGATATGAGCTCTTTATACGTTGGTGATTGTCCTCAAAGTCATCAACAGTGGAGACTGGGAGCATGTGACTTGAGACAAGGACAAAACATTTCAGGATAAGCCCATCTGTGATCCTGCAAAGAAGAGACAAGGACAAAAACTTTCAGGGTAAGCCCACCTGTGACCCTTTAGTTGTGGTGGGACTACAAGTCCCAGCATCTCCTATTATGTTTAGATTTTCTGTGCTTTTGAAGGAACATACTGTTTTGGTCTTCTTCAAAGTCATCAACAGCGGAGACTGGGAGCATGTGACTTGAGACGAGGACAAAAAGTTTCAGGATAAGCCCATCTGTGATTTTATTGAGAAGAGACCAGGACAAAAAGTTCCAGGGTAAGCCCACCTGTGACCCTTTAGTTGTGGTGGGACTACAAGTCCCAGCATCTCCATTCATGTTGAGATTTTCTGTGCCTTTAAAGGACCATATTTTCTCTTTCTTAATGTTTTTGTCTTCCTCAAAGTCATCAACGGTGGAGACTGGGACCATGTGACTTGACGAGGACAAAAAGTTTCAGGATAAGCTGATCTGTGACCTTTTAGGTGCAGTGGGACTACAAGTCCCAGCATCACCGATCATGTTGAGATTTTCTGTGTGATCCCGTTGAGAAGAGACACAGCAAAAAGTTTCAGGGTAAGCCCATCTGTGATCTTTTAGTGGTGGTGGTACTACAGGTCCCAGCATCTCCGATCATGTTGAGATTTTCTGTGCCTTTAAAGGGCTATATTGTCTCTTTCCTAATGTTTTGGTCTTCCTCAAAGTCATCAGCGGTGGGACTGGGACCATGTGACTTCAGATGATGACAAAAAGTTTCAGGATAAGCCCATCTGTGACCTTTGAGCTGTGGTGGGACTAGAAGTCCCAGCATCTCCATTTATGCTGAGATTTTCTGTGCCATTGAAGGATGATATGATCTCTATTATAATGTGATCGTCCTCAAAGTCATCAACAGAGGAGTCTGGGACCATGTGGCTTGAGACGAGGACATGTGTTGGTCGTCATCAACAGCAGAGACTGGGACCATGTGACTTGCGATGGGAACAAATGGTTTCAGGGTAAGCCCATCTGTGACCCTTTAGTTGTGGTAGGACTACAAGTCCCAGAATCTCTGTTCATGTTGAGACAATCTATGCCTTTAAAGGATGATTTGAGCGCTTTTAAATGGTAGTGATCATCCTCAAAGTCATCAACAGAGGAGTCTGGGACCATGCGGCTTGAGACAAGGACAAAAAGTTTCAGGATAAGCCCATCTGTGACCCTTTAGCTGTGGTGGGACTACAAGTCCCAGCATCTCCGATCATGCTGAGATTTTCTGTGCCATTGAAGGATGATATGATCTCTTTTATAATGTGATCGTCCTCAAAGTCATCAACAGAGGAGTCTGGGACCATGTGGCTTGAGACCAGGACAAAAACTTTCAGGATAAGCCCATCTGTGATCCCGTTGAGAAGAGACCAGGACAAAAAGTTTCAGGGTGCGCTCATCTGTGACCCTTTAGTTGCGGTAGGACTACAAGTCCCAGCATCTCCATTCATGTTGAGATTTTCTGTGCCTTTAAAGGACCATATTGTTTCATTCTTAATGTGTTGGTCTTCCTTAAAGTCATCAACAGTGGAGACTGGGAACATGTGACTTGAGATGAGGACAAAAAGTTTCAGGATAAGTTAATTTGTAATCCTTTAGTTGTGGTGGGACTACAAGTCCCAGCATCTCTGTCCATGTTTAGATTTTGTATTCTTTTAAAGGATCATCTGGTCCCTAATGTGGTGGTCATCCTATCAGGGCTGGTGCAAGGATTTTTGACACCCTAGGCGAAACCTAATTTTGCCGCCCCCTTGACTCCACCCCCTGCCCATGTATACCCCTCTCCATCAAATGCAGCCTCCCCAGCACCCATCAAATGCAGCCTCCCCATCACCCATCAAATGCAGCCTTCCAGCGCCCATCAAATGCAGCCTCCCCAGCGCCCATCAAATGCAGCCTCCCAGCGCCCATCAAATGCAGCCTCCCCAGCGCCCATCAAATGCAGCCTCCCCAGCGCCCATCAAATGCAGCCTCCCCAGCGCCCATCAAATGCAGCCTCCCCAGCGCCCATCAAATGCAGCCTCCCCAGCGCCCATCAAATGCAGCCTCCCCAGTGCCCATCAAATGCAGCCTCCCCAGCGGCCATCAAATGCAGCCTCCCCAGCGCCCATCAAATGAAGCCACCCCATCGCCCATTAAATGCAGCCTCCCCATCGCCCATTAAATGCAGCCTCCCCAGCGCCCATCAAATGCAGCCTCTTCAGCACCCATCAAATGCAGCCTCCCCAGCACCCATCAAATGCAGCCTCCCCAGCGCCCACCAATGCAGCCTCATTAGTGCCCATCAAATTCAGCCTCACCAGCGCCTATCAAATGCAGTCTCACCAGCGGCCATCAATGTGGCCTACCAGTGCCCATCAATGAATGTTTGCTTGCCTCCATTCATTCGGGAGTCGGGACACAGACACAGTCCTCCGCCGCCACTGCGCCTCTGACACTATGTGCAAAAAAAGCGGCGGCTGCCTGCTGATGCTGAGACTTAGTTGCTTCCTGCAGAGAGAAGAGAGTAGGAACACCAGTTGCCGTGTGCCCTAGGCGGCTGCCTAGTTTGCCTAGTGGTAGCACCGGCCCTGCATTCTATAAGTCATCAGCTGCGGTGCGGTCTAGAATTTAGGAGACAGGAAGCATGTGACTTGAGCCGAGGACAGAAAGTTTCAGGATATACCCATCTGTGACCATATAGTGGTGGTAGGACTACAAGTCCCAGCATCTCCATTCATTCTGAGATTTTCTGTATCTTTGAATGATGATGTAGTTACTCTAATAATGTGGTGGTCAACCTTTTTGATAGTCATCAAAAGCGGGATGATGTAGAATTTAGGAGACAGGGAATATGTGATCCCATTGATGTGAGATAAAGGCAAAAAGTTTCAGGATAAGCCCATCTGTTATCTGTTAGTTGTGGCGGGACTACAAGTAACAGCATCTACATTCAAGTTAAGTGTTGAAGTTCCGCTATAGCTAAAGAGAATCCGAGGATTGCTTTAGGTGTACCCACAAGCTAAAATGGTTCTTCATTTCTGTGCCCTTGCATTATGGAACAATTGTGAAGGTCATCAGCAGAATGAAGGTATAGAATTTAGGAGATGGAAAATGTGATACTTTCACGAGAGACAGAAAATTTTGGGACAAGCTTCTGTGATCCTTTAGCTTTGTCTGGACTTCTAGTTCCACCATATCCTTTCATATTGAGGCGTGTAGATCCACCATAGCTACAGATAAACCTAGAATGACTTCGGTGAACCAGCAAGCTGAACTGGTTCCACATCTCAGTGCCCTTAAATAATGGTTCCATTGAATCTTGTGATGGTAATCAGCAGCCTGAAGGTGTATAACAACCAGGCCCGGATTTACTCCCTTTGCCGCCCCAAGGCTGGGTCCGTTAATGCCGCCCCCACACACACACACCATCACATAGGGGGCATACCCAGCAAGGAATTAAATACCTTTGTGCCAGATGCAGTGGCGCGCTCCCGATGCTCGTGCAGAGCAAGGGGCGGGTGTATTACTGTTATATCGTGTACGGGGTGGATCTGCAAGGGGCGGGAGTATTACTGTTATCTCGTGTACGGGGTGGATCTGCAAGGGGCGGGTGTATTACTGTTTTCTCGTGTATGGGGTGTGTAGCGGGGTCCTCAATTTAGTGGGGTACACTTGGGGAGTAGTGTGACCCAAGTGTGTAATTATGTTAGGGTTCAGACCCCTTTTTCATATTCGTGGAGGATTGGGTGGTGTAATATTCTCTTCGACCAGTGGGTGTCAGTATACCTACTGGCTCGGGGTAGAATCACTACCAGAGTGTTACCCTTCTTTGTCCCTTCCTGGAGATGGTACGGCCGGGGCGGGGAACCCGCCGTGGTGTCGACGGGAGGAGATAAAAGGGGGAGACGCCCTCGCCACGAGGTCGGTCTTCGGGGATCATCTCTTCACGCACCCAGGCACCTTCAGCCTGGGTGCGGGCGGTTCAAGGTTCCGGCCTAGGCGCCCTAGGCCTGGCTGGGATGAAGATGGAGTCCATCCCAGGCACCTTCAGCCTGGGATGAGGTACTATTGAGGAGGCCTGGGACCCGGTGACTCCGACTGGGTCCCGCAAGGGTGGAGTTGCTCCAGGGCGCCCCTCGCGAGGGGACCCGCATCTGAGGGGAGGAGGATGGGGAGGTCACTCGTTCGAAGACCCGGTGTAGTGTCAACCCGGTGACGGATGGGCCTTCAGTAACTCCCTTGGAGGACATCTTCCCCTGATAGAGGCCTGCAGCGCAACGGAGGTATTCATGTCGAGACTCCTACAACCCTTGGTCATAGTATAGGGGGTGTAGGGACCCAGATCAGTATAGTGCCTCGACCTGCTCATTTCACCGTATCACGCCATCGCATTGCCTTGTAACTGAAGATACGAAATAAATCTAACCGTTGGACTGTGATCGGTGTATGGACTCTGTTAATGGGAGCAAAGGGAGGTTTCTGCACGACAGACTCGGTACATGTTCAGGACACCGGCCCGAGGAAACATTAGGTATTGGCCTTCACCTCGCCTGCAAGTAGTGGGGAGGACATGGGCCGTAGCGCACCCTCACTCCTGTCGCGTGACATACCCCTAGGCTAAAGAAGAGGACGGGGTGTGGGGGTGGCCGCTACACGTGGATCTGCAAGGGGCGGGTATTTTACTGTTATCTCGTGTACGGGGTGGATCTGCAAGGGGCGGGTATATTACTGTTATCTCGTGTATGGGGTGGATCTGCAAGGGGCAGGTGTATTACTGTTATCTCGTGTACGGGGTGGATCTGCAAGGGGCGGGTGTATTACTGTTATATCGTGTATGGGGTGGATCTGCAAGGGGCGGGTGTATTACTGTTATCTCGTGTACGGGGTGGATCTGCAAGGGGCGGGTGTATTACTGTTATATCGTGTATGGGGTGGATCTGCAAGGGGCGGGTATATTACTGTTATCTCGTGCAAGGGGCGGATCTGCAAGGGGCGGGTATATTACTGTTATCTCGTGTATGGGGTGGATCTGCAAGGGGCGGGTATATTACTGTTATCTCGTGCAAGGGGCGGATCTGCAAGGGGCGGGTATATTACTGTTATCTCGTGCAAGGGGCGGATCTGCAAGGGGCGGGTATATTACTGTTATCTCGTGCAAGGGGCGGATCTGCAAGGGGCGGGTATATTACTGTTATCTCGTGTACGGGGTGGATCTGCAAGGGGCGGGTATATTACTGTTATCTCGTGCAAGGGGCGGATCTGCAAGGGGCGGGTATATTACTGTTATCTCGTGCAAGGGGCGGATCTGCAAGGGGCGGGTATATTACTGTTATCTCGTGTATGGGGTGGATCTGCAAGGGGCAGGTGTATTACTGTTATCTCATGTACGGGGTGGATCTGCAAGGGGCAGGTGTATTACTGTTATCTCGTGTACGGGGTAGATCTGCAAGGGGCAGGTGTATTACTGTTATCTCGTGTACGGGGTAGATCTGCAAGGGGCAGGTGTATTACTGTTATATCGTGTATGGGGTGGATCTGCAAGGGGCGGGTATATTACTGTTATCTCGTGTACGGGGTGGATCTGCAAGGGGCGGGTGTATTACTGTTATCTCGTGTACGGGGTAGATCTGCAAGGGGCAGGTGTATTACTGTTATCTCGTGTATGGGGTGGATCTGCAAGGGGCGGGTATATTACTGTTATCTCGTGTACGGGGTGGATCTGCAAGGGGCGGGTGTATTACTGTTATCTCGTGTATGGGGTGGATCTGCAAGGGGCAGGTGTATTACTGTTATATCGTGTACGGGGTGGATCTACAAGGGGCAGGTGTATTACTGTTATCTCGTGTACGGGGTGGATCTGCAAGGGGCAGGTGTATTACTGTTATCTCGTGTACGGGGTGGATCTGCAAGGGGCAGGTGTATTACTGTTATCTCGTGTACGGGGTGGATCTGCAAGGGGCGGGTGTATTACTGTTATCTCGTGTACGGGTTGGATCTGCAAGGGGCGGGTGTATTACTGTTATCTCGTGTACGGGGTGGATCTGCAAGGGGCAGGTGTATTACTGTTATCTCGTGTACGGGGTGGATCTGCAAGGGGCAGGTATATTACTGTTATCTCGTGTACAGGGTGGATCTGCAAGGGGCAGGTGTATTACTGTTATCTCGTGTACGGGGTGGATCTGCAAGGGGCAGGTATATTACTGTTATATCGTGTACGGGGTGGATCTGCAAGGGGCAGGTGTATTACTGTTATCTCGTGTACGGGGAGGATCTGCAAGGGGCAGGTGTATTACTGTTATCTCGTGTACGGGGTAGATCTGCAAGGGGCGGGTATAGTACTGTTATCTCGTGTACGGGGTGGATCTGCAAGGGGCAGGTGTATTACTGTTATATCGTGTACGGGGTGGATCTACAAGGGGCAGGTGTATTACTGTTATATCGTGTATGGGGTGGATCTGCAAGGGGCGGGTATATTACTGTTATCTCGTGTACGGGGTGGATCTGCAAGGGGCAGGTGTATTACTGTTATCTCGTGTACGGGGCGGATCTGCAAGGGGCGGGTGTATTACTGTTATCTCGTGTACGGGGTGGATCTGCAAGGGGCAGGTGTATTACTGTTATCTCGTGTACGGGGCGGATCTGCAAGGGGCGGGTGTATTACTGTTATCTTGTGTACGGGGTGGATCTGCAAGGGGCGGGTATATTACTGTTATCTCGTGTACGGGGTGGATCTACAAGGGGCAGGTGTATTACTGTTATCTCGTGTATGGGGTGGATCTGCAAGGGGCGGGTGTATTACTGTTATATCGTGTACGGGGCGGATCTGCAAGGGGCGGGTGTATTACTGTTATCTCGTGTACGGGGCGGATCTGCAAGGGGCGGGTGTATTACTGTTATCTCGTGTACGGGGTGGATCTGCAAGGGGCGGGTATATTACTGTTATCTCGTGTACGGGGTGGATCTGCAAGGGGCGGGTGTATTACTGTTATCTCGTGTACGGGGTGGATCTGCAAGGGGCGGGTGTATTACTGTTATCTTGTGTACGGGGTGGATCTGCAAGGGGCGGGTATATTACTGTTATCTCGTGTACGGGGTGGATCTACAAGGGGCAGGTGTATTACTGTTATCTCGTGTATGGGGTGGATCTGCAAGGGGCGGGTGTATTACTGTTATATCGTGTACGGGGCGGATCTGCAAGGGGCGGGTGTATTACTGTTATCTCGTGTACGGGGCGGATCTGCAAGGGGCGGGTGTATTACTGTTATCTCGTGTACGGGGTGGATCTGCAAGGGGCGGGTATATTACTGTTATCTCGTGTACGGGGTGGATCTACAAGGGGCAGGTGTATTACTGTTATCTCGTGTACGGGGCGGATCTGCAAGGGGCGGGTGTATTACTGTTATCTCGTGTACGGGGTGGATCTACAAGGGGCGGGTATATTACTGTTATCTCGTGTACGGGGTGGATCTGCAAGGGGCGGGTGAATTACTGTTATATCGTGTATGGGGTGGATCTGCAAGGGGCGGGTATATTACTGTTATCTCGTGTACGGGGTGGATCTACAAGGGGCAGGTGTATTTCTGTTATCTCGTGTACGGGGTGGATCTGCAAGGGGCGGGTGAATTACTGTTATATCGTGTATGGGGTGGATCTGCAAGGGGCGGGTATATTACTGTTATCTCGTGTACGGGGTGGATCTGCAAGGGGCAGGTGTATTACTGTTATCTCGTGTACGGGGTGGATCTGCAAGGGGCGGGTGAATTACTGTTATATCGTGTATGGGGTGGATCTGCAAGGGGCGGGTGTATTACTGTTATATCGTGTACGGGGTGGATCTGCAAGGGGCAGGTGTATTACTGTTATCTCGTGTACGGGGCGGATGGCTACAGAAGAGGGCAAATTTTAAATTGATTGGCAGAGGCATCCCCTGTAGCCATTCTATAAGCATAATAACAATATACTGTGACAAGTATTGAAAACGCTCATCAACATTGTTATCATCTCTGTCCATCATTTAAAAATTTGCCCTCTTCTGTAGCCATCCACCCCTTGCACGATATAACAGTAATACACCCGCCCCTAGCAGAGCCATCCGCCCCGTACACAATATAACAGTAATAAACCCGCCCCTTGCACATTAATACACCCTCCCCTTGCTCTGCACGAGCATCGGGAGCGTGCCGCTGCATCGTGGCCATTGCGCAGGCGCCCAGTAACAGCTGACTCACAGTTATACATCTTCGGCTATTTTCGGAGGCTCCATTGTGTTTCGTACTGCGCAAGCGCTGCGTCTGCGTAGTACAGGGGGTCATTATCCGCCGGGGGATCTTTTTCGGCAGGACACCGGGACGACAGGATTTTTTTCACCCCCCTGTTGCCGCGGCGCCACCCCTGCACCCACTGCCGCCCCGAGGCCTGGCCTCAGTGGCCTTGTCTGGAATTTGGCCCTGATAACAACCATTATCAACCAGTGTTAAAGTGGAACGCTAGGGTTCCTCCAGAGGTAGCTAAGGGTTTCTTTAGCTGTGGTTGGTTGAACTTCCATTTGATGGCGCCTGCATAGTTCTAGGACCAACAACACTCGGCAAAGCCAGCAGAATGACACCAATTAGCTGTCTGTAAGCATTACATTATTCCTACTGACCCCCACCAATGTAAATGGCCATTAACTCTCGATTCATTGGTTTTATTAAGGGTTCCTTTGAGGCCTGGGAATTAATTGAGGGGTTCCTCTTGCCTAAAAAGTTTGAGAATGACTGGTGTAGAATTTAGGAGTTGGGGAACATGCAATCCTTTTGACAAGAGCAAAAAGTTGGGTTCAAGTGGTCATTGTTTTTTTTTTTTTGTTTGTTTGTCTGTTTGTTTTTTTAAACCATTATGCCGCGTACACACGACCGTTATTCATGTCATGGAGAAAAAACAAGTTTTTCTCGACGTGATTTTTCGTGTTTCCTCTCAAGCCTGCCTTGCATACACACGTTCATGAAAAAAAAACCGCTCAAGCAAAGCGCGGTGACGTACAGCACGTACGACGGCACTATAAAGGGGAAGTTCCATTCGAATTTGTGCCACCCTTTGGGGCGCTTTTGCTGATCCTCGTGTTAATAAAGTTTGGTGAGAGACGATTTGCGCTTTTCAGTCTTCGTGCTTTCTAGTCCGTAGACGAATGTGCTATCTCCATTACGAACGATAGTTTTACCAGAAGGAGCGCTCCCGTCTCATACTTGATTCTGAGCTTGCACGTTTTTTTTCCCCTCGTAAAAGCATACACACGACCGTTTTTCACGACGTTAAAATAAACGACGTGAAAAACGACGAGAAAAAATAGAGCAGGCTCTAAAAAAAATTGGGCCATTTTTCTCGTCGAGAAAAATACTCTGGAGCCCACACACCACCGTTTTTCACGACCATTTTAAAAAATGGCATTTTTCTCGTCATGAAAAACGGTCGTGTGTACGCGGCATTAGCCTTACACCTACCTGTGACGGGTTTTTGGTATCTTTAAATTTTGGGGATTTCCTGAAAAATCTGGTGGCCTTTGACCAGAGCAGTGCTGGCTACACACATAGGTTTAAGCAGTTTTCAATCACAAACACAACACCAACCAAGGTTATGGCGGCCAATCACCAACCTTTAGATCATTTTACCATCTGGTACAAAATGTTGGTGGTAGGCTATTTTAATCCACTGGGAATTTATGGTACTGAAAAGATATTTGGATTTGCATAAGTGTGTGTGGGCATCATAAAATTGGATGATACAGGCCAACGCTGCTACCAGACAAAGCTTTCTCTTGACAATTCATCCATTATCTGGCAGAAAAAAAAAAACATGTTCTATTTCTAAACACCGACGGAAAAAAATCCGATGGGGCCCACACACGATCGGAATTTCCGATGAAAAAAGTCCATCAGACTTTTTTCAATGGAAAATCCGATCGTGTGTACAAGGCATTACATGCCACATTTGGCATGTCATTTTTTAGGGGGGGGTAGGGGCTGCGTTAGGAGTGGGACTTCCTGTCACACTTCCTACTTCCACCTACGGGCCGCCTAGGCGACTCCTCCCTCTAGGCGATCTCTTGGGACACGTGATAGGTCCCAGGAGATTGCCTGTCCACTCAGGGAGCACAGCGCGACTCGCGCATGCGCACCCGGCCGTGAAGCCGAAAGCTGTCACGGCCGGGTGACCGGAGTGGCAATGTAGCTGCTGACTTTTAATAAACATAAAAAGCGACTGGAACTCCGCTTTAAGCTGGCCATACACTCTACTGGACTTTTCTGTTGGAATTCTTTATTGGCTGCACAAGTACATGCAGTAAAAAAACAATGCTGTAGTGTTTTGGCCGCTGTGGCCTTACTTCTAGCATATGAGTAAGGCCACAGTGGCTGCACGTTAGCATTCTTGTAATTACTGGATGTACTTTTGTAGCCAATAAAGATATTCAACGTTTGAGTCCACCGAGTTGCTGGCTTATATCTATCAATGTAATCAGTTGCTAAGCTCTGTTTTCTATTGGTCAGGATAGACACCTGGTTAGTAGGTCTTGCTATGACTTGTAGTTCCTCCCCAACTATAGGGTCTAATGCCGCGTACACACGATCGGACACTCCGACAACAAAACCGTTAATAATTTTTCCGACGGATGTTGGCTCAAACTTCTCTTGCGCACACACACGGTCACACAAATGTTGCTCGGAAATTCCGAACGCCAAGAACGCGGGACGTACAACTCTACGACGAGCCGAGAAAAATGAAGTACAATGATTCCGAGCATGCGTCGAATTGATTCCGAGCATGCATAGGATTTTTGTGCGTCGGAATTGGATACAATTTTCGACCACAACTTTTGTTGTCGGAAAAATTAAGAACCAGCTCTCAATCATTTGTTGTCAGACAGCAAATGTCCGACGGAGCCTACACAAGGTCGGAATATCCGCCCAAAAGCTCACATCAAACATTTGTTGTTGGAAATTCCGATCGTGTGTACGCGGTATAAGACTGTCTAAAATGACCGGAATTCGTATCCTTCCTATACAAATAGGAACCAGTTTTCTGTCAATACGTTGACTAGGCAACTGA
The DNA here is from genome assembly GCA_029206835.1 of Rana muscosa. NCBI lineage: Eukaryota > Metazoa > Chordata > Amphibia > Anura > Ranidae > Rana > Rana muscosa. Next base: position 43,671,574 of record CM055124.1, on the reverse strand, counting down.
GGAATGGCGAAAATTTAGGGAATTTCGAAGGCTATCCTAAGGTAGCTCTGGGAAGTCCCAGACATGGTGTCTTCTAGATGTTGTGTTTCAGTGCCAAGATCAGTTCATTTCAGGGAACAGATGTGCAGATCGTTTTCCTGGTATTCACCCTCATAGGACCTCATTTACATAACCTGCTCAGCTGAACTTCACGTTATTTCCTTCAAGTTGTAAACACTTCTAGTGAAAGTTATGCAGGTCAGTGAGAATTTGCATATTAAATGTACACAACATAGCGATACTTGCGGCGCTGGTGATTATATCATTAAAGAGGACCTGTATTCCAACCAGAACCTGCTATCACTTGCTCTTTTTGCTCCTTTAAAGCCAAAAAGTTACTTCCAACCAAAACTTGTTTTGCTAGTATTAGTATACATGGGTTATAACCTTTTGCCAGTTTTATATTGCTTTCAGTGTCCCTATCGGGGCGATCTAACCTCACTATTTGTTCTGGGACCATTGCCAATAGCGTAAAAAGTGAAAAGGAATCCCAAATGTTTGTTTGGGAAATCGTCCATTGGGACACTTGTGCTGGGGCCAACTTTCAGATGTGAGCTTTCCACTTCCTGTAGTATTTCTGGGACAGGATGTGCAGGAACATCTTCTCAATGGGGATACACACAGCCAAAAAATCCTGACAGGTTCTAACTCTTCCCCACTCTAAATGCAAAAAATATTATGTTTTTCTATAGATATGGCTTAACAGAAGGCATGTAAAAGCTACTGAGCTCCCCATTGGTCAGTTATGAGATATCTACTGGAGACACCATTGGAAACCTATGGCAGCAGGTCATGTGATCTGTGCCATAGACGCTTCGGGGTGCACCGATACCATTTTTTTTAACCACTTCAATACTGGACACTTTTACCCCCTTCCTGCCCAGGTCAATTTTCAGCTTTCAGCGCTGTCGCACTTTGAATGACAATTGCGTGGTCATGCAACACTGTACCCAAATGACATATTTTTATTATTTTTTTCCCACCCAAATAGAGCTTTCTTTTGGTGGAATTTAATAACCACTGTTTTTTTTTATTTTTTACTAAACAAATAAAAAAACAAAACAAAAAAAAAAATATATATATATATATATATATATATATATATATATATACATATATATTTTTTAGTTTCAGTAAGAAAATATTGTAAACAAGTAATTTTTCTTCTTCACTGATGTGCGCTGATGAGGTGGCACCGATGGGCACTGATGAGGAACTAATATGCAGCACTGATGGGCACTAATGAGGAACTAATATGCAGCACTAATGGGCACTGATGGGGAGGAACTAATATGCAGCACTGATGGGCGGCACCGATTGGCACTGATGAGGAGGAACTAATATGCAGCACTAATGGGCACTGATGGGGAGGAACTAATATGCAGCACTGATGGGCGGCACCAATTGGCACTGATGAGGAGGAACTAATATACAGCACTTATGGGCACTAATATGCAGCACTTATAGGTGGCACTGATGGGCACTGAAAGGCGGCACTGATGGGCAATAACAGGCATCTCTGATGAGGAGACACTGATGGGCAATAACAGCCATCACTGATGGGCACTGATGAGGAGACACTGATGGGCAATAACAGGCATCACTGATGGGCGCTGAAAGGCAGCACTGATTGGCATAACTGATGGGGCTGCACTGATAATCAGGGCACTGATTATCGTTGCAGATATCCCCCACTGAAAAAAGCCGATTATCGGCTGTCCTCTCCTCACACGCTGTACGAGGGACACACCAATCACCGCGCTGCACACTCCATCATATGACATCCAGTCAGAACGGTAAAGCCTCTGCCCTCCCATTAATCTGCTATAGGCCAGGCGGGAATGTGCTACGACTGATTACGAGTACCGATACTTTTTCTCAAGTACTCGCCGATACCAACTACCGATGCCTATTTTTAGTGTAATTTTTTTTTAATTGGTTGTATAACTACCTTTTATTTTGTCTAAATGTCCCGTACTCCCGGGCCTTGTCTCCCTGGTCTCCCATTGGCTCCAGGGATTTCAATGTCATCAATCCCATGAGTCAACAGGCCCCCTCCGCTGCTGGCATCACGTTATTTTACAACCGGAAATGACGCAATGCCAGGCAGAGTTAGGCAGCATTTTTGAAAGGTGGACTTGCCGTTTTGACAATACAGGGTATCAAGTGGCGGTGGGGGAGGAGGAGCAGAAGAAGAAGGAGGAACCGGCGGCATGAGGTGCAAGGTATCATTTTTAGTGTTGGAGCATTTGCGCAAGTACAAGTAACTCATGCAAATGCTTAGTATCCGCACCGATATCGGTATTGGTGCAACGCTAATAGAAACTCAATGACTCAACGTGTGATCGTCACTGAAGCGAAAATATCGGTCGGGTTGACCTGTCCTTCAACAGAGAGTATATGACCCCCCCCCAGGCCATTTTAGGAACTTGGAGAGGAATCATCTGTAGCTAAAGTAGGTAGTTAGGTAGGTGTTCGTCAGCAGTTAGTCTGGCCATTCACACTACAGGTGCCACTGACTCCGGAATAGTTTACAACATTTGTGGATTGCGTGGTTTACATCATAATGGGCATGGAGGTCAACTGGAAGTTTTCCAGCATTCTGGAAGATCTTTGTGAGAACGCGTTGGCAAAAAAATAAGATCAACCAGTTCTTTTAGGATCTGTAGAGCACGGGGTTCATTCTTTACACAACCGGAGATGATGTATATTGTTTGTATACGTTTCAACCGCCCTGGCAAGTTCTTGTGAAATGGCCACAATGTTTACTGAGAAACCGGTTTGATCCAGACTTCCTGTAACACTTTTCCTCCAGAACAAGATAAACCCGTCTCCACTTTTACAATTTCCTTGTTGATTGCACCATTTTCATAACAGTAATGCCCCAGCAAGCACGAGGAACGTGCTATAAACAGCTCTCATACTTTACATCAACACTGGATCAAAAAGATATTTGCAGAAGCCCTTTGTTGCCTTATATAACCCCTTGACCTCCAGGCCTTTTTATGACACTTTGTTTACATGTAAAAAAAAAAAATTTTTTGCAAGAAAATTTGCTAGAATCCCCAAACGTTCTATATATTTTTAAAGCAGAGGCCCTCTAGAATAAATTGGTGGGTGCTGCAATTTTTTATATCACATGGTATTTGCGCAGCGGTTTTTCGAACGCATTTTTTATTTGGGAAAAAAGTACACTTTTTTGCATTTTAATGCAAAAAGCACAATACATAACCCATTTTTTTTTAAATGATAAAATATGATGTTACACCGAGTAAATAGATACCTAACATGTCACGCTTTAAAATTGTGCACGCCCGTGCAACGGCGACAAACTGCGTACATTTTGATTTCCATAGGCAAAGCTTTAAAAGCCTTTACAGGTTACCACTTTAGATGTACAGAGGAGGTCTGGTGCTTGAACTACTGCCCATGATCCGACGTTCGTGGTGATACCTCACGTGTGTGGAACGATTGCTGTTTACGCGAATGCGTGCGGGACCGACACGCGCGTTCGCTGTTGAGAACGGGGGGCACTTTAAATTATTATTATTTTTTTTTTTTTTTTTTTTTTTACATGGTTGCTTTAAATTTTTATTTTTTTTTTATCACTTTTATTGCTGTAACAAAGAATGTAATTATTCTTTGACAGAAATAGGCATGTGACAGGTACTCTTTATGGAGAGATCTGGGGTCTATAAGATCCCAAATCCCTCCCCTTTCTAAGCATTCAAAACACCAAAATCAGTGTTTTGGAATGCTTTTGATTTAAAAAAAATGGCGTAGTTGACATCCAGGTAAACCGAAAGTGATGTCATGTCATCGCTTCTGGGTTACGATATCGAACAGCTGATCAAAGCCAAGCTTTGTTTGGCTGTCTCGCCATCCGGCTGACGTGCCAGCTGGTCGCTCAGGTCTCCCGGTGGGACAGGGAAAAGAAACAGAGAAGGTGGCGGGAGGGAGGGAACGTCCCCTCCCGCTGCTCGTAATAGCAATCGAGCGGCTAGTTAGGCACTCCGATTGCTATTAAAGGAGAGCTGATCGCCGGCTCTAAAAAACGGTATCGGGATGATGCCCGCACCTGCAGGCATCATCCCGGTATGACCACCGAAAGTCTGGCGACATATGGGTACTTGATGGTCCTTAGAGTAGCCTTTCTCAACCTTGCTAACATGGAGGAACCCTTGAAATAACTTTCCAGTCCAAAGGCAGTCCTGCTAATACCTACCAGGTCTACAATTCACGGTTTACTAGCATGAAGGTCACTGGGAAGAATCCATCCCCCTCCCTTAACTTCTTGCTGACCACCAGCAGTGCATTTACTGACCAAAGAGTATTGGGCATGACGGAACCTTCAATCCAGTGTCCGGGTTTTGCTTGACACTTACAGCCTGTGTGCAGCCCATTGTACCCATGCAGCGCAGTGTACTTCCTATTTTAGAGGCATGCATTTAGCCCCCCCCCCTACTGACCTGTGCTTTAATTGTACACAGCACGAGTTTGTCAGCAGGTTACAGCCCATTATTGTGGCTGTATACCTGCTGATTGGCTGTGGCGAATCACAGCACATAGATTAGTGTGTTGGTACACTATACGTTGCGGGGTACTTCTGGCTTAGAGGTGCACATACACGCACCCATTGCTGACCTGTGCTGTGATTGTACACAGCACCAGTTTGTCAGCAGGTTACAGCCAATTGTTTTGGTATCTGTGTGTCGGTACACCGTATGTCACGGCGTACTTCCTGGTTTAGAGGAGTGCATGCAAGCACACGTTGCTGATCTGTGCTGTGATTGTACACAGCACCAGTTTGTCAGCAGGTTGCAGCCCATCATTTTGGCTGTATACCTGCTGATTGGCTGTGGCCAATTACAACACATAGATCTCTCAGGATTTCTCCCTGCTTTCAGCTGCCGTTCAGAAGAGAGACTCCAGCCAGATGATCGGTGAGTAAAAGCGGCACACATACACTTGTTAGGCACACAGTTAACCTCTTGATTGCTCTTCTGCTCACTCCTGTCACCCAGCCAGTGCCATTAGTACAGTTTACAGTATTATCACTGATCATTGTATTAGTCTCACTAGCGCCGTCAGTGTCAGTATCCCTTCCAGTAGGGGTGCAATGGATCAAAAAACTCACGGATCGGATCGATCCTCGGATCAGAGTCACGGATCGGATAATTTTTCGGATCAGCAAAAAAGAAAAGACAAATCTTGTTACCCCCACCGGAGTTTTAGATTTCACAGTTCTTTTCAACACAAAACGGAGCTTACATGCTTTAAATACAGTATTTGTAAATCCAACGGACTGTTTACATGTTAAATTTTAAAAGCAGCAGCAAACCTGCTGACCTTACATGGTTGCTAATGTGACAGAACACCTCTGATTTTCACATTTAACTAAATGCTAAATGTGAAAATCAGGAGGTGTTCTGTCACATTAGCAAGCATGTAATGCCGTGTGCACACGATCGTTATTAATGTCATTGAAAAAAACTGCATTTTTCTCGACGTGATTTTTCGTGTTTCCTCTCAAGCCTGCCTTGCCTACACACTATCGTGGAAGAAAATGCTCAGATAAAGCGCGGTGACGTCCAACACGTACGACGGCACTATAAAGGGAAAGTTCCATTCGAATGGCGCCACCCTTCATGTTAGTAAAGTTTGTGGAGAGACGATTCGCGCTTTTCAGCCTTGTGCTCTTCAGTCCGTTACAGCGTGACGAATGTGCTATGTCCATTACGAACGCTAGTTTTACCAGAACGAGCGCTCCCATCTCATACTTGATTCTGAGCATGCGCATTTTTTTTCACGTCGTTAAAGCGTACACACGGACGTTTTTCATGGCGAGAAAAACGACGATGAAAAAAACAACGTGAAAAATTAGAGCATGTTCCAATTTTTCTCGTTGTGATTCTCGGCGTTTTTCTCATCGGGAAAAATGCTGGAAAGCCCACACGGTAATTTTTAATGACCATTTAAAAAAATTTAATTTTTCTCTCATTAAAAACGATCGTGTGTACGCGGCATCAGGTTTGCTGCTGCTTTTAAAATTTAACATGTAAACAGTCCGTTGGATTTACAAATACTGTATTTAGACCCCATTCACACAGGGGCGACTCGTCAGGCGTCTCAGCCGCCTGACGAGTCGCGTCCCATTCTGTACAATAGAACCGGTCTAATAGGAGCGACTGAAGTCGCTCCGACTTAGAAAAAGGTTCCTGTACTACTTCAAGACGACTTCAAGGCGACTTCCATTGACTTCTATAACAGAAGTCATTTTGGAAGTCTGCTTTGAAGTCATCTTGAGATCGCCCAGCACAGTCGCGGCACAAGTCGTGCCGCCCCTGTGTGAATGGGCTCTTAAGCATATAAACTCTGTTTTGTGTTGAAAATAACTGTGAAATCTAAAACTCCGTTGGGTGTAACAAGATGTCCGCTTGCCCCCTTCTCACTATCATTACTGTGCAGGAGTGTGGGGTGGAGCAAGATGGCGGCGACGAATCGTCACTTCCTGACGAGACAGCCGCCTCCGGGTGTACCAAGATGGCCGCCGTTCCGGAGCTAGGCCGAAGCCGGGCACTTTCCTATGGCCGAGGCTGCGGATCGCGAGGTGTGCCGATTCGAACAGGGTGACCCGTTCGGATCACGGATTGTCACCGATCCGTTGCACCACTACCTTCCAGCCATTGTCAGTTAGCACCAGATTGTCCGCCACACTATCACAGTCACACTACACTACAAGTCGCTTATTACTAATATAGTGTCTGTGTGAATCAGTATCTTGATCATGATTAAAATTTGGCTTTTACCAAAGAGATGTAGCAGAAGCCACTTTGGCCTACATTTATGAAGGGTTGAGCCAAGGCTTGGGCCGAAATCACTTGGCCATATTTGGACAAGGTCAATGACCAAAAATGGCCAAGTGAGTTGAGCCCAAGCCTTGGATTAGATACACATTAAGGTCAATTTATTAAGTTTAAGGTCTATTTATTTATTTATTTTCCAAAAGTTTATTGAAACATTATTCAGTTTACAAAGGTCTAAAAGAACAATTTAATAACTTTCAGCTTAACCTAAACACTCAGGACCAGAAGGAAGTTGTTGAAGTGTGGGTTGGCTGAAGTGTTTATTACACAGCGATACACATCTAAGTCGAGGAAGCCACTAAAACCTTCAGCAGAAAGAACCAAGGTCTATAAGAAATGTAGGGCAATGTGTAGCACATACACAGGAAGGAAGCTATGACTAGAAGTCGTATTTAAACAATTTGAAGGTTATCTTGATGGAGTGGTGGGTGGGCAGAGTTACTGGGCAGATTTTAATATTTTTGGAAACTCTGGTGGTGAGAATTCTCTCTCGTGGTTTATGTCGCCTTCATAGAACCAAGACGTGTCCTCCTCACCCAGCTCAGCTGTCTGTTCTTCACCATTTGCCAAAAACCCAAAGACCGGATTTGCATGGACTAACCCTTTAAGAAACCAAGGAACACTTCCAGAACAATAGATGAGGCCCAACCTCCTACCGAAACCCTTTATTTTCCTTGGGATTGAGGAGAAGAGGTTTGGGTGTCCCTGTTGGAGAGATCTACCGTTACTTCTTGCGTAACATGAAGAAAAAATTCCGAACGGCTGCACTTCCAAAAATCCTTTTATTGAAGCTTCCTATGACCAATGGTTGACAGATGGAGCAGGGCACAACGCGTTTCGTGCAAATGTTAGTGCTTAGTCATTGCCTATTGGAGCTAGTCACCACAATCACCTATATGCTGCTCTAATGTGTCATCATCAGGTTACAGGTGAACTATCCAATTAAAATGAGTACTCAGCTGGTGTTACAAAGAAAACCCGGATAGATCACACGGTACTTACACTCAAATCTGATACAAAGAGTTCGGTCCAAATCCACTGCCAGAAAAAATCTGATACACCAATTGTACTCGGAGCAAACTCGACACATCAGTCAAAATCATTGTATAGTCACAACAACATACACAAAATAATAGAAAACATGTATATATGTATACACACAATGAAGGGGTGTATACATACAGTATATACATGTTTTCTATTTTTTTTTTTCACTTTATCTAAATGTCACAAAATTATATTTTATTCATTTCTATGCACAGCAGCACACCATTTTTTTTATAAGAACTGAGCTAGTAGGACATAAGGCAAATGTCCTTGTCTATGCGCCTAGACTGCGTATGGTGCCATGCATTGTGACATCAGGTTTAAGTGTTTTTTTTGCTTTTTTTTACTTTATTGAAATGTCAGAAAATTTAATTGTATTCATTTCTATGTGCCGCAGCACACCATTTTTTTAAATAGGAACTGAACTAGTAGGACATAAAAGGCAAATGTCCTTGTCTATTTGCTTAGACTACATATGGTGCCATGCACTGTGACATCAGATTACATTTTTTTTGTTTTTTGTTTTAACTTTATTGAAATGTCACAAAATTACATTTTATTAATTTCTATGCACCGCAGCACACCATTTTTTTTATAGGAACTGAACTAGTAGGACATAAAAGGCAAATTTCCTTGTCTATGCGCTTAGGCTGCGTATAGTGCAATGCACTGTGACATCAGATTTAAGTGTTTTTTTTTTTTTTTTACTTTATTGAAATGTCACAAAATTACATTTTATTAATTTCTATGTGCCACAGCACACCATATTTTTTTTTTTTTTATAGGAACTGAGCTAGTAGGACATAAGGCAAATTTTCTTGTCTATGCGCTTAGACTGCGTATGGTGCCATGCATTGTGACATCAGATTTAAGTGTTTTTTTTTTTTTTTTTTTTACTTTATTGAAATGTCACAAAATTTTATTTTATTCATTTCTATGTGCCACAGCACACCATATTTTTTTTATAGGAACTGAGCTAGTAGGACATAAGGCAAATTTTCTTGTCTATGCGCTTAGACTGCGTATGGTGCCATGCATTGTGACATCAGATTTAAGTGTTTTTTTTTTTTTTTTTTTTTACTTTATTGAAATGTCACAAAATTTTATTTTATTCATTTCTATGTGCCACAGCACACCATATTTTTTTTATAGGAACTGAGCTAGTAGGACATAAGGCAAATTTCCTTGTCTATGCGCTTAGACTGCGTATGGTGCCATGCATTGTGACATCAGATTTAAGTGTTTTTTTAATAACTTTACTGAAATTTAACAAAATTAAATTTTATTCATTTCTATGCACCGCAGCACACAATTTTTTTAAAGGAACTGAATTAGTAGGACATAAGGCCAGTTTCCTTTCTATGCGCTTAGACTGCGTATGGTGCGAATGAGCCCTAATTGTTTTTTGTGCGAGACGCAGTTGCTTTGCTGCATCACAGGCAGTTCTTGTTACACGCACAGCAGCCGACCTCGCCTGACTCTACACATGGCGTGTTCTTTCCCCGGCCACTCATCCACAGTAAATTCTTTGTCTGCTAAGCTGATGAAACAGACGGCAAAGGAAAGTAGGAGATGGGGGTCACAGATGGCAGGCTGTTGCGGATATGACGGTGTGGTGTCATCACCTGATCTGTCCGTCATCCTCTTACACCTACGAGTCGCTTTGCACACAGGAGGAAGTTGGGTTGGGGACGCTGCCACTGAAAGACCTTTTGTGCTTTTTTCAGGAAGTGGTTTAGTCATTAAACGTCTGACTGGCAATGTGTCGGTAATGACGCCCGGTGTTTATTGCTTTGGACTTGGTCCTCCAAGTGGTGGCAGCTTACAGCTGACCTCTAGACGGAAGTGAAGTAACAAACAAACAAATAAAAACTATTTTTACAGTTGTGTATTCTTGAAAAAAAATTGGCAAATGTTTTTTTTTTTTAAATGCAGCTAGTACAAGTACCTAAATGTGACTTGGTTGTTGTCACCCTCTGTACAGTACAATACAGCCAGTACAAGTACCTGAATCTTACTTGGTTATTAGCCTATTGACATCCTCCATACAAGGAAATGCAGCCAGTACAAGTGCCTGAATCTTACTTGGTTATTAGCCTATTGACATCCTCCATACAAGGAAATGCAGCCAGTACAAGTACCTGAATCTTACAGGGTTATTAGCCTATTGACATCCTCCATACAAAGGAAATGCAGCCAGTACAAGTACCTGAATCTTACAGGGTTATTAGCCTATTGACATCCTCCATACAAAGGAAATGCAGCTAGTACAAGTACCTGAATCTTACTTGGTTATTAGCCTATTGACATCCTCCATACAAGGAAATGCAGCCAGTACAAGTACCTGAATCTTACAGGATTATTAGCCTATTGACATCCTCCATACAAGGAAATGCAGCCAGTACAAGTACCTGAATCTTACAGGATTATTAGCCTATTGACATCCTCCATACAAGGAAATGCAGCCAGTACAAGTACCTGAATCTTACTTGGTTATTAGCCTATTGACATCCTCCATACAAGGAAATGCAGCCAGTACAAGTACCTGAATCTTACAGGATTATTAGCCTATTGACATCCTCCATACAAAGGAAATGCAGCCAGTACAAGTACCTGAATCTTACAGGATTATTAGCCTATTGACATCCTCCATACAAGGAAATGCAGCCAGTACAAGTACCTGAATCTTACAGGGTTATTAGCCTATTGACATCCTCCATACAAAGGAAATGCAGCCAGTACAAGTACCTGAATCTTACTTGGTTATTAGCCTATTGACATCCTCCATACAAAGGAAATGCAGCCAGTACAAGTACCTGAATCTTACTTGGTTATTAGCCTATTGACATCCTCCATACAAAGGAAATGAAGCCAGTACAAGTACCTGAATCTTACAGGGTTATTAGCCTATTGACATCCTCCATACAAGGAAATGCAGCCAGTACAAGTACCTGAATCTTACAGGATTATTAACATCCTGCAACCCCATGATCAGTAAAATGCAGCTAGTATAAGTACCTGAATTTGACTGGGTTGTTAACCCTTTTGCTAATCTAACTTGGTTGTTAGCCCCTTATCATCCCCTGTACAGTAAAATGCAGCTAGTACAAGTACCTGAATCTTACAGGGTTGTTAGCCTCTTATCATCCTCTATTCAGTAAAATGCAGCTAGTACAAGTACCTGAATTTGACTCGGTTGTTAGTCTCTTGTCATCCCTGTACAGTATATTGCAGCTAGTATAAGTGCCTGAATTGGACTTGGTTGTTAACCTATGGTCATCCCCTGAATAGTAAAATGAAGCTAGTACAAGTACCAGAATTTGACTGGGTTATTAACCCTTTTGCAAATTTGACTTGGTTGTTAGCCTATTATCTTCTGTACGTCAAAATTCAGCTAGTACAAATACCTAAATCTTACATGGTTATTATCCTATCAACATCTTCCATACAATGAAATGCAGCTACTACAAGTACCTAAATTTGACTCGGTTGTCAACCTCTTGTAATCCCCGATTAGTAAAATGCAGCTAGTACAAGTAGCTGAACTTGACTTGATTGTTAGCCTGATGTCATCCCCGTACAATAAAATGCAGCTAGTACAAGTACGCAAATTTCACTTGGTTGTTAGCCTATTGTCCTCTTTTGTACGTCAAAATGCAGCTAATACAAGTACCTGAATGTGACTTATTTATTAGCCTATTGACATCTTCCATACAGTACAATGCAGCTAGTACAAGTACCTGAATCATACATGGTTATTAGCCTACTGACATCCTCCATACAATGAAATGCAGCTAGAAAAAGTACCCGAATCTTACAGGGTTGTTAGCCTCTTGTCATCCTCTATACAGGAAAATGCAGCTAGTACAAGTACCTGAAGTTGACTTGGTTGCTAGCCTGATGTCAACCCTATACAGGAAAATGCAGCTAGTACAAGTACCTGAAGTTGACTTGGTTGCTAGCCTGATGTCAACCCTATACAGGAAAATGCAGCTAGTACAAGTACTAGAGATGCTGCAAAGGATACATACAAGTATTTTATTAAAAACGTGGCCATTGTATTTATTTATGGGTCTATTTATAATTCAATTTGCTGTTCACATGCCTCAGCGTCTGCAAGGCCATTGCAAATAATCCTCATAATCTAATATGTGTAATTTCTGTGATCATCAGCGCCATCTAGTGGCCATAATGTGATATTTTCCTTATAGCAGTGTTTCGGGGAAAATACCACATTATGGCCACTAGATGGCGCTGATGATCATAGACAATGCACACATAGGACCCATTAAAGTAGACCTGCATTTGTGAGTTACTGCTAAGTTGTATTAACGGGGCATTTATTTATTTGATGTTCTTGTCTATTCACAGAGAAGAAATAAGGTTTTGATATGCCCATTAATGTCGTCTATATGTCTATTTCAGGAGTGCGATATAAATAGCACTAGAGAAGATGCACGAGGAGGTTAAGCTTGGGGCGTCTTACATCGTAAGGCTGCTCAATCGTCACCAAAAACTGGACAGCAAGCAAGTGGAAAAGTTTACAGAGACTTTGACCTCCATCCTGTCCGACAAATTCGAAGGACATTGGTACCCGGACAGCCCGCAGAAAGGACAGGCCTATAGGTAAGAGGAAAAAGCCATCACTGGGTCTGTGTGCTTGTCTAGGCAATGCAGGCAGATCGTGGCTGGTGGGGCTGTACATAGCTTCTTGGATGACCACCCTAGGCTGAGCCTCCCATGAAATAACAAAATCCTAATAAATAAAAAGGGGCAGGCCAAGGACAGGCCGGGGAGGAAGATACTGAATGTCCCCCATACAAGACATGAGGCATGTGTGCTGCTCACCTCCATTCATTCCTGTTGATGCCCAACCCATGGGAATGAAGAGGGCCACCTTGTGACTTGAGTTGAGCATAGCAGGCATATAGGGCGACTTCTCCAGCTGAATGGGAAGGGAAGGGGCCTTCATAATGCTGGGGGGGGGAGGGTGGAATTTAACAGAACCTGCCCCATGCCGATGCCATAGGGAACAAAAACCACCACGACCAGCGGGGACTATTATACAAACCGGCTGTACAGTCCCTTTAAATATTTTCTAGTAGAGCAAAAATTGATGTGAAAGCTGCTTGAGTCTCGTATTGTATACAATATTCCTGGGCAATGATGTCCAGGAGCTGCTGGGACCACACAAATACTAAATTTCCATTGTACTGGGAGACGGCATCGGCTATTTTCCACTGAATTCCCATTCACAGAGATCCTTCCCAATTTCATCCAGTCTACTTCCTCTCTTTAGTCTGATGTTTACACAATCATTAGAAATAAAAAACTCCCGAAATGTTCAACAAAATGTCATGTAAAAGGTCAGTCTATGCACAAGTCATGTTGGAAATTTTGGTAAATTTTGAAGAGGTAAACCATCTAATGCCTTGTACATACGATCTAATTTTCCATCGGAATAAACTCCGACGGGTTTTTCCGACGGAATTCCATTTAAGCTGTCCTGCATACACACTGTCACACCAAATTCCGTCCGCCAAGAACGCGGTGACGTAAAACACTACGACGAGCCGAGAAAAATGAAGTTCAATGCTTCTGAGCATGCGTCGACTTGATTCTGAGCGTGCGTGTTTTTTTCTCTCCGTGGGAGTCCCATACAGACGAACGGAATTTCCGATAGAAATGTTCTCTTTCTAACTCTGACGGAATTTCCGTCGGAAAAAGTCCGATGGGGCACACACACGGGCTGAAAAAATTCCGTCTGACTTTTTTCCTCGGAAATTCCGACCGTGTGTACGCGGCATAACAGTCTCTTTTGTTTCTCGGGGCCTCCATCGGTGAGATTTCTGCTATTGCTTCTTAGGGCCGGTGTTCTGACGAGAAATGCACCCCTGTCAAATAATGACCCCCCCTGTACTGCGCAGTACGAAGCACAACGGAGCTGCCGAAAGTCTCCGAACATGAACAGCTGTACACGGCGCCTGTGCAAAGACGACGACATTCTGCCACACGCTCGCGCACGCTTCTGATGCTCGTGCAAGGGGCGGGTGTATTATTGATTGAACTCTGCAAGGGGAGGATGCCTACAGAAGAGGCCGTATTGTATCATGATGGGCAGAGCTGATACAATGCGGGTGGATTTCTCAAAGGGGTGGATGTATTATTGATTGAAGCCCCCATTGTATCAGCTCTGCCCATCATGATACAATACGGCCTCTTCTTGCAGAGTTCAATCAATAATACACCGGCCCCTTGCACAAGCATCGGGAGCGTGCGCGAGCATGTGGCAGAATGTCGTCTTCTTTGCGGAGGTGCCGTGTACAGCTGTTCATGTTCGGAGACTTTCGGTAGCCCCGTTGTGCTCCGTACTGCGCCTGCGCAGTACGGGGAGGGGGGGCATTTCTGGTCAGAACACCGGCCCTAAGAAGCAATAGCAGAAATCTCACCATTGGAGGCCCCGAGAAACAAAATAAACTGTTAGATGGTTTAACTCTGCAAAATTTACCAAAATTTACAACATCTGTTGTGCGTGGACTGACCTTTTAACATGACATTTTGTTAAACATTTCGGGAGTTTTTTTTTAAATGATTGTGTAAACATCAGACCAAAAAGAGGAAGTAGACTGGATGAAATTGGGAAGGATCTCTGAAGCACAGGGGGGGGGGGGTCATTTCTCGGCACAACGCCGGCTACCTGTTCTGCCCGATTATGAACCATTTCCAGCATCCGGGCGCTGAGTTCACGGGTCTGCACACCTGCTCTGGCCATTATGAGGCATTCCTGCCATCCCTGGGCTGAGTTCACGGGTCTACACACCTGCTCTGGACATTATGAGGCGTTCCTGCCATCCCTGGGCTGAGTTCACGGGTCTACACACCTGCTCTGGACATTATGAGGCGTTCCTGCCATCCCTGGGCTGAGTTCACGGGTCTACACACCTGCTCTGGACATTATGAGGCGTTCCTGCCATCCCTGGGCTGAGTTCACGGGTCTACACGCCTGCTCTGGTCATTATGAGGCGTTCCTGCCATCCCTGGGCTGAGTTCACGGGTCTACACACCTGCTCTGGTCATTATGAGGCGTTCCTGCCATCCCTGGGCTGAGTTCACGGGTCTACACACCTGCTCTGGACATTATGAGGCGTTCCTGCCATCCCTGGGCTGAGTTCACGGGTCTGCACACCTGCTCTGGACATTATGAGGCGTTCCTGCCATCCCTGGGCTGAGTTCACGGGTCTGCACACCTGCTCTGGCCATTATGAGGCGTTCCTGCCATCCCTGGGCTGAGTTCACGGGTCTACACGCCTGCTCTGGTCATTATGAGGCGTTCCTGCCATCCCTGGGCTGAGTTCACGGGTCTACACACCTGCTCTGGACATTATGAGGCGTTCCTGCCATCCCTGGGCTGAGTTCACGGGTCTGCACACCTGCTCTGGCCATTATGAGGCGTTCCTGCCATCCCTGGGCTGAGTTCACGGGTCTGCACACCTGCTCTGGCCATTATGAGGCATTCCTGCCATCCCTGGGCTGAGTTCACGGGTCTACACACCTGCTCTGGACATTATGAGGCGTTCCTGCCATCCCTGGGCTGAGTTCACGGGTCTACACGCCTGCTCTGGTCATTATGAGGCGTTCCTGCCATCCCTGGGCTGAGTTCACGGGTCTACACACCTGCTCTGGTCATTATGAGGCGTTCCTGCCATCCCTGGGCTGAGTTCACGGGTCTACACACCTGCTCTGGACATTATGAGGCGTTCCTGCCATCCCTGGGCTGAGTTCACGGGTCTACACACCTGCTCTGGACATTATGAGGCATTCCTGCCATCCCTGGGCTGAGTTCACGGGTCTACACACCTGCTCTGGCCATTATGAGGCGTTCCTGCCATCCCTGGGCTGAGTTCACGGGTCTGCACACCTGCTCTGGCCATTATGAGGCGTTCCTGCCATCCCTGGGCTGAGTTCACGGGTCTACACACCTGCTCTGGACATTATGAGGCATTCCTGCCATCCCTGGGCTGAGTTCACGGGTCTACACACCTGCTCTGTTCATTATGAGGCGTTCCTGCCATCCCTGGGCTGAGTTCATGGGTCTACACACCTGCTCTGGACATTATGAGGCGTTCCTGCCATCCCTGGGCTGAGTTCACGGGTCTACACACCTGCTCTGGACATTATGAGGCGTTCCTGCCATCCCTGGGCTGAGTTCACGGGTCTACACACCTGCTCTGGACATTATGAGGCGTTCCTGCCATCCCTGGGCTGAGTTCACGGGTCTACACACCTGCTCTGGACATTATGAGGCGTTCCTGCCATCCCTGGGCTGAGTTCACGGGTCTACACACCTGCTCTGGCCATTATGAGGCGTTCCTGCCATCCCTGGGCTGAGTTCACGGGTCTACACACCTGCTCTGGACATTATGAGGCGTTCCTGCCATCCCTGGGCTGAGTTCACGGGTCTACACACCTGCTCTGGACATTATGAGGCGTTCCTGCCATCCCTGGGCTGAGTTCACGGGTCTACACACCTGCTCTGGACATTATGAGGCGTTCCTGCCATCCCTGGGCTGAGTTCACGGGTCTACACACCTGCTCTGGACATTATGAGGCGTTCCTGCCATCCCTGGGCTGAGTTCACGGGTCTACACACCTGCTCTGGCCATTATGAGGCGTTCCTGCCATCCCTGGGCTGAGTTCACGGGTCTGCACACCTGCTCTGGACATTATGAGGCGTTCCTGCCATCCCTGGGCTGAGTTCACGGGTCTACACACCTGCTCTGGCCATTATGAGGCGTTCCTGCCATCCCTGGGCTGAGTTCACGGGTCTACACACCTGCTCTGGACATTATGAGGCGTTCCTGCCATCCCTGGGCTGAGTTCACGGGTCTACACACCTGCTCTGGACATTATGAGGCATTCCTGCCATCCCTGGGCTGAGTTCACGGGTCTACACACCTGCTCTGTTCATTATGAGGCGTTCCTGCCATCCCTGGGCTGAGTTCATGGGTCTACACACCTGCTCTGGACATTATGAGGCGTTCCTGCCATCCCTGGGCTGAGTTCATGGGTCTACACACCTGCTCTGGACATTATGAGGCGTTCCTGCCATCCCTGGGCTGAGTTCACGGGTCTACACACCTGCTCTGGACATTATGAGGCGTTCCTGCCATCCCTGGGCTGAGTTCACGGGTCTACACACCTGCTCTGGACATTATGAGGCGTTCCTGCCATCCCTGGGCTGAGTTCACGGGTCTACACACCTGCTCTGTTCATTATGAGGCGTTCCTGCCATCCCTGGGCTGAGTTCATGGGTCTACACACCTGCTCTGGACATTATGAGGCGTTCCTGCCATCCCTGGGCTGAGTTCATGGGTCTACACACCTGCTCTGGACATTATGAGGCGTTCCTGCCATCCCTGGGCTGAGTTCACGGGTCTACACACCTGCTCTGGACATTATGAGGCGTTCCTGCCATCCCTGGGCTGAGTTCACGGGTCTACACACCTGCTCTGGACATTATGAGGCGTTCCTGCCATCCCTGGGCTGAGTTCACGGGTCTACACACCTGCTCTGGACATTATGAGGCGTTCCTGCCATCCCTGGGCTGAGTTCACGGGTCTACACACCTGCTCTGGACATTATGAGGCGTTCCCACCGTCCCGGCACTGAGTTGCCGGGTCTGTACACCTGCTCTGGTCATTATTAGAAGTTCCCACCGTCCCAGGGCTAAGTTCTATGAGGCATATCCACCATCTTGGCACCGAGTTTCCAGGTGTGCACACCTGCTCTGGACATTATGAGGCGTTCCTGCCATCCCTGGGCTGAGTTCACGGGTCTACACACCTGCTCTGGACATTATGAGGCGTTCCTGCCATCCCTGGGCTGAGTTCACGGGTCTACACACCTGCTCTGGACATTATGAGGCATTCCTGCCATCCCTGGGCTGAGTTCACGGGTCTACACACCTGCTCTGTTCATTATGAGGCGTTCCTGCCATCCCTGGGCTGAGTTCATGGGTCTACACACCTGCTCTGGACATTATGAGGCGTTCCTGCCATCCCTGGGCTGAGTTCATGGGTCTACACACCTGCTCTGGACATTATGAGGCGTTCCTGCCATCCCTGGGCTGAGTTCACGGGTCTACACACCTGCTCTGGACATTATGAGGCGTTCCTGCCATCCCTGGGCTGAGTTCACGGGTCTACACACCTGCTCTGGACATTATGAGGCGTTCCTGCCATCCCTGGGCTGAGTTCACGGGTCTACACACCTGCTCTGTTCATTATGAGGCGTTCCTGCCATCCCTGGGCTGAGTTCATGGGTCTACACACCTGCTCTGGACATTATGAGGCGTTCCTGCCATCCCTGGGCTGAGTTCATGGGTCTACACACCTGCTCTGGACATTATGAGGCGTTCCTGCCATCCCTGGGCTGAGTTCACGGGTCTACACACCTGCTCTGGACATTATGAGGCGTTCCTGCCATCCCTGGGCTGAGTTCACGGGTCTACACACCTGCTCTGGACATTATGAGGCGTTCCTGCCATCCCTGGGCTGAGTTCACGGGTCTACACACCTGCTCTGGACATTATGAGGCGTTCCTGCCATCCCTGGGCTGAGTTCACGGGTCTACACACCTGCTCTGGACATTATGAGGCGTTCCCACCGTCCCGGCACTGAGTTGCCGGGTCTGTACACCTGCTCTGGTCATTATTAGAAGTTCCCACCGTCCCAGGGCTAAGTTCTATGAGGCATATCCACCATCTTGGCACCGAGTTTCCAGGTGTGCACACCTGCTCTGGACATTATGAGGACTTTTCCACCATCCCGACGCTGAGTTCCTGGGTCTGCACACCTTCTCGCCGTTATAAGCCATTTCCATTGTCCTGGCACTGAGTTCCCAGGTCTGCACACCTACTCTGGCCATAATGAGGTATTTCCACCATCCTGGCACTGAGTTCCTGGGTCTGCACACCTACTCGCCATCATGCGTCATTTCTGCACAACCTTTTTACCCCATTGGAACCCTTGGAAACATTTTCAGGTTTTAGGGAACCTTGATAAAAATAATTAATTGGAGGTCATTACATTGGTGGCCAGTGGGAAGAATGCCCCCTGTACAGTGCTGGTCGGATAGCCACCCTTCAGACAGATGAAAAGAACATTTTCCCTGGAACTATACAGTGGAACCTCGGTTTACGAGTAACGCGGTTAACAAGCATTTTGAAAGACGAGCAACTTTTTTTTTTAAATTCTGACTCGGTTTGCGAGTGTTGTCGAGCAAAACGAGCAGAATTCAAGCTAATGGGGTGTGCAGTACTGCATTTGGCCTGAGGTGCGGGGCCGCCGGAGCCGAGCAGAGCCATTCGGAAATGCTCGTAAATACTCAGTTACCGGGTGTTTCCGAGCCTTTTTGAGGTCAGCCGAGCTGTCCTCGGGCTTTTACGAGTGTTTCCGAGGCCCCCCGGCGCCCCCCCCACCTCTGACCACGTG
Organism: Rana muscosa; assembly: GCA_029206835.1. Lineage (NCBI taxonomy): Eukaryota > Metazoa > Chordata > Amphibia > Anura > Ranidae > Rana > Rana muscosa. The sequence goes on along the minus strand of CM055124.1, from coordinate 43,652,130 downwards.
TGGTATTGCATGCCATTGAAGTCAATGCGGAACAAATTATTTTCATTTCCATTGACTTCTATGAGGGGAACTCGCTTTGATATGCGAGTGCTTTGGATTACGAGAATTCTCCTGGAATGGATTATGCTCGTAATCCAAGGTTCCACTGTACTATTAAATGGGAGCTTGATCAGCCACAGCACAAGGAAACCTTAGCAAATTCTGGAGGATCCCTAGGGCTCCACAGAACCCTGGTTAAGAATGAGGGTCCTAGTTAATGCAGTTATTATCGTTGTCTGTGCCTTCTTTTCTCGGTGGCACCAGTTTCCCTTATTGTTCATCCAGGTGTCACACAGACAGGAAGTGAAAGGAAATGCAAAAACATAAACAAGCTTAGGTTTTAACTCTTTCCCATCAACCGAGCTATAAAGAACACTTTGACTAGAGTTGGGCTTTATCCTTGAATGTTAACACACCTTGTCCAGAACCTTCCTACCGGCGCCTGCTAATCCTGTGCCTTTCTTATTATTTCAGGTGTATAAGGATCGAGAAAAACCTTTTTTTGGATGACTCTGTATTACAGGCCTGTGTCAGGAGTGGCCTGCGCTGCTCACAGCTTGCTCTGCCCAAACACATGTCCATCTGGATTGACCCCAAAGAGGTCAGCTGTAGGTAAGTCATACCTAAGGGACTGTAGTCCACTCTACAGAGCTGGGGGTTACTACTGAGTGGGGGATCAGCAGAGCTGGGGTTTACTACTGAGCAGGGGATCAGCAGAGCTGGGGTTTACTACTGAGCGGGGGATCAGCAGAGCTGGGGTTTACTACTGAGTGGGGGATCAGCAGAGCTGGGGATTACTACTGAGCAGGGGATCAGCAGAGCTGGGGATTACTACTGAGCAGGGAATCAGCTGAGCTGGGGATTATTACTGAGCAGGGAATCAGCTGAGCTGGGGATTACTACTGAGCAGGGGATCTGCAGAGCTGGGGATTACTACTAAGCGGGGGATCAGCAGAGCTGGGGATTACTACTGTGTGAGGGATCAGCAGAGCTGGGGATTACTACTGAGTGGGGGATCAGTAGAGCTGGGGATTACTACAGTGCAGGGGATCAGCAAAGCTGGGGGTACTTCTGAGCAGGGGATACGTGGGTACCAATAAGCTGGTGATCTGCTGAACATGGGTATTAATGAGCTAGGGATCCATACCTCCCAACATTTTGAGATGGGAATGGGGGACACCTACTAGTAAACGTATGTAGGCATAGGACACGCCCCCTGACACACACCCTTTAGGGAGAATTGACCACAAAAAAAGGTTCATTAAAAAAAAAAAAATTACCACTACTATTCCTTTATATTGGCTTTTGAAATTTATAAATGCAGCAATTTAGAAATCAGATGAAAGGTTTAGCACTGGGAAACACTTTTTGAAAGCTAAAAAGTGCATTTTATATACAACTATATAGATCAGACCAACATGAGAGACAAATGAGGAGGAAAGAGGGACAGAGGGACATTGCTCCAAGTCAGGGACAGTCCCTCGAAATCAGGGACAGTTGGGAGCTATGGGGATCTGCTGTACAGGGGTACTCCTGAGCTGGGGGTTCTACTGGGCCCCTTTAGAACAAACAGAAAATCAACACACAGGGTATTTGTCAAGCTTCATTAAAGCTTCAAAAAAGCATCACAGAAGCATAAAAAAAACTAAAATTGAAGCAGTGGGTGTGTTAAACCCGAAGGAAATGTAAATGAGCCCTAACAGAGAAAGTGGCATCATGTTCCTGGCTATACTGTCTAGCAGGGGTGTAGAAATCACAAAACTGGCTGGACAGAATTCATTGGAAGATGGGACATTTCACAACTGTGTGCCTGGAGTTCAGATTGTTGTCTTGAAATTTTATGGGGCCGAGTTGATCCATTTAAATAAAGGAAAAAAAAATTGGTGGAAATCGCGCTACCCCCGTGACCAATCACTGTGACAGTGAACAAGTGAATTAAAAATCAACAGTTAACCCATACATCACAAATCAAAAATGAACGGATAAGTGAAAAAAGGTTATGTATATAAAACAAACTATAAATCTATGAACATTAGATATAAATAAAAAATGGTCCATCAAAAAAGTTTGTTTAAATAAAGTCCAAAGTATTAACACCAGTGCTTTATGTAGAAATCATAAACAAATTGTGCTGTGTCCACATTCATCTGTGACATTCCACCACCAAAACTCAGGATTTCTCCTTACCAGCTGTACATGACCCCCTATTACAGAGGGTCAGTGTATGCATTCAGTAGTTTCTCCCACAGGTCACCGCAGCACACAACACAAGAGATTCCTAAGATACCGACCTCCGGTTCTCATCAATGGGCTCATATGTATAAAAAGAATGGAACACACTCCACATAGTGCATTATATCTTTTTTTAAAATTTATTCCATAAAAAGCAAGTATTGCACTTACATGTATGCAGTTAAAAAATCGCCTGATTACGTCTGGTGTGCCGGCCGTAGCACATTCAACAGACACCCGTCCTTGTTGGAAATATCAGAGGTGACGACAGCGCTCCGCTCCGCCCTACGTCCGTTTCGTAACAGTTTACTTCTTCCTGGGGCACGTGCCCCAGGAAGAAGTAAACTGTTACGAAACGGACGTAGGGCGGAGCGGAGCGCTGTCGTCACCTCTGATATTTCCAACAAGGACGGGTGTCTGTTGAATGTGCTACGGCCGGCACACCAGACGTAATCAGGCGATTTTTTAACTGCATACATGTAAGTGCAATACTTGCTTTTTATGGAATAAATTTTAAAAAAAGATATAATGCACTATGTGGAGTGTGTTCCATTCTTTTTATACATATGAGCCCATTGATGAGAACCGGAGGTCGGTATCTTAGGAATCTCTTGTGTTGTGTGCTGCGGTGACCTGTGGGAGAAACTACTGAATGCATACACTGACCCTCTGTAATAGGGGGTCATGTACAGCTGGTAAGGAGAAATCCTGAGTTTTGGTGGTGGAATGTCACAGATGAATGTGGACACAGCACAATTTGTTTATGATTTCTACATAAAGCACTGGTGTTAATACTTTGGACTTTATTTAAACAAACTTTTTTGATGGACCATTTTTTATTTATATCTAATGTTCATAGATTTATAGTTTGTTTTATATACATAACCTTTTTTCACTTATCCGTTCATTTTTGATTTGTGATGTATGGGTTAACTGTTGATTTTTAATTCACTTGTTCACTGTCACAGTGATTGGTCACGGGGGTAGCGCGATTTCCACCAATTTTTTTTCCTTAATCATTACCATGTATGGTAGTTTACATCTCTAATCGCAGCTCTCCATAGCTACAAAGCTACCAGTTAAACGTCTGGAGTTTTTTTCTTTCTTTTTTTCTTAATTTATTTATTTAGCGCAGTTTTTCTCCTTCTTCTCCTGATCCATTTAAATGCTAGTGCGTTTATGAAGGTGACCTTGACAGGTGTCATTTACCTCCTCCGCTCTTCTATTTCCCCCAGGCTTGGAGAGAGCTGTAGCCCCTTTATTGTGAAGGCTTTTGAGCCCGAAAAGTCCAAGAAGGATCAAAGCTCAGACAAATCTGACCTGGAGACCTCAGACTATCACTCTGATGGCTCAGACACCACGGGATCGCCATCGGAGTGCTCCAGCGAGGACGAGGAAAGTGTTATCAGCAAGGACAAGAAGACCACCCCAGGGATAGACACCCAAAAACTTGTAAGTGGTTCAAAGTACACCAGTCATTACAGAAACATGGAGGCCACCATTCTTGACCTTTTTGGATTTTGCTTTGGTTGGACCCCGGGGGTTCTCGGTTCTGCTAGACAGATGTGCTACTGAAGTCTGTTCTATCCTAAGCACATTGTTATGAATCAAACTTTATTCATCCAACTTCTGGGAATTGTAGGAGGTAAATTGTTTTCCTAGAGCCACACGTGTCATAGGTTTCCCACAGACCCGGATCTCCTTAATAATTGTTTAAACTGGAGTTATGAGTCACCAAGTTTACATTCTTCTGTAAGTGATTCAGTTATTTGAGTCATCTTATCTTTTTGGTTCCTATCCACCCTTTCATTAAAGAGAAGGAAATGCCATTAGAATTTTTTATTATGAGTAATATCAACTTACCGTATATATTTAAAGGAAGCTATAATAGTTTTGGTTCTGTTTTATCTCTCATAAAGGAATGGTTTGACCAATATAGTGTGAAAGAACTTGAGTGGCCTTCATAGAGCCCCCAACTCAACCCTACTGAAGGCCTGTGGGATGAATTGGAACAGTGTGAGCCAGGTCTTCTCACCCATCATCAGTACCCAACCTATATATATATATATATATATATATATATATATATACCGTATTTATCAGCGTATAACACGCACCCCAAGTTTAGGAGGGAAGTGCTGACTTTTAACCCTTTCAACCCCGGGCTTTTTATACCACTTCCATACCGGGCCTATTCTGGCACTTCTCTCCTACATGTACAAATCATCATTCTTTTTCTAGAAAATTACTCAGAACCCCCAAACATTATATATGTATTTTTTAGCAGACACCCTAGGGAATAAAATGACGGTCATTGCAACTTTTTATCTTGCACGGTATTTGCGCAATAATTTTTCAAACGCCTTTTTTAAAAAAAAAAAATGGTTTCATGAATTAAAAAATAACAAAACAGTAACGTTAGCCCAATTTTTTTGTAAAATATGAAAGATGATACCTAACAGCTTTAAAATTGCGCACACTCATGGAATGGCGCCAAACTCCGGTACTTAAAAATCTCCATAGGCGACGCTTTGAAATTTTTTACAGGTTACCAGGTTAGAGTTACAGAGGAGGTCTAGTGCTAGAACTGTTGCACGCGCTCTAACGCACGCGGCGATACCTCACGTGTGGTTTGAACAGCGTTTACATATGTGGGCGGGACTTACGTGTGCTTTCACTTCTGATCGCAAGCTACCGGGGACAGGGGCGTTTTAATTTTTTTTATTATTATTTATTTCTTTTTTTTACTTAATTTTTTTTATTTTTACACTTTTTTTACATTTTTTTATTTATTTTTGATCACTTTTATTCCTATTACAAGGAATGTAAACATCCCTTGTAATAGGAATGGTGTGTGACAGGTCCTCTTTATGGAGAGATGCGGGGTCAATAAGACCCCACATCTCTTCTCCAGGCTGGAAAGCATGAGATCGGGAAAAATAAATCACTCATCTCATGCTTTCAGCCGCAATCACGGCTTTGTTTACTTTTGGGAACCCGGGCGTGACGTCATCACATCGCGACCGTGCCTCCGACGGTCATAGAGATGACTGGTGACCATCTGGTCACTAGTCATCTCTATGCTCGTCATGTGACCAGACACTGGCGCCGGACGATTCTTTCTTCGGGCCCCCGATGGCGGCGGGAGGGGGGGGGGTGTCCCCTCCCACCGCCTATAAGAACGATCAAGCGGTGAAACCGCCGCTATGATCGTTCTTATGGTGCGCAGAATCGCCGGCAGAGGAGAAGGATATCTGAATGATGCCTCTAGCTGCAGATATCATTCAGGTATCCCCCTACAAAGCCGAGGACGTCATATGACGCCCACCCAGGATGGGAGATCCCATCTGTGGACGTCATTTGACTATGGCTGGGTATTGAAGTGGTTAGTAATCGGACACTTACCTGTCCCAGGGTCTAGCGATGCGGGGGAACAAAGCCTCGCTCATCTCCCCCTCCTCTCCGCGGCGCCGGCATTGTCCCTGGGGGCGCCCGGCTGTGGCTTCACTGCGCATACTGTAACAGACTTTTTTTTTTCAACAAACAAGTAAAGATATCCTGGTTAACACGGGAAGATGACCCTTCTTAAAATGAGAATCCAAAATATTCCTGTGCCATAGTTTATACCTTGAATGAAAAAATAAAAATATTTGTAAACATTTTATAATACATTTTACAAATAATTACCATTAGGCCTCATGCACACTGGCTCTTTGAAATGTTTTTTTTTTCCAAACGCATTTAGGCGCGTCAATCTCTTGGGTGTTTATTAATTTTATTGGAAGCCACGATTATTTATTTAAATATTGATTTATTGTGGCTATTAAAATGAAAAACTAAACGTGCTTAGGTGCTTTTAGACGCGTTTGCCCGCGTTTAGGCACGCCAGACGTTTTTTTCGACCAAAACGCTCCCCTCTTGAACTTATAAGTGATGTTTTTTTTGTTTCTGCCTCTAGACTCCTGTGAACGCCTATGTGTATATGGGCACATTGGCTAACATGGAAGGGCATTTAGAGAAGTGTGCATGAGCCCTAATAAAAGGACTTTTTTTTTTAGAAGATCACCACACATACTTTTTAATGCGTTGATGCAATTGGATGCCTTTACTAACATGTTTTTTTTTTTTGTTTTTTTTTTTGAATGGCAGGGTGCCCAATATTACTACAGCCCAGCTCCAGCGTCCACAGTCTACTACCAATATCCCAGAAATGCTTTGAGCTTTATTCCAACCTACCAGCCCATGACGGTCTATTACTTAGTCCCGAAGTACTTTCACAACATGAGGACTAAGGGCGGCTATCGTAAATGGAAGTCCAAGAAGTCCCCACCTCCCGCCAAAAGCTAAACTGTGATTTGTACGGACCCTTGTGATTCAACCGCTAGAAGACCTCAACTATTCACCTCTTGGAAGATGATTTCGAACCAATGGAGATCATCTCACAGGTTGACCTTCTCGAAAACTAAACCTGTTTTTGAAGGTCCAAACCTGATTTTTTTTTGTGCAAAAACTCAAAAAAACTACTGAGACAGTTTATTTTTTTTAATTAATTAATTTATTAGCACAAAGTCTCCGCTCAGGAGCATGGCTGATAACGCACTGGAAGTGATTTAGTATGCCGTAGTACATAGCTGAACACCATAAGAGGTATTCCAATACGAGTGATAGAAGTTTCAACTGATATTTCATTTGCTACTACTGGTGATGAGGAAATTGGAGCACTGAGATATAATATCTTAGACAAGCACAGTCATGTTTTTCTTAATGTGACCACTATTGCTCCACCTGTATCTTGTTGTTTCTCCGTATCCTCTTAATTTCTGCGTGCTAATGGTTTGGTGAATGGGGGCCTATGCTGTAGGTGGTGTACATCTATGGGATCGTTCCCCCTGACCTGGGATTTTACATTGTGGTTCAGTCCATGGCCGAAGTTGGTGACTGTGAAAGTTTTAAGGCCCTTAAAGGCCATAATTTTGGTCAGAAAATCCATACAGCTAAATATTTTGTTTTATAACCTCATGAATCTAGAGACCAGAAACTTTGCTTTGGCTTACACTGCTCGATGTGGACACCTGCTATATCCGATGGGTGCTTAAAGCCTCCAGAGATGCAGGACATCCTTCTGCTTGTTTGCATGGAACTCCATTCCCAACTACTCATTTTCAAAGTTATGCTTGTCCACAAGGCTCTCTGCTTTCATGAAGATGTTTGAGGTGAACCTTGCACTTCAGGCAAAGTCAACTTATCCTATGACGAAAAGAGATTAAAGCTGGCAACTCGTTCTTCCGAATACTGAAATTTGATTACAAATGAAGTACAAGAACTTACGTGTTTCGCCTTAGTCATACTCAATGATGGCTAAGACTAAAGCTAACAGCCAACGCATAAGCTGCTGTATTTTTTGTACTTCAACTTCAATAAAATTTCAGTATTCGAAACAGAACGAGTTGCCAGCTTTCATCTCCTTTCTTCCTGTTGTCTTCAGGTGTTGGGAAGTCACCACAAGCCAGTGTCTGCTTGCCTTCCCAGGGAATTGGTCCCAACATTGTCTGTTTCTCCACATGTCCACTTATCTTAGGTGCCCCCCTTTTTTGGAAGAACCTGTGGGAGAAAAAAATGGTTTGATAACTCGCCTTTTCTTGGCCTCCTTAGTGCAAGGGAAGGGGTGGTGTCAACCTCCTTCCAGACAGATCTCGGAGAAAGTTGCATTGCCCAAATCTTGCACAGTGCGGGATTGTCTTTTTGCAAGATTGGGGCTACTCAGCGTTCTCAGAGATCTGGCCACAAGGAAGATGATGTCACCCCTGCCTAGGCACTGTGGGAAGAAGCCATGGAAAGGCAAGTAAATTTTCTAACTACTCCCCCTACAGGTTAATTTTGAGTCTTCATCCACCGGTTCATGGAAGGGAAGGGCATAGCTTGAATAAGCGGACCTTGTCACAGAGGTGGAAGGTCTGCTTTAAAGTGTATGTATAGCCAAAATTGTCATCAGAACATGAGTTGGGGGAACGTCCTCCAATGAGAACACTGGTTCTAGTGATAATCAAGATGGAAATCGCCCTTTGTGGAGATTTCCTGTTGCATCATCAGGACAGGAAGTGAAGACTAATCTCTCCAAAGGACGAGCCCCACTAAACAATAAACTCCTGCTCTGTGCAAAACTAAATCAAAGAAGCTTTAGCTATACATACACTTTAAGTCAGTGATATGCAATTAGCGGACCTCCAGCTGTTGCGGAACTACAAGTCCCATGAGGCATAGCAAGACTCTGACAGCCACAAGCATGACACCCAGAGGCAGAGGCATGATGGGACTTGTAGTTTTGCAACATCTGGAGGTCCGCTAATTGCATATCCCTGTAAGTGGTAGAAATCGCACTGCACCTACCTCACTACAAATCTCCTTGTATGTCTGCATAGAGAAATGAATCATGTGTGTCCGTCCAACAGTGAGTCAGCACTGATTTCCAAATTGTAGAATAACGTATTCCATTATCTTACAAGCTCCTTTATTGCAACATAAGCATATTGCAACATCATGGAAGCACAGTGTCAGACAACAGCATGAATAAGATATATATTTTATATTATATAAAATGTATAGGCCAACATAAGATGCCACATTACACAATATCTCGTGTACTGTTCTGCCATCTAGTGGTATATATTGGTAATGCAGTGCCCTTTAGCCAAAGCTTTATTGTTTTTTAGGTTTGAATAGAGTGATGATGAGCGAGAACCCATGTCAGGATTTATTACTGTCTGTATCCTGATTTTGGGGATTTCTCTTTACTTTTGGTCTATTTTATGGGACAGAACAGGAAGTGAAGGAAGATCCCTTGACTTCCTGTATAGAAAAAGATACATTTCCAAGATTCCTGCCTTTTTGGATTTCATATAGAACAGGAGGTGAAGTAAAACTCCCAAATTCCTGTCTAGGTGTCCGACAGAGCAAAAAGTGAATGAAAATTTCCTGACCTTCTGTTTTTTTTTTTTTTTAATGGACAATAGAACAGGAAATTAAGAAAATTCCAGTCTATTTATATGAAAATCTACCAAACTCGTATCTATTTGGCGGGACTCAGATAGAACAGGAAGTAATGTGAAATTTACTAAATTCATATCTATTTGGCAGGTTTTTGGACAGAACAGGAAATGAATGAAAATCTTCTATTTTAACGTTGATTTGCCAGAGCTCTGATAGAACAGGAAATAAAGGAAACATTTCCTAAATTCCTTTCTGACGGGTGTCAGACAGAACAGGAAATGAATGAAAAAGCGACCAAATTAATGTCTATTTGGCGGGTCTCAGATAGAACAGGAAGTAAAGGAAAATGTCCTTAATTCCTGTCTAACGGGTGTCAGACAGAACAGGAAATTAATGAAAATTTGCCCAGTGTGAGATAGAACAGGAAATGAATAAAAATCGACAAAATTAATATCTATTTAGCGGGTCTTAGATTGAACAAGAAGTAATGTAAAATGTACTAAATTCCAGTCTATTTGTCAGTTTTTGGACGGAGCAGGAAATGAATGAAAATATACCAAATTAATGTCTATTTGGCGGGTCTCAGATAGAACAGAAAGTAAATTAAAAAAAATCCTAAATTTGTGTTTTTTGGACAGAACAGGAAATGAATTAAAATCTATGAAATTATTCTCTATTTGGGAGATCTGTTAGAACAGGAAGTAATGTAAAATTTCCCAAATAATTGTCTGGCAGTTTTTGGACAGAATATAAAATGAATGCAAATCTACCAAATTAGTGTCTTTTGGGGGGGGGGGGGGGGTCTCAGATAGAACAGGAAGTAAAGCAAAATTTCCTAAATTCCTATCTATTTGTCTTCCTTTTTTCGTATGGACACAGAAAGTGAATGAAAATCTCCCAAATTCCTGTGTAATTGATGTGTGTCAGACAGACGTTGGCAGGAAATTCCTCCAGAATGAATAATATCACATTTTCTAGTATCATAAGAGAGGTGTCCTTGTGAAATTTCCCCTCGCTTCCTGTGCAGGTGATGGGTATTGGACAACAGGAAGAAAGGGGAAATCTCTGGGGGGGGGGGGGGGGGGACTTTTTTTGTAATGAAAGAAATCACTGCCGTCATGGCCATAGCGCCCCCTATTGGATAATCTTGTACCTTGTGGGTGTCAGGAATTGGAAGTGTGTTTATTGCTCACAATATGGTCGCCCATGTGCTATGTAAGCAAAGGAAGCTGTAAGACTTAAATTAGCTGTATGGATAGCAATTTTCCAATTTTTTTCATCATTTTATTATTATTTTTTTTTCAAATGTATAATGAATATTCCAAAAAATAATTCATAGTATGTAAAAAAAAAAAAAAATCATTCCAGAAATATTAGAATTGATATATGTGGTGCTGCTTAATCCAAACAATGTTGCATTTAATTTATAGGGGTAATATTACCCTATTGAAGAATATGTGAATCTTAGAGGACCATGCTGAGACTCTGGCTGTGGCAGAATCAAAACTCCCATCATCCTCCATGGCTGAAGATGTTCCAGTTCCCCACAGTAAGATTCTCAGCTTGGTTTGGGTCTCCTACCTGTGTCTCATTTGCTCAGGGCTCGTAATAAAGGGTGGATTTATAGAAAAAAAAATGCAGAGCTATTTGTCATGTGAAACCGTATTCCTCCTGTGCAAATAGCAAAATCGATTGTTATGAGGCTATTTTCTTTCCTGATAGAATGTTATTTATTCTCATCAAATATGGTGTAATACTGCTTTATGGCCACTAGATGGAGCTGCTGAATATAACTCATATTTAATATGACTGTTAGCGCCATCTAGTGGCCATAATGCTGCTTTATGGCAACTAGATGGACCTGCTGAGTATAACTTATATTTAATATGACTGTTAGCTCCATCTAGTGGCCATAATGCTGCTTTATGGCCACTAGATGGAGCTGCTGAGTATAACTCATATTTAATATGACTGTTAGCTCCATCTAGTGTCCATAATTCTGCTTTATGGCCACTAGATGGAGCTGCTGAGTATAACTCATATTTAATATGACTGTTAGCTCCATCTAGTGGCCATAAATCTGCTTTATGGCCACTAGATGGAGCTGCTGAGTATAACTCATATTTAATATGACTGTTAGCTCCATCTAGTGGCCATAATGCTGTATTTCCCCCAAAACTAGTCTAGTTATAATGAATGAATAACGTTTGACCTGGAGAGAAAAAAGCCTAACGACGTTCGACTTTGCATTGGAAGAATGTGCACGTGGTTTCACAAAATTAATAGCTCTGCAGCTTTTTTTTTTTTTTTTTATAGCTATACCTCAAAGTGTTTGTTGTTGATTTTCTAGTAATTTAACTAACGGGTTCAGTGTAGGCACAGAAAACCTTTTTATTTAACAGTTTGCTATTTATTGTATATAGCTGAAATTATGGGATGTCACAATGTTGGTTATTAATAAGCTTTGTCAATTGTGTTGCACTGTACATGTGGTTAATAGACTTTTATATGTTTTTAATATTTTTTAAGCCCATGTAACATATTTTGTATGGAATATTTATTATATAAAAATAAAATTTTACTAACAAAAAACGGTTCTGGTTGTGATTTTTAGTACATAATCCGCACAGAAATTATCAGGTTTAGGCCCCATGTACACGGGACGCTGGGGCAAAGTCTTCTGATCTGAGGTTGAAACCGGCGTTTAGAAACGCCTGTTTTGCCGCATTTAGTGGCGTTTAGCTGCGTTTTCGTCTAGAAGTGTTTAGTTAAGAAACATCATAAGGAGCCGCCCTAAGCTCAAAAACAGTATTATTAACAATTTCAGCTATTTTATGAGACCAGAGTGAGTAGCAGCAGCTGAGAGAGCAGCAGTGTACTTGTATTTAGCGTGTCACTTACCACATCATCTGCCACAAGTTGTGGATTGTCCACTTGCCACGTCACCTGGCACAAGTTGTGGATTGTCCACTTGCCACGTCACCTGGCACAAGTTGTGGATTGTCCACTTGCCACGTCACCTGCCCCAAGTTGTGGATTGTCCACTTGCCACGTCACCTGCCCCAAGTTGTGGATTGTCCACTTGCCACATCACCTGGCACAAGTTGTGGACTGTCCACTTGCCACGTCACCTGCCCCAAGTTGTGGATTGTCCACTTGCCACGTCACCTGCCCCAAGTTGTGGATTGTCCACTTGCCACGTCACCTGCCCCAAGTTGTGGATTGTCCACTTGCCACGTCACCTGCCACAAGTTGTGGATTGTCCACTTGCCACGTCACCTGGCACAAGTTGTGGATTGTCCACTTGCCACGTCACCTGGCACAAGTTGTGGATTGTCCACTTGCCACGTCACCTGGCACAAGTTGTGGATTGTCCACTTGCCACGTCACCTGCCACAAGTTGTGAATTGTCCACTTGCCACGTCACCTGCCACAAGTTGTGGATTGTCCACTTGCCACGTCACCTGCCACAAGTTGTGGATTGTCCACTTGCCACGTCACCTGCCACAAGTTGTGGATTGTCCACTTGCCACGTCACCTGCCACAAGTTGTGGATTGTCCACTTGCCACGTCACCTGCCCCAAGTTGTGGATTGTCCACTTGCCACATCACCTGCCCCAAGTTGTGGATTGTCCACTTGCCACATCACCTGGCACAAGTTGTGGATTGTCCACTTGCCACATCACCTGGCACAAGTTGTGGATTGTCCACTTGCCACGTCACCTGGCACAAGTTGTGGATTGTCCACTTGCCACGTCACCTGGCACAAGTTGTGGATTGTCCACTTGCCACGTCACCTGCCCCAAGTTGTGGATTGTCCACTTGCCACGTCACCTGCCCCAAGTTGTGGATTGTCCACTTGCCACGTCACCTGGCACAAGTTGTGGATTGTCCACTTGCCACGTCACCTGCCACAAGTTGTGGATTGTCCACTTGCCACGTCACCTGCCCCAAGTTGTGGATTGTCCACTTGCCACGTCACCTGCCCCAAGTTGTGGATTGTCCACTTGCCACGTCACCTGGCACAAGTTGTGGATTGTCCACTTGCCACGTCACCTGCCCCAAGTTGTGGATTTTCCACTTGCCACGTCACCTGCCACAAGTTGTGGATTGTCCACTTGCCACGTCACCTGCCACAAGTTGTGGATTGTCCACTTGCCACGTCACCTGCCACAAGTTGTGGATTGTCCACTTGCCATGTCACCTGCCCCAAGTTGTGGATTGTCCACTTGCCATGTCACCTGCCCCAAGTTGTGGATTGTCCACTTGCCACATCACCTGGCACAAGTTGTGGACTGTCCACTTGCCACGTCACCTGCCCCAAGTTGTGGATTGTCCACTTGCCACGTCACCTGCCCCAAGTTGTGGATTGTCCACTTGCCACGTCACCTGCCCCAAGTTGTGGATTGTCCACTTGCCACGTCACCTGCCACAAGTTGTGGATTGTCCACTTGCCACGTCACCTGGCACAAGTTGTGGATTGTCCACTTGCCACGTCACCTGGCACAAGTTGTGGATTGTCCACTTGCCACGTCACCTGGCACAAGTTGTGGATTGTCCACTTGCCACGTCACCTGCCACAAGTTGTGAATTGTCCACTTGCCACGTCACCTGCCACAAGTTGTGGATTGTCCACTTGCCACGTCACCTGCCACAAGTTGTGGATTGTCCACTTGCCACGTCACCTGCCACAAGTTGTGGATTGTCCACTTGCCACGTCACCTGCCACAAGTTGTGGATTGTCCACTTGCCACGTCACCTGCCCCAAGTTGTGGATTGTCCACTTGCCACATCACCTGCCCCAAGTTGTGGATTGTCCACTTGCCACATCACCTGGCACAAGTTGTGGATTGTCCACTTGCCACATCACCTGGCACAAGTTGTGGATTGTCCACTTGCCACGTCACCTGGCACAAGTTGTGGATTGTCCACTTGCCACGTCACCTGGCACAAGTTGTGGATTGTCCACTTGCCACGTCACCTGCCCCAAGTTGTGGATTGTCCACTTGCCACGTCACCTGCCCCAAGTTGTGGATTGTCCACTTGCCACGTCACCTGGCACAAGTTGTGGATTGTCCACTTGCCACGTCACCTGCCACAAGTTGTGGATTGTCCACTTGCCACGTCACCTGCCCCAAGTTGTGGATTGTCCACTTGCCACGTCACCTGCCCCAAGTTGTGGATTGTCCACTTGCCACGTCACCTGGCACAAGTTGTGGATTGTCCACTTGCCATGTCACCTGGCACAAGTTGTGAATTGTCCACTTGCCACGTCACCTGCCACAAGTTGTGGATTGTCCACTTGCCACGTCACCTGCCCCAAGTTGTGGATTGTCCACTTGCCACGTCACCTGGCACAAGTTGTGGATTGTCCACTTGCCACGTCACCTGGCACAAGTTGTGGATTGTCCACTTGCCACGTCACCTGCCACAAGTTGTGAATTGTCCACTTGCCACGTCACCTGCCACAAGTTGTGGATTATCCACTTGCCACGTCACCTGCCCCAAGTTGTGGATTGTCCACTTGCCACATCACCTGGCACAAGTTGTGGATTGTCCACTTGCCACGTCACCTGGCACAAGTTGTGGATTGTCCACTTGCCACGTCACCTGCCCCAAGTTGTGGATTATCCACTTGCCACGTCACCTGCCCCAAGTTGTGGATTATCCACTTGCCACGTCACCTGCCCCAAGTTGTGGATTGTCCACTTGCCACGTCACCTGCCCCAAGTTGTGGATTGTCCACTTGCCATGTCACCTGCCACAAGTTGTGGATTGTCCACTTGCCACGTCACCTGGCACAAGTTGTGAATTGTCCACTTGCCACGTCACCTGCCCCAAGTTGTGGATTGTCCACTTGCCACGTCACCTGCCCCAAGTTGTGGATTATCCACTTGCCACGTCACCTGCCCAAAGTTGTGGATTGTCCACTTGCCACATCACCTGGCACAAGTTGTGGATTGTCCACTTGCCACGTCACCTGGCACAAGTTGTGGATTGTCCACTTGCCACGTCACCTGGCACAAGTTGTGGATTGTCCACTTGCCACGTCACCTGCCCCAAGTTGTGGATTGTCCACTTGCCACGTCACCTGCCCCAAGTTGTGGATTGTCCACTTGCCACGTCACCTGCCCCAAGTTGTGGATTGTCCACTTGCCACGTCACCTGCCCCAAGTTGTGGATTGTCCACTTGCCACGTCACCTGGCACAAGTTGTGGATTGTCCACTTGCCACGTCACCTGGCACAAGTTGTGAATTGTCCACTTGCCACATCACCTGCCATAAGTTGTGGATTGTCCACTTGCCACGTCACCTGTCACAAGTTGTGGATTGTCCACTTGCCACGTCACCTGCCACAAGTTGTGAATTGTCCACTTGCCACGTCACCTGCCACAAGTTGTGGATTGTCCACTTGCCACGCCACCTGCCACAAGTTGTGGATTGTCCACTTGCCACGTCACCTGCCACAAGTTGTGGATTGTCCACTTGCCACGTCACCTGCCACAAGTTGTGGATTTTCCACTTGCCACGTCACCTGCCACAAGTTGTGGATTGTCCACTTGCCACGTCACCTGCCACAAGTTGTGGATTGTCCACTTGCCATGTCACCTGCCACAAGTTGTGGATTGTCCACTTGCCATGTCACCTGCCACAAGTTGTGGATTGTCCACTTGCCATGTCATCTGCCACAAGTTGTGGATTGTCCACTTGCCATGTCACCTGCCACAAGTTGTGGATTGTCCACTTGCCACGTCACCTGCCACAAGTTGTGGATTGTCCACTTGCCATGTCATCTGCCACAAGTTGTGGATTGTCCACTTGCCATGTCATCTGCCACAAGTTGTGGATTATCCACTTGCCACGTCACCTGCCCCAAGTTGTGGATTGTCCACTTGCCACATCACCTGGCACAAGTTGTGGATTGTCCACTTGCCACGTCACCTGGCACAAGTTGTGGATTGTCCACTTGCCACGTCACCTGCCCCAAGTTGTGGATTATCCACTTGCCACGTCACCTGCCCCAAGTTGTGGATTGTCCACTTGCCACGTCACCTGCCCCAAGTTGTGGATTGTCCACTTGCCACGTCACCTGGCACAAGTTGTGGATTGTCCACTTGCCACGTCACCTGCCCCAAGTTGTGGATTTTCCACTTGCCACGTCACCTGCCACAAGTTGTGGATTGTCCACTTGCCACGTCACCTGCCACAAGTTGTGGATTGTCCACTTGCCACGTCACCTGCCACAAGTTGTGGATTGTCCACTTGCCATGTCACCTGCCACAAGTTGTGGATTGTCCACTTGCCATGTCACCTGCCACAAGTTGTGGATTGTCCACTTGCCACGTCACCTGCCACAAGTTGTGGATTGTCCACTTGCCACGTCACCTGCCACAAGTTGTGGATTGTCCACTTGCCACGTCACCTGCCACAAGTTGTGGATTGTCCACTTGCCACGTCACCTGCCACAAGTTGTGGATTGTCCACTTGCCACGTCACCTGCCCCAAGTTGTGGATTGTCCACTTGCCACGTCACCTGGCACAAGTTGTGGATTGTCCACTTGCCACGTCACCTGGCACAAGTTGTGGATTGTCCACTTGCCACGTCACCTGCCACAAGTTGTGAATTGTCCACTTGCCACGTCACCTGCCACAAGTTGTGGATTATCCACTTGCCACGTCACCTGCCCCAAGTTGTGGATTGTCCACTTGCCACATCACCTGGCACAAGTTGTGGATTGTCCACTTGCCACGTCACCTGGCACAAGTTGTGGATTGTCCACTTGCCACGTCACCTGCCCCAAGTTGTGGATTATCCACTTGCCACGTCACCTGCCCCAAGTTGTGGATTATCCACTTGCCACGTCACCTGCCCCAAGTTGTGGATTGTCCACTTGCCACGTCACCTGCCCCAAGTTGTGGATTGTCCACTTGCCATGTCACCTGCCACAAGTTGTGGATTGTCCACTTGCCACGTCACCTGGCACAAGTTGTGAATTGTCCACTTGCCACGTCACCTGCCCCAAGTTGTGGATTGTCCACTTGCCACGTCACCTGCCCCAAGTTGTGGATTATCCACTTGCCACGTCACCTGCCCCAAGTTGTGGATTGTCCACTTGCCACGTCACCTGGCACAAGTTGTGGATTGTCCACTTGCCACGTCACCTGGCACAAGTTGTGGATTGTCCACTTGCCACGTCACCTGCCACAAGTTGTGAATTGTCCACTTGCCACGTCACCTGCCACAAGTTGTGGATTGTCCACTTGCCACGTCACCTGTCACAAGTTGTGGATTGTCCACTTGCCACGTCACCTGCCACAAGTTGTGAATTGTCCACTTGCCACGTCACCTGCCACAAGTTGTGGATTGTCCACTTGCCACGTCACCTGCCCCAAGTTGTGGATTGTCCACTTGCCACGTCACCTGCCCCAAGTTGTGGATTGTCCACTTGCCATGTCACCTGCCACAAGTTGTGGATTGTCCACTTGCCACGTCACCTGGCACAAGTTGTGAATTGTCCACTTGCCACGTCACCTGCCCCAAGTTGTGGATTGTCCACTTGCCACGTCACCTGCCCCAAGTTGTGGATTGTCCACTTGCCACGTCACCTGCCCCAAGTTGTGGATTGTCCACTTGCCACGTCACCTGGCACAAGTTGTGGATTGTCCACTTGCCACGTCACCTGGCACAAGTTGTGGATTGTCCACTTGCCACGTCACCTGCCACAAGTTGTGAATTGTCCACTTGCCACGTCACCTGCCACAAGTTGTGGATTGTCCACTTGCCACGTCACCTGTCACAAGTTGTGGATTGTCCACTTGCCACGTCACCTGCCACAAGTTGTGAATTGTCCACTTGCCACGTCACCTGCCACAAGTTGTGGATTGTCCACTTGCCACGCCACCTGCCACAAGTTGTGGATTGTCCACTTGCCACGTCACCTGCCACAAGTTGTGGATTGTCCACTTGCCACGTCACCTGCCACAAGTTGTGGATTGTCCACTTGCCATGTCACCTGCCACAAGTTGTGGATTGTCCACTTGCCTCGTCACCTGCCACAAGTTGTGGATTGTCCACTTGCCACGTCACCTGCCACAAGTTGTGGATTGTCCACTTGCCACGTCACCTGCCACAAGTTGTGGATTGTCCACTTGCCACGTCACCTGCCACAAGTTGTGGATTTTCCACTTGCCACGTCACCTGCCACAAGTTGTGGATTGTCCACTTGCCATGTCACCTGCCACAAGTTGTGGATTGTCCACTTGCCATGTCACCTGCCACAAGTTGTGGATTGTCCACTTGCCACGTCACCTGCCACAAGTTGTGGATTGTCCACTTGCCATGTCACCTGCCACAAGTTGTGGATTGTCCACTTGCCACGTCACCTGCCACAAGTTGTGGATTGTCCACTTGCCACGTCACCTGCCACAAGTTGTGGATTGTCCACTTGCCATGTCACCTGCCACAAGTTGTGGATTGTCCACTTGCCATGTCACCTGCCACAAGTTGTGGATTGTCCACTTGCCACGTCACCTGCCCCAAGTTGTGGATTGTCCACTTGCCATGTCACCTGCCACAAGTTGTGGATTGTCCACTTGCCATGTCACCTGCCACAAGTTGTGGATTGTCCACTTGCCATGTCACCTGCCACAAGTTGTGGATTGTCCACTTGCCACGTCACCTGCCACAAGTTGTGGATTTTCCACTTGCCACGTCACCTGCCACAAGTTGTGGATTGTCCACTTGCCACGTCACCTGCCACAAGTTGTGGATTGTCCACTTGCCATGTCACCTGCCACAAGTTGTGGATTGTCCACTTGCCATGTCATCTGCCACAAGTTGTGGATTGTCCACTTGCCACGTCACCTGCCCCAAGTTGTGGATTGTCCACTTGCCATGTCACCTGCCACAAGTTGTGGATTGTCCACTTGCCATGTCACCTGCCACAAGTTGTGGATTGTCCACTTGCCACGTCACCTGCCACAAGTTGTGGATTGTCCACTTGCCACGTCACCTGCCACAAGTTGTGGATTGTCCACTTGCCATGTCACCTGCCACAAGTTGTGGATTGTCCACTTGCCATGTCACCTGCCACAAGTTGTGGATTGTCCACGTGCCACGTCACCTGCCACAAGTTGTGGATTGTCCACTTGCCATGTCACCTGCCACAAGTTGTGGATTGTCCACTTGCCATGTCACCTGCCACAAGTTGTGGATTGTCCACTTGCCACGTCATCTGCCACAAGTTGTGGATTGTCCACTTGCCACGTCACCTGCCCCAAGTTGTGGATTGTCCACTTGCCATGTCACCTGCCACAAGTTGTGGATTGTCCACTTGCCACGTCACCTGCCACAAGTTGTGGATTGTCCACTTGCCACGTCACCTGCCACAAGTTGTGGATTGTCCACTTGCCACGTCACCTGCCACAAGTTGTGGATTGTCCACTTGCCATGTCACCTGCCACAAGTTGTGGATTGTCCACTTGCCATGTCATCTGCCACAAGTTGTGGATTGTCCAGTTGCCACGTCACCTGCCACAAGTTGTGGATTGTCCACTTGCCATGTCATCTGCCACAAGTTGTGGATTGTCCACTTGCCACGTCACCTGCCACAAGTTGTGGATTGTCCACTTGCCATGTCACCTGCCACAAGTTGTGGATTGTCCACTTGCCATGTCACCTGCCACAAGTTGTGGATTGTCCACTTGCCATGTCATCTGCCACAAGTTGTGGATTGTCCACTTGCCATGTCATCTGCCACAAGTTGTGGATTGTCCACTTGCCATGTCACCTGCCACAAGTTGTGGATTGTCCACTTGCCATGTCACCTGCCACAAGTTGTGGATTGTCCACTTGCCATGTCACCTGCCACAAGTTGTGGATTGTCCACTTGCCATGTCACCTGCCACAAGTTGTGGATTGTCCACTTGCCATGTCATCTGCCACAAGTTGTGGATTGTCCACTTGCCACGTCACCTGCCACAAGTTGTGGATTGTCCACTTGCCATGTCATCTGCCACAAGTTGTGGATTGTCCACTTGCCACGTCACCTGCCACAAGTTGTGGATTGTCCACTTGCCATGTCACCTGCCACAAGTTGTGGATTGTCCACTTGCCATGTCACCTGCCACAAGTTGTGGATTGTCCACTTGCCATGTCATCTGCCACAAGTTGTGGATTGTCCACTTGCCATGTCATCTGCCACAAGTTGTGGATTGTCCACTTGCCACGTCACCTGCCCCAAGTTGTGGATTGTCCACTTGCCACATCACCTGCCCCAAGTTGTGGATTGTCCACTTGCCACATCACCTGGCACAAGTTGTGGATTGTCCACTTGCCACATCACCTGGCACAAGTTGTGGATTGTCCACTTGCCACGTCACCTGGCACAAGTTGTGGATTGTCCACTTGCCACGTCACCTGGCACAAGTTGTGGATTGTCCACTTGCCACGTCACCTGCCCCAAGTTGTGGATTGTCCACTTGCCACGTCACCTGCCCCAAGTTGTGGATTGTCCACTTGCCACGTCACCTGGCACAAGTTGTGGATTGTCCACTTGCCACGTCACCTGCCACAAGTTGTGGATTGTCCACTTGCCACGTCACCTGCCCCAAGTTGTGGATTGTCCACTTGCCACGTCACCTGCCCCAAGTTGTGGATTGTCCACTTGCCACGTCACCTGGCACAAGTTGTGGATTGTCCACTTGCCACGTCACCTGCCCCAAGTTGTGGATTTTCCACTTGCCACGTCACCTGCCACAAGTTGTGGATTGTCCACTTGCCACGTCACCTGCCACAAGTTGTGGATTGTCCACTTGCCACGTCACCTGCCACAAGTTGTGGATTGTCCACTTGCCATGTCACCTGCCCCAAGTTGTGGATTGTCCACTTGCCATGTCACCTGCCCCAAGTTGTGGATTGTCCACTTGCCACATCACCTGGCACAAGTTGTGGACTGTCCACTTGCCACGTCACCTGCCCCAAGTTGTGGATTGTCCACTTGCCACGTCACCTGCCCCAAGTTGTGGATTGTCCACTTGCCACGTCACCTGCCCCAAGTTGTGGATTGTCCACTTGCCACGTCACCTGCCACAAGTTGTGGATTGTCCACTTGCCACGTCACCTGGCACAAGTTGTGGATTGTCCACTTGCCACGTCACCTGGCACAAGTTGTGGATTGTCCACTTGCCACGTCACCTGCCACAAGTTGTGGATTGTCCACTTGCCACGTCACCTGCCACAAGTTGTGAATTGTCCACTTGCCACGTCACCTGCCACAAGTTGTGGATTGTCCACTTGCCACGTCACCTGCCACAAGTTGTGGATTGTCCACTTGCCACGTCACCTGCCACAAGTTGTGGATTGTCCACTTGCCACGTCACCTGCCCCAAGTTGTGGATTGTCCACTTGCCACGTCACCTGCCCCAAGTTGTGGATTGTCCACTTGCCACATCACCTGCCCCAAGTTGTGGATTGTCCACTTGCCACATCACCTGGCACAAGTTGTGGATTGTCCACTTGCCACATCACCTGGCACAAGTTGTGGATTGTCCACTTGCCACATCACCTGGCACAAGTTGTGGATTGTCCACTTGCCACGTCACCTGGCACAAGTTGTGGATTGTCCACTTGCCACGTCACCTGGCACAAGTTGTGGATTGTCCACTTGCCACGTCACCTGCCCCAAGTTGTGGATTGTCCACTTGCCACGTCACCTGCCCCAAGTTGTGGATTGTCCACTTGCCACGTCACCTGGCACAAGTTGTGGATTGTCCACTTGCCACGTCACCTGCCACAAGTTGTGGATTGTCCACTTGCCACGTCACCTGCCCCAAGTTGTGGATTGTCCACTTGCCACGTCACCTGCCCCAAGTTGTGGATTGTCCACTTGCCACGTCACCTGGCACAAGTTGTGGATTGTCCACTTGCCACGTCACCTGGCACAAGTTGTGAATTGTCCACTTGCCACGTCACCTGCCACAAGTTGTGGATTGTCCACTTGCCACGTCACCTGCCCCAAGTTGTGGATTGTCCACTTGCCACGTCACCTGGCACAAGTTGTGGATTGTCCACTTGCCACGTCACCTGGCACAAGTTGTGGATTGTCCACTTGCCACGTCACCTGCCACAAGTTGTGAATTGTCCACTTGCCACGTCACCTGCCACAAGTTGTGGATTATCCACTTGCCACGTCACCTGCCCCAAGTTGTGGATTGTCCACTTGCCACATCACCTGGCACAAGTTGTGGATTGTCCACTTGCCACGTCACCTGGCACAAGTTGTGGATTGTCCACTTGCCACGTCACCTGCCCCAAGTTGTGGATTATCCACTTGCCACGTCACCTGCCCCAAGTTGTGGATTATCCACTTGCCACGTCACCTGCCCCAAGTTGTGGATTGTCCACTTGCCACGTCACCTGCCCCAAGTTGTGGATTGTCCACTTGCCATGTCACCTGCCACAAGTTGTGGATTGTCCACTTGCCACGTCACCTGGCACAAGTTGTGAATTGTCCACTTGCCACGTCACCTGCCCCAAGTTGTGGATTGTCCACTTGCCACGTCACCTGCCCCAAGTTGTGGATTATCCACTTGCCACGTCACCTGCCCAAAGTTGTGGATTGTCCACTTGCCACATCACCTGGCACAAGTTGTGGATTGTCCACTTGCCACGTCACCTGGCACAAGTTGTGGATTGTCCACTTGCCACGTCACCTGGCACAAGTTGTGGATTGTCCACTTGCCACGTCACCTGCCCCAAGTTGTGAATTGTCCACTTGCCACGTCACCTGCCCCAAGTTGTGGATTGTCCACTTGCCACGTCACCTGCCCCAAGTTGTGGATTGTCCACTTGCCACGTCACCTGCCCCAAGTTGTGGATTGTCCACTTGCCACGTCACCTGGCACAAGTTGTGGATTGTCCACTTGCCACGTCACCTGGCACAAGTTGTGAATTGTCCACTTGCCACATCACCTGCCATAAGTTGTGGATTGTCCACTTGCCACGTCACCTGTCACAAGTTGTGGATTGTCCACTTGCCACGTCACCTGCCACAAGTTGTGAATTGTCCACTTGCCACGTCACCTGCCACAAGTTGTGGATTGTCCACTTGCCACGCCACCTGCCACAAGTTGTGGATTGTCCACTTGCCACGTCACCTGCCACAAGTTGTGGATTGTCCACTTGCCACGTCACCTGCCACAAGTTGTGGATTTTCCACTTGCCACGTCACCTGCCACAAGTTGTGGATTGTCCACTTGCCACGTCACCTGCCACAAGTTGTGGATTGTCCACTTGCCATGTCACCTGCCACAAGTTGTGGATTGTCCACTTGCCATGTCACCTGCCACAAGTTGTGGATTGTCCACTTGCCATGTCATCTGCCACAAGTTGTGGATTGTCCACTTGCCATGTCACCTGCCACAAGTTGTGGATTGTCCACTTGCCACGTCACCTGCCACAAGTTGTGGATTGTCCACTTGCCATGTCATCTGCCACAAGTTGTGGATTGTCCACTTGCCATGTCATCTGCCACAAGTTGTGGATTATCCACTTGCCACGTCACCTGCCCCAAGTTGTGGATTGTCCACTTGCCACATCACCTGGCACAAGTTGTGGATTGTCCACTTGCCACGTCACCTGGCACAAGTTGTGGATTGTCCACTTGCCACGTCACCTGCCCCAAGTTGTGGATTATCCACTTGCCACGTCACCTGCCCCAAGTTGTGGATTGTCCACTTGCCACGTCACCTGCCCCAAGTTGTGGATTGTCCACTTGCCACGTCACCTGGCACAAGTTGTGGATTGTCCACTTGCCACGTCACCTGGCACAAGTTGTGGATTGTCCACTTGCCACGTCACCTGGCACAAGTTGTGGATTGTCCACTTGCCACGTCACCTGCCACAAGTTGTGAATTGTCCACTTGCCACGTCACCTGCCACAAGTTGTGGATTGTCCACTTGCCATGTCATCTGCCACAAGTTGTGGATTATCCACTTGCCACGTCACCTGCCCCAAGTTGTGGATTGTCCACTTGCCACATCACCTGGCACAAGTTGTGGATTGTCCACTTGCCACGTCACCTGGCACAAGTTGTGGATTGTCCACTTGCCACGTCACCTGCCCCAAGTTGTGGATTATCCACTTGCCACGTCACCTGCCCCAAGTTGTGGATTGTCCACTTGCCACGTCACCTGCCCCAAGTTGTGGATTGTCCACTTGCCACGTCACCTGGCACAAGTTGTGGATTGTCCACTTGCCACGTCACCTGGCACAAGTTGTGGATTGTCCACTTGCCACGTCACCTGGCACAAGTTGTGGATTGTCCACTTGCCACGTCACCTGCCACAAGTTGTGAATTGTCCACTTGCCACGTCACCTGCCACAAGTTGTGGATTGTCCACTTGCCACGTCACCTGTCACAAGTTGTGGATTGTCCACTTGCCACGTCACCTGCCACAAGTTGTGAATTGTCCACTTGCCACGTCACCTGCCACAAGTTGTGGATTGTCCACTTGCCACGCCACCTGCCACAAGTTGTGGATTGTCCACTTGCCACGTCATCTGCCACAAGTTGTGGATTGTCCACTTGCCACGTCACCTGCCACAAGTTGTGGATTTTCCACTTGCCACGTCACCTGCCACAAGTTGTGGATTGTCCACTTGCCATGTCACCTGCCACAAGTTGTGGATTGTCCACTTGCCATGTCATCTGCCACAAGTTGTGGATTGTCCACTTGCCATGTCATCTGCCACAAGTTGTGGATTGTCCACTTGCCACGTCACCTGCCACAAGTTGTGGATTGTCCACTTGCCACGTCACCTGCCACAAGTTGTGGATTGTCCAATTGCCATGTCACCTGCCACAAGTTGTGGATTGTCCACTTGCCACGTCACCTGCCACAAGTTGTGGATTGTCCACTTGCCACGTCACCTGCCACAAGTTGTGGATTGTCCACTTGCCATGTCACCTGCCACAAGTTGTGGATTGTCCACTTGCCATGTCACCTGCCACAAGTTGTGGATTGTCCACTTGCCATGTCATCTGCCACAAGTTGTGGATTGTCCAGTTGCCACGTCACCTGCCCCAAGTTGTGGATTGTCCACTTGCCATGTCATCTGCCACAAGTTGTGGATTGTCCACTTGCCATGTCACCTGCCACAAGTTGTGGATTGTCCACTTGCCATGTCACCTGCCACAAGTTGTGGATTGTCCACTTGCCATGTCACCTGCCACAAGTTGTGGATTGTCCACTTGCCATGTCATCTGCCACAAGTTGTGGATTGTCCACTTGCCACGTCACCTGCCACAAGTTGTGGATTTTCCACTTGCCACGTCACCTGCCACAAGTTGTGGATTGTCCACTTGCCACGTCACCTGCCACAAGTTGTGGATTGTCCACTTGCCATGTCACCTGCCACAAGTTGTGGATTGTCCACTTGCCATGTCACCTGCCACAAGTTGTGGATTGTCCACTTGCCATGTCACCTGCCACAAGTTGTGGATTGTCCACTTGCCATGTCACCTGCCACAAGTTGTGGATTGTCCACTTGCCATGTCACCTGCCACAAGTTGTGGATTGTCCACTTGCCATGTCATCTGCCACAAGTTGTGGATTGTCCACTTGCCACGTCACCTGCCACAAGTTGTGGATTTTCCACTTGCCACGTCACCTGCCACAAGTTGTGGATTGTCCACTTGCCACGTCACCTGCCACAAGTTGTGGATTGTCCACTTGCCATGTCATCTGCCACAAGTTGTGGATTGTCCACTTGCCATGTCACCTGCCACAAGTTGTGGATTGTCCACTTGCCATGTCACCTGCCACAAGTTGTGGATTGTCCACTTGCCATGTCACCTGCCCCAAGTTGTGGATTGTCCACTTGCCATGTCATCTGCCACAAGTTGTGGATTGTCCACTTGCCATGTCACCTGCCACAAGTTGTGGATTGTCCACTTGCCATGTCACCTGCCACAAGTTGTGGATTGTCCACTTGCCATGTCACCTGCCACAAGTTGTGGATTGTCCACTTGCCATGTCACCTGCCACAAGTTGTGGATTGTCCACTTGCCACGTCACCTGCCCCAAGTTGTGGATTGTCCACTTGCCATGTCATCTGCCACAAGTTGTGGATTGTCCACTTGCCATGTCACCTGCCACAAGTTGTGGATTGTCCACTTGCCATGTCACCTGCCACAAGTTGTGGATTGTCCACTTGCCATGTCACCTGCCACAAGTTGTGGATTGTCCACTTGCCATGTCATCTGCCACAAGTTGTGGATTGTCCACTTGCCACGTCACCTGCCACAAGTTGTGGATTTTCCACTTGCCACGTCACCTGCCACAAGTTGTGGATTGTCCACTTGCCACGTCACCTGCCACAAGTTGTGGATTGTCCACTTGCCATGTCACCTGCCACAAGTTGTGGATTGTCCACTTGCCATGTCACCTGCCACAAGTTGTGGATTGTCCACTTGCCACGTCACCTGCCACAAGTTGTGGATTGTCCACTTGCCATGTCACCTGCCACAAGTTGTGGATTGTCCACTTGCCATGTCACCTGCCCCAAGTTGTGGATTGTCCACTTGCCATGTCATCTGCCACAAGTTGTGGATTGTCCACTTGCCATGTCACCTGCCACAAGTTGTGGATTGTCCACTTGCCATGTCATCTGCCACAAGTTGTGGATTGTCCACTTGCCACGTCACCTGCCACAAGTTGTGGATTTTCCACTTGCCACGTCACCTGCCACAAGTTGTGGATTGTCCACTTGCCACGTCACCTGCCACAAGTTGTGGATTGTCCACTTGCCATGTCACCTGCCACAAGTTGTGGATTGTCCACTTGCCATGTCACCTGCCACAAGTTGTGGATTGTCCACTTGCCACGTCACCTGCCACAAGTTGTGGATTGTCCACTTGCCATGTCACCTGCCACAAGTTGTGGATTGTCCACTTGCCATGTCATCTGCCACAAGTTGTGGATTGTCCACTTGCCATGTCACCTGCCCCAAGTTGTGGATTGTCCACTTGCCATGTCACCTGCCACAAGTTGTGGATTGTCCACTTGCCATGTCACCTGCCACAAGTTGTGGATTGTCCACTTGCCATGTCACCTGCCACAAGTTGTGGATTGTCCACTTGCCATGTCACCTGCCACAAGTTGTGGATTGTCCACTTGCCATGTCACCTGCCACAAGTTGTGGATTGTCCACTTGCCATGTCATCTGCCACAAGTTGTGGATTTTCCACTTGCCACGTCACCTGCCACAAGTTGTGGATTGTCCACTTGCCACGTCACCTGCCACAAGTTGTGGATTGTCCACTTGCCATGTCACCTGCCACAAGTTGTGGATTGTCCACTTGCCATGTCACCTGCCACAAGTTGTGGATTGTCCACTTGCCACGTCACCTGCCACAAGTTGTGGATTGTCCACTTGCCATGTCACCTGCCACAAGTTGTGGATTGTCCACTTGCCATGTCACCTGCCACAAGTTGTGGATTGTCCACTTGCCATGTCATCTGCCACAAGTTGTGGATTGTCCACTTGCCATGTCACCTGCCACAAGTTGTGGATTGTCCACTTGCCATGTCACCTGCCACAAGTTGTGGATTGTCCACTTGCCATGTCATCTGCCACAAGTTGTGGATTGTCCACTTGCCATGTCACCTGCCACAAGTTGTGGATTGTCCACTTGCCATGTCACCTGCCACAAGTTGTGGATTGTCCACTTGCCATGTCACCTGCCACAAGTTGTGGATTGTCCACTTGCCATGTCACCTGCCACAAGTTGTGGATTGTCCACTTGCCATGTCACCTGCCACAAGTTGTGGATTGTCCACTTGCCATGTCATCTGCCACAAGTTGTGGATTGTCCACTTGCCACGTCACCTGCCACAAGTTGTGGATTTTCCACTTGCCACGTCACCTGCCACAAGTTGTGGATTGTCCACTTGCCACGTCACCTGCCACAAGTTGTGGATTGTCCACTTGCCATGTCACCTGCCACAAGTTGTGGATTGTCCACTTGCCATGTCACCTGCCACAAGTTGTGGATTGTCCACTTGCCACGTCACCTGCCACAAGTTGTGGATTGTCCACTTGCCATGTCACCTGCCACAAGTTGTGGATTGTCCACTTGCCATGTCACCTGCCACAAGTTGTGGATTGTCCACTTGCCATGTCATCTGCCACAAGTTGTGGATTGTCCACTTGCCATGTCACCTGCCACAAGTTGTGGATTGTCCACTTGCCATGTCATCTGCGACAAGTTGTGGATTGTCCACTTGCCATGTCACCTGCCCCAAGTTGTGGATTGTCCACTTGCCATGTCACCTGCCACAAGTTGTGGATTGTCCACTTGCCATGTCATCTGCCACAAGTTGTGGATTGTCCACTTGCCATGTCACCTGCCACAAGTTGTGGATTGTCCACTTGCCATGTCACCTGCCACAAGTTGTGGATTGTCCACTTGCCATGTCACCTGCCACAAGTTGTGGATTGTCCACTTGCCATGTCACCTGCCACAAGTTGTGGATTGTCCACTTGCCATGTCACCTGCCACAAGTTGTGGATTGTCCACTTGCCATGTCATCTGCCACAAGTTGTGGATTGTCCACTTGCCATGTCACCTGCCACAAGTTGTGGATTGTCCGCAATGCAAGCAATTTATTTTTTATGGTTTTTCATTATTTGCCATAATTTTTGAGATTTTTAATGTTAAAAACGCTTATAAACTAAAACGCTGCTAAACGCGGTACCGTGTTTAGCCGCGTTTGGCATCTGAAACCTGGAAATCTTTGACGTCTGAACTAATTTTTTTGCTTTCAGAAAAACAAGGTTAAACGCAACTGCCTAAAAACGTCAATAAACGACCCCGTGTACATGGGGCCTTAGGTGGATGGGGCTTCTTGAGTTTATGGGGTCCCTATGTCTCTCTGACACTCAGAAGGGGAGATTTCCATTCTGGATCCCAATTTGTTTGGATCGCCTCTAGAAAATGTCGGTTGCCTGGCTGTCCCAGATCTGAAGTATCATTGTGCTTTTTTTTTTTAAATTAAGCTAAACCTGGAACAAGCATGTAGCAAGTGAAGTCTTTAACCACTTGCCAACCAGGCTTTTTTTTGCACTTTTTGTTTACAAGTTTAAATAAGTATTTTTCTAGAAAATTACTTAGAACACCCAAACATTATGCATTTTTTTTAGTAGAGACCCTAGAGAATAAAATGGCGATCGTTGTAATTTTTTATGTCACACGGTATTTGCGCAACAGTTTTTCAAACACAGTTTTATGGGAAAATAAATGCATTTTAATGACTTAAAAAAGTAAAATACACAATATATACCCCAATATTTTTGCAAAAATGTGAAAGATGATGTTATGCAGAGTAAATAGATACCAAACACGTCACGTTTTAAAATTGCGCACACTCATGGAATGGCGGAAAACTACAGTACTTAAAAATCTCCATAGGGGACTTTGAAATGCCTTTACAAGTCAGCCGTTTAGAGTAACAGAGGAGGTCTAGCGCTAGAATTATTGCTCTCACTCCAACGTTCGCGGCGACACCTCACATGTGTGGTGCGAACACCATTTACATATGCGTGTGCGTCTTACGTATGCGTTCGATTCTGCGTGCGAGCACGGATGGACGCGGCGCTTTAATTTATTTTATTTTACTTTTTATTTTTACACTGTCCCTTTCATTTTTTATTTTGATTACTTTTCTTCCTATTACAAGAAATCTGAGCATCCCTTGTAATAGAAACAAGGATGACAGGTCCTCTTTCTGGAGAGATCTGGGATCAAAAAGACCCCAAATCTCTTCTTTTACCTTTAAAGGCAAAATATAAAAAAAAATTTTTTTTGATCTTTTGCTTTAAAAAAAAATGACAGTAATACCTCGGCTTGGGAGTAACGCGGTTTACAAGCGTTTCGCAATACGAGCTTTTTTATTTTTAAATCCTGACTCGGTTTGCGAGCGTTGTCTCAGGATTCAAGGCTCTGGGGAGTGCAGTACCGCATTTGGCCAGAGGTGCGGGGGCGCCGGTGACACTCAGATCCTCTCTATTTGTCCTGTTTACCAATATTGAAAGTGAAAATAAAGAAACATCACTTCCTGTTTTAGCTTTGGGACAGGAAGTGAAGGGAAATCTCCTCAATGGGACACAAATGACAAAAAAAAAAAAAACCCGACCCTTCCTTACTATATCCAAAATGGAAAAAAAAAAGTTTTACCTATAGTTCTAGTTTAAATTTTTCCTCCCTGGTTCCTCCTACCCCCAACATCAACATGCCAATGACATTTTTAAATGAAACGTTTCTATTTTCATTACATACCTTATTTTAGATATAGTGATGTCATCAATGGGTCTCTGCACTTCTCTATGAAAGACTAGAAGATCGTGGCAGGTAGGATGCTGTTCATGGCTTCTTGAAATCATCACAGCACCCTAGTACTCCTCTCAACAGCCCTCATGTCTGATGCAAGTGGTGGATCTGTATGCTGACTGCCCGAGGTAACTCCCACATGTGAAGATGAGTCTCCATGATTGAAAGAACTAAAATCCAATGAATGAAAAGGGCGGCACAGGGACCTTCAGGCTTTGTCAGGAAAGAGGTAGATCAGTCTTCAAACTTTTACCCAGCCCATGGGGCACTATCCTGCCTAATGACACCAACAATGGGGCACTATTCCTCCCACTGATACTAATGATGGGACACTATTCCTCCCACTGACACCAATCATGGGGCACTATTCCTCCCACTGATACCAATAATGGGACACTATTCTTCCCACTGATACCAATGATGGGGCACTATTCCTCCCAATGGTACCAATGATGGGGCATTATTCCTCCCACTGATACCAATAATGGGACACTATTCCTCCCATTGATACCAATGATGGGGCACTATTCCTCCCACTGATACCAATAATGGGACACTATTCCTCCCACTGATATCAATGATGGGGCACTATTCCTCCCAATGGTACCAATGATGGGGCATTATTCCTCCCACTGACACCAATGATGGGACACTATTCCTCCCAATGGTACCAATGATGGGACACTATTCTTCCCACGGATACCAATGATGGGACACTATTCCTCCCAATGGTACCAATGATGGGGCATTATTCCTCCCACTGATACCAATAATGGGACACTATTCCTCCCACTGATACCAATGATGGGACACTATTCCTCCCATTGATACCAATGATGGGGCACTATTCCTCCCACTGATACCAATGATGGGACACTATTCCTCCCACTGATACCAATGATGGGACACTATTCCTCCCACTGATACCAATGATGGGGCACTATTCCTCCCAATGGTACCAATGATGGGACACTATTCCTCCCACTGACACCAATAATGGGACACTATTCTTCCCACTGATACCAATGATGGGGCACTATTGATCTTTTATTGAAAAGAATCAAGCAACCAATTTTATACAAAAGTAAAAAACAAAACCATAGTACAAAACTTCAACAGAAAACAAAGGAATACACATCCATGTTCAGAATATATACAATATATACATAATCCACGACCAAAACATCCCTAGAAAACTATCTACATAAAGCAGCAGAGAGGGCCTAAGAGGCACAACCCATCACCTATGTACGCAGCCATTTATCAAAAATTCATCAAAAATACTGATAATCTAGGGTGATAAGAGACAGACAGCCACACCCGGGAAAGAGACTCCTGGTAGTCAGGGAGGCTTGAAACCCCTCCACGCCTTCAACCAAGCCCCCTGACCCCGCTTGTCTCTCTCAAGCTCCCGAATCTTCCCCACCTCATGCAAAATGTCATACACCACCACCTCAACAGGAAGGAGTTTTTGCCGAATGCTGACCTGACACCGTGCATTCCAGGTGAAATAACGGACTACTAGGCTAACTAAAAAAAGTGTATCCAAACAAAAAACTCCACCGGTATTGAATGCTCCGTACACCCACTCAGCATAACCCAGCCTGGAGAGGAAAGGGACACCGAGGGCCCGCCCCACCTGTTTGTACACCTCTATGTTAAAAGGGCAATGAAGCAGAAAATGATCCATAGTCTCCTCCTCATCTGCACACTCCTCCCGAGGACAGCTACGATCCATCCCACTGCGGAATTTCAAATTGCCCCGAACATAGAGCTTCCCATGGAAGCACAACCAGGCCAGATCCCTAAATTTAGGGGGTACTCTATCCAAATTAATCAGTCTTAACCCCGCCCTCAAAACTGGGCCCGGGCAATCCCTTAAGGCCAGTGGGTCATGAAAGACTTCGCTCAAGACTCGACTCATAAGGACTTTCCTTGGAACCGATCTGAGATCTTCAGCCGACAATCGCCACTGCCGCAGTAACTTCAGGCACGGAGCGACATAGGCTGGTAGCTGACCACGATGACCCCTGCGATTCTTCACTTGGCCACCTTCTTCCCAAAGTCGTAGAAAAGGCCTAAACCAAGATCTAAATATGCCTACCCATCCAGGAGGTTCCACTGCAAGCATATTACCAATGTTAAACTTTAGAAATAGCAGTGAAAAGAAAAGAACTGGGTTGACCATACCTAAGCCACCCTCCCTCCTGGATAGGTAGGTGACATTCCTCTTGATGGGGTTCAGTCTGTTCCCCCACAGCATCTGGAAGAACACACTACTGACCCTAGCATAGAGAGACACTGGCAAGATGCAGACAAAGCTGACATACAAGAAGATCGGAATCAGGTAAGTCTTAATCAGATCAACCCTTTCCCTCATAGATAACTTCCATCTCTTCCAGCTGACCACCTTAGTATTGGCAATTTCCAGTCTGCCTTCCCAGTTTTTGAGGCCATAATCGCCGGGTCCAAATTCAATGCCTAGTATCTTAATTCTTTCCTGGGGCACTGGAAAGGTGTCAGGGAGATCAAACCCCTCACCTTCCTTTCCCATCCAGAAAACTTCAGTCTTTTCCTGATTGATCTTGGAGCCTGATGCTTCAGAATACCGTGATGTCAGAGAGACCACCTCCTCCGCTTCATCCGTCCCAGTGACAATCACCGACACATCATCCGCATAGGCAACAACCCTCAATGGCGGCTCACCCGGGAGCCCCACTGGTACCCCACACAACATGCCGCTCTCTAGCCTCCTGACGAAGGGGTCGATTGCAAACACATAGAGCAGGGGACTCAGGGGACAACCCTGGCGCACCCCGGAGCCAACCCCAAAGGACTGTCCAACCCAACCATTAACAAGAGGGAAGCTTTCTGCCCCCTTATACAAGACTTTCAGCCAATCGACAAAACCACCCGGCAGACCGTACTTACTAAGGAGCAACCACAGGTACTCATGGTTAACACGATCAAAAGCCTTTGCCTGATCCAATGTCAGCAAATACTTTCCCCAGCCTGCAGCCCTGCACCGCTCCAAGGCCTCCCGGACAGCTAAAACCGCTGAGAAGGTGCTCCTACCCTGGACCGAACAGTGCTGATGGCGAGAAAGCAAAGACTCTGCCACTGACGATAGGCGCCAGAAAAATATCTTTGCCAGTATCTTTCTATCGACATTAAGAAGGCTGATGGGGCGCCAATTCTCAATCATCGAAGGATCTTTACCCTTTGAAAGAAGAATCACAGCCGAGTGCCTCATGGAAGGGGAAAGCACCCCCTCAGCAAGCCAACTGTTAAAAACCTCTACCAAATGCGGGGCCAGAATAGACTTAAAGGCTTTGTAAAACTCAGCCGTCAAGCCATCCGGTCCAGGCGACTTTTTGATGGCAAGCTGTTCAATTGCCCTCATCACCTCTTCGACTGTGATCTCCTCTGTCAAATTCATCAATGGAACATCTCCACCATTTAGACCTGGAGTAGAGTCCAAAAAGCTTTCCATCTTGTCACGATCAAGCTCTTTCCTCCCAAGAAGGTCAGCATAAAAGGACCTCACGACCTCCAGAATCCCTGACCTGGACTTTGTCAAGGAACCTGTACTGTCCTTAAGGCCAACGACCATTTTAACAGCTACACCTTGTTTGCAGTTCTGGTAAGGGTCAGGCGAGTGGTACTTCCCATAGTCCCTCTCCAGAACCAAAGAGGCATGCCGGTCATATTGACACTTCCTGAGAAGGAGTTTCACTTCGGAGATTGCCCCAGGATCTCCTCCTCTCGAAACAAGAATATCCAGCTTCCTCCGTAAACGTTGGTAGGTCATGTATTTATTAAACTGATTTCTATTGGCTAGGCCCCTGAAGAATCCAGCGATCCTCTTTTTGGTCAGCTCCCACCACTCAGCCTTGCTGCTACAAAAGTCCAGGATGGTCACCTGTGCCTGAAAGAATTCCTCAAAGGATTGTCTAACATGTTCTTCCTTGAGTAGTGTCAAATTTAATCTCCAGATGCCCTTGCCCCTCTGAGGGACGTCTGAAGCATTCAGTACCACAGATAGCATACAGTGATCAGAGAACTCTACTGCCTGCACCACTGGGGGCGAGAAAGCAGAGGCCTCCTTCAAAAAAACCCTATCTATCCTACTCTGACTATTACCACGATGAAAAGTGAACCCGGTGTCATCTGGGAGGTGCTTAATGTGCACATCCACAAGACCAGCATCCCTAACCATACTATTTAAAAAAACGCTATCATATCCCAGCCTGTCCTTGAAGTCCTTCCTGTCCTTGGGCCTAGTTACTGTATTAAAGTCACCTCCAAAGACCACTTGCCGGGATGTAAAAAGAAATGGCTTGATCCTTGTAAAAAGGCATTTCCTGTCCCACTTTGTGTGCGGCCCATAAACATTGATTAGGCGCAGGTCCTGCCCTCCCACAAGGACGTCTAAGACCATACATCTCCCAATCTCCACCTCAATAACCCGCCGGACAGTTACCATGCCGGTTTTAAACAACACCGCCACACCGCCGTAAGGCTCGGCCGCAAGAGACCAGTAAGATGGACCATACCTCCACTCTCTCTTGGCCATATGAATATCTGCCAAGGAGGTGAGCCTAGTCTCTTGCAAAAATAAAATTTCAGCATCTAATTGGCTGAACAAAAAGAAGGCCATAGAACGAGCTCTTACTGACTTGATGCTGGCGACATTAATTGTCACCACTTTTAACGGAGGGGGAACCGCCATTTGGGTTATTGGGTGGATTGCTTCTTAGCTCCCCTCTGCTGCTCATCACCAGAAGCCTCTCTCTTTCTAGAGGCCGCCTCAAAGTCCATTTCAGAATCGGAACTTCTTTCAGAAGAAGCTCCAGATGAAGAAATATCCCACTTGGAGGACCTATGACGGCTGGAGACAGGAACCGGAGCTTCCCGTCCCCGTTCCGTCCTCACCGCCTGCCTCTTCCGCCTCCCAACCTTCCTTCTCTCCTCCAGGTACCGCAGGTCAGCCTCAGAGATGCCCTCATCTCTTATTTTTTTCTTTAAAGTCTTTCCACAAGACTTCTTTACAGAGGAAGGGGCGCCCTTTTTAGTACACGCTGGTGGGGGGGGTGATCCCTTTAAGTCAGACTCAGGAGGGGTAGACTCCTGGGGGGTAACAGACTCGGGGGGCACAGACTTGGAAGGTTCCGACACAAGAGGAGAGGGTACAGTAGGCTGGGGGGACACAGACAAAAACAGAAGGAGTACTTACAGACACAGGAGGGGTGGCCACAGGAACTGGAGAGGGATCCTGAGCAGGACCAGGGGAGGGGGTCACCGCAGAGGAGGATGGTACACCAGGGGTCTCACCCTCCATCCTGTCCAGCCTTGACATGTCCTCTACTACCTCCTTCTCCATATTGTGCCAGGCTTCAGGACATCTGCTGTAGGGGTGGCCAAGGCGCAGGCACAGATTGCACCTGATCATCTTAGTGCAGTCCTTAGCCATATGACCCTGACCCCGACACACTGAACACATCAAGGCTGAACAGGAGGAGCTCAAGTGCCCCTTTTCTCCACAGCGGTGACACAGCTTCGGCTGACCAGGGTAGAAAACAGTCATCCTATCCCTCCCTATGAAAGCTTAGGAGGGCAAGTGACGGACAACATTCCCATCCCTGGCCAACCTGACTGTTACCGACCATCCCCCAGTCCAGATGTTACGCTCATCATGGATTTTATTAGGTTTGGTCAAAACTTCCCCATAGTTCCTTAACCAGATCTCTAGATCCCGAGCAGGAACACTCTCATTGGTCAGGATAATGGTTATTTTTTTTACTGTTGACCTCTGAGAAACCGCAACTGGGACCAGACCTTCCCATTCAGGTCTTGACCTGCACCGAGCCTCATATCGCTCCCAGAACAGGTCAAGACCCTCTGGCCTGGTGAAACTAACCGTATAGTCCTTTGTCCCAGCTACGTGTATAAAGGCATACAGGTCATTTGCACCAAAACCCATCTCCAATATCAAGTCCACCACTGCACGCCGTGCTGGAGGGATGGCACCACCTTCCCATTTCAGGATAACTACATTACGTCTTGGACCCCCAGCAGAAGCCAGAGACCCAAGACCAGATCTTGGGGTGCTCAAGGTGGCAGCTTGCAGTGGAAAACCCCGCTTGGGAGCGGGACTACCAGGAGCAGAGTGTGCCACCTGTGCAAAAGTAGGTTTATCAGGGCCAAGGGCTGACACTGAAACCACATCACTCTGTATATTATTATTATTATCAACTGTATGAACTGAAATGGCAGGATCTGTAGCAGGATTGTTCATCACACTGGTACTGGGGTGATTGTTATCAGTCACAGAACTATTCAAATTCCCATCAGGAATAGTCACAGTTGCTGCAATACCAGCTGTCTCCTGATGCTGCACTGTAGAGTCCTCAGCAGCAGTGGGGCAAACAGCTTTGGACTCAGCCAAAGAAGGGTTAATGGGCTGTTCTGACACTTGCAGTCCATCCACAGAAATGACATTTTTTAAATGTAACTCTTGCTGCATTGCAGCCTCAGCAGGCACAACATTGCTGCACACAGGACTAGCAGCCTGATTGTCATTAGGCACATTGTCAGTCACAGTGTTAAAAGGAACAAAAACAGTCTTATCCACAACATGGGACTTAGCAGGCTTCACTTTATCAGGCACATCATCAGTAATGTCTTCCTCATTAAACACCATCTGATCCCCCCGCATAGGAGACTCCATTACCTGGATGGCCCTCAGCATACCTCCTGAATCTTGGGAAGGCCTGGGGCTGCTTACCTCTCCCTGGGGGGGCAGGGGGGCAGAACTGGGGGTCTCCTCCTCCTCTACCTCCATCTTTGTCACCCTTCCAAACCTTTTGTCGTTGCAAAACTTCTCTTTAAAGGGCCCATCTCTGCCTTCCATCATGGCCACGATGGTCTCCTGATGATCCACACGGACCTTGGCCAGCTGGATTTCCGGATCCATGGATCCCCGTTTCTGGCTGTGTAAGCCCTCACGTTGCCTTCGCAGGCGCTTCAACTCCGCTCTCAACTTGTAGAGCTTGTCCCTCTCCCTGTTCAGGACCTTAATCCCGGCCACCACTCGCTCCCGAATGGCCTCCGAGCCTTCATCCTCACCAGGGGCAAAGAGATCGGCTTGTGCAGAGGCAGGCAGTTCACCTGATGGCCCAGGAGATGGCTGGGAGCTTCCAGCAGGAGAGGCCCCGCTGGCCTCCATGGCCTCCCCAGAAAGGGGGCCAGGGAGCTGGGATAGATTTCACCACCACTCCCTTCTCACAGAGCAGCTTCAGAGGCACCTTCCTCCTGACACACCTGTGCTCCAATGATGGGCGGGGCACTATTCCTCCCACTGACACCAATGATGGGGCACTATTCTTCCCACTGATACCAATGATGGGACACTATTCCTCCCAATGGTACCAATGATGGGGCATTATTCTTCCCACTGATACCAATGATGGGACACTATTCCTCCCAATGGTACCAATGATGGGGCATTATTCCTCCCACTGATACCAATAATGGGGCACTATTCCTCCCACTGATACCAATGATGGGGCACTATTCCTCCCAATGGTACCAATGATGGGGCATTATTCCTCCCACTGACACCAATGATGGGACACTATTCCTCCCATTGATACCAATGATGGGACACTATTCCTCCCACTGATACCAATGATGGGACACTATTCCTCCCACTGATACCAATGATGGGGCACTATTCCTCCCACTGATACCAATGATGGGGCACTATTCCTCGCACTGATACCAATGATGGGGCACTATTCCTCCCACTGATACCAATGATGGGACACTATTGATCTTTTATTGAAAAGAATCAAGCAACCAATTTTATACAAAAGTAAAAAACAAAACCATAGTACAAAACTTCAACAGAAAACAAAGGAATAAACATCCATGTTCAGAATATATACAATATATACATAATCCACTACCAAAAACATCCCTAGAAAACTATCTACATAAAGCAGCAGAGAGGGCCTAAGAGGCACAACCCATCACCTATGTACGCAGCCATTTATCAAAAATTCATCAAAAATACTGATAATCTAGGGTGATAAGAGACAGAC
Organism: Rana muscosa; assembly: GCA_029206835.1. Lineage (NCBI taxonomy): Eukaryota > Metazoa > Chordata > Amphibia > Anura > Ranidae > Rana > Rana muscosa. The sequence continues at coordinate 43,613,374 of CM055124.1, read as the reverse complement.
AGTCACACCCGGGAAAGAGACTCCTGGTAGTCAGGGAGGCCTGAAACCCCTCCACGCCTTCAACCAAGCCCCTTGACCCCGCTTGTCTCTTTCAAGCTCCCGAATCTTCCCCACCTCATGCAAAATGTCATACACCACCACCTCAACAGGAAGGAGTTTTTGCCGAATGCTGACCTGACACCGTGCATTCCAGGTGAAATAACGGAACTAGGCTAACTAAAAAAAGTGTATCTAAACAAAAAACTCCACCGGTATTGAATGCTCCGTACACCCACTCAGCATAACCCAGCCTGGAGAGGAAAGGGACACCGAGGGCCCGCCTCACCTGTTTATACACCTCTATGTTAAAAGGGCAATGAAGCAGAAAATGGTCCATAGTCTCCTCCTCATCTGCACACTCCTCCCGAGGACAGCTACGATCCATCCCACTGCGGAATTTCAAATTGCCCCGAACATAGAGCTTCCCATGGAAGCACAACCAGGCCAGATCCCTAAATTTAGGGGGTACACTATCCAAATTAATCAGTCTTAACCCCGCCCTCAAAACTGGGCCCGGGCAATCCCTTAAGGCCAGTGGGTCATGAAAGACTTCGCTCAAGACTCGACTCATAAGGACTTTCCTTGGAACCGAATTGAGATCTTCAGCCGACAATCGCCACTGCCGCAGTAACTTCAGGCACGGAGCGACATAGGCTGGTAGCTGACCACGATGACCCCTGCGATTCTTTACTTGGCCACCTTCTTCCCAAAGTCGTAGAAAAGGCCTAAACCAAGATCTAAATATGCCTACCCATCCAGGAGGTTCCACTGCAAGCATATTACCAATGTTAAACTTTAGAAATAGCAGTGAAAAGAAAAGAACTGGGTTGACCATACCTAAGCCACCCTCCCTCCTGGATAGGTAGGTGACATTCCTCTTGATGGGGTTCAGTCTGTTCCCCCACAGCATCTGGAAGAACACACTACTGACCCTAGCATAGAGAGACACTGGCAAGATGCAGACAAAGCTGACATACAAGAAGATCGGAATCAGGTAAGTCTTAATCAGATCAACCCTTTCCCTCATAGATAACTTCCATCTCTTCCAGCTGACCACCTTAGTATTGGCAATTTCCAGTCTGCCTTCCCAGTTTTTGAGGCCATAATCGCCGGGTCCAAATTCAATGCCTAGTATCTTAATTCTTTCCTGGGGCACTGGAAAGGTGTCCGGGAGATCAAACCCCTCACCATCCTTTCCCATCCAGAAAACTTCAGTCTTTTCCTGATTGATCTTGGAGCCTGATGCTTCAGAATACCGTGATGTCAGAGAGACCACCTCCTCCGCTTCATCCGTCCCAGTGACAATCACCGACACATCGTCTGCATAGGCAACAACCCTCAATGGCGGCTCACCCGGGAGCCCCACTGGTACCCCACACAACATGCCGCTCTCTAGCCTCCTGATGAAGGGGTCGATTGCAAACACATAGAGCAGGGGACTCAGGGGACAACCCTGGCGCACCCCGGAGCCAACCTCAAAGGACTGTCCAACCCAACCATTAACAAGAGGGAAGCTTTCTGCCCCCTTATACAAGACTTTCAGCCAATCGACAAAACCACCCGGCAGACCGTACTTACTAAGGAGCAACCACAGGTACTCATGGTTAACACAATCAAAAGCCTTTGCCTGATCCAATGTCAGCAAATACTTTCCCCAGCCTGCAGCCCTGCACCGCTCCAAGGCCTCCCGGACAGCTAAAACCACTGTGAAGGTGCTCCTACCCTGGACCGAACAGTGCTGATGGCGGGAAAGCAAAGACTCTGCCACTGACGATAGGCGCCAGAAAAATATCTTTGCCAGTATCTTTCTATCGACATTAAGAAGGCTGATGGGGCGCCAATTCTCAATCATCGAAGGATCTTTACCCTTTGAAAGAAGAATCACAGCCGAGTGCCTCATGGAAGGGGAAAGCACCCCCTCAGCAAGGCAACTGTTAAAAACCTCTACCAAATGCGGGGCCAGAATAGACTTAAAGGCTTTGTAAAACTCAGCCGTCAAGCCATCCGGTCCAGGCGACTTTTTGATGGCAAGCTGTTCAATTGCCCTCATCACCTCTTCGACTGTGATCTCCTCTGTCAAATTCATCAATGGAACATCTCCACCATTTAGACCTGGAGTAGAGTCCAAAAAGCTTTCCATCTTGTCACGGTCAAGCTCTTTCCTCCCAAGAAGGTCGGCATAAAAGGACCTCACGACCTCCAGAATCCCTGACCTGGACTTTGTCAAGGAACCTGTACTGTCCTTAAGGCCAACGACCGTTTTAACAGCTACACCTTGTTTGCAGTTCTGGTAAGGGTCAGGCGAGTGGTACTTCCCATAGTCCCTCTCCAGAACCAAAGAGGCATGCCGGTCAAATTGACACTTCCTGAGAAGGAGTTTCACTCCAGAGATTGCCCCAGGATCTCCTCCTCTCGAGACAAGAATATCCAGCTTCCTCCGTAAACGTTGGTAGGTCATGTATTTATTAAACTGATTTCTATTGGCTAGGCCCCTGAAGAATCCAGCGATCCTCTTTTTGGTCAGCTCCCACCACTCAGCCTTGCTGCTACAAAAGTCCAGGATGGTCACCTGTGCCTGAAAGAATTCCTCAAAGGATTGTCTAACATGTTCTTCCTTGAGTAGAGTCGAATTTAATCTCCAGATGCCCTTGCCCCTCTGAGGGGCGTCTGAAGCATTCAGTACCACAGATAGCATACAGTGATCAGAGAACTCTACTGCCTGCACCACTGGGGGCGAGAAAGCAGAGGCCTCCTTCAAAAAAAAACTATCTATCCTACTCTGACTATTACCACGATGAAAAGTGAACCCGGTGTCATCTGGGAGGTGCTTAATGTGCACATCCACAAGACCAGCATCCCTAACCATACTATTTAAAAAAACGCTATCATATCCCAGCCTGTCCTTGAAGTCCTTCCTGTCCTTGGGCCTAGTTACTGTATTAAAGTCACCTCCAAAGACCACTTGCCGGGATGTAAAAAGAAATGGCTTGATCCTTGTAAAAAGGCATTTCCTGTCCCACTTTGTGTGCGGCCCATAAACATTGATTAGGCGCAGGTCCTGCCCTCCCACAAGGACGTCTAAGACCATACATCTCCCAATCTCCACCTCAATAACCCGCCGGACAGTTACCATGCCGGTTTTAAACAACACCGCCACACCGCCGTAAGGCTCGGCCGCAAGAGACCAGTAAGATGGACCATACCTCCACTCTCTCTTGGCCATATGAATATCTGCCAAGGAGGTGAGCCTAGTCTCTTGCAAAAATAAAATTTCAGCATCTAATTGGCTGAACAAAAAGAAGGCCATAGAACGAGCTCTTACTGACTTAATGCTGGCGACATTAATTGTCACCACTTTTAACGGAGGGGGAACCGCCATTTGGGTTATTGGGTGGATTGCTTCTTAGCTCCCCTCTGCTGCTCATCACCAGAAGCCTCTCTCTTTCTAGAGGCCGCCTCAAAGTCCATTTCAGAATCGGAACTTCTTTCAGAAGAAGCTCCAGATGAAGAAATATCCCACTTGGAGGACCTATGACGGCTGGAGACAGGAACCGGAGCTTCCCGTCCCCGTTCCGTCCTCACCGCCTGCCTCTTCCGCCTCCCAACCTTCCTTCTCTCCTCCAGGTACCGCAGGTCAGCCTCAGAGATGCCCTCATCTCTTACTTTTTTCTTTAAAGTCTTTCCACAAGACTTCTTTACAGAGGAAGGGGCGCCCTTTTTAGTACACGCTGGTGGGGGGGTGATCCCTTTAAGTCAGACTCAGGAGGGGTAGACCCCTGGGGGGTAACAGACTCGGGGGGCACAGACTTGGAAGGTTCCGACACAAGAGGAGAGGGTACAGTAGGCTGGGGGGACACAGAGACAGAAACAGAAGGAGTACTTACAGACACAGGAGGGGTGGCCACAGGAACTGGAGAGGGATCCTGAGCAGGACCAGGGGAGGGGGTCACCGCAGAGGAGGATGGTATACCAGGGGTCTCACACTCCATCCCGTCCAGCCTTGACATATCCTCTACTACCTCCTTCTCCATATTGTGCCAGGCTTCAGGACATCTGCTGTAGGGGTGGCCAAGGCGCAGGCACAGGTTGCACCTGATCATCTTAGTGCAGTCCTTAGCCATATGACCCTGACCCCGACACACTGAACACATCAAGGCTGAACAGGAGGAGCTCAAGTGCCCCTTTTCTCCACAGCGGTGACACAGCTTCGGCTGACCAGGGTAGAAAACAGTCATCCTATCCCTCCCTATGAAAGCTGAGGAGGGCAGGTGACGGACAACATTCCCATCCCTGGCCAACCTGACTGTTACCGACCATCCCCCAGTCCAGATGTTACGCTCATCATGGATTTTATTAGGTTTGGTCAAAACTTCCCCATAGTTCCTTAACCAGACCTCTAGATCCCGAGCAGGAACACTCTCATTGGTCAGGATAATGGTTATTTTTTTTACTGTTGACCTCTGAGAAACCGCAACTGGGACCAGACCTTCCCATTCAGGTCTTGACCTGCACCGAGCCTCATATCGCTCCCAGAACAGGTCAAGACCCTCTGGCCTGGTGAAACTAACCGTATAGTCCCTTGTCCCAGCTACGTGTATAAAGGCATACAGGTCATTTGCACCAAAACCCATCTCCAATATCAAGTCCACCACTGCACGCCGTGCTGGAGGGATGGCACCACCTTCCCATTTCAGGATAACTACATTACGTCTTGGACCCCCAGCAGAAGCCAGAGACCCAAGACCAGATCTTGGGGTGCTCAAGGTGGCAGCTTGCAGTGGAAAACCCCGCTTGGGAGCGGGACTACCAGGAGCAGAGTGTGCCACCTGTGCAAAAGTAGGTTTATCAGGGCCAAGGGCTGACACTGAAGCCACATCACTCTGTATATTATTATTATTATCAACTGTATGAACTGAATTGGCAGGATCTGTAGCAGGATTGTTCATCACACTGGTACTGGGGTGATTGTTATCAGTCCCAGAACTATTCAAATTCCCATCAGGAATGGTCACAGTTGCTGCAATACCAGCTGTCTCCTGATGCTGCACTGTAGAGTCCTCAGCAGCAGTGGGGCAAACAGCTTTGGACTCAGCCAAAGAAAGGTTAATGGGCTGTGCTGACACTTGCAGTCCATCCACAGAAATGACATTTTTTAAATGCAAGTCTTGCTGCATTGCAGCCTCAGCAGGCACAACATTGCTGCATACAGGACTAGCAGCCTGATTGTCATTAGGCACATTGTCAGTCATGATGCTAGATGGTACAAAAACAGTTTTATCCACAACATGGGACTTAGCAGGCTTCACTTTATCAGGTACATCATCAGTAATGTCTTCCTCGTTAAACACCATCTGATCCCCCCGCATAGGAGACTCCATTACCTGGATGGCCCTCAGCATACCTCCTGAATCTTTGGAAGGCATGGGGCTGCTTACCTCTCCCTGGGGGGGCAGGGGGTCAGAACTGGGGGTCTCCTCCTCCTCCACCTCCATCTTTGTCACCCTTGCAAACCTCTTGTCGTTACAAAATTTTTCTTTAAAGGGCCCATCTCTGCCTTCCATCATGGCCACGATGGTCTCCTGATGATCCACACGGACCTTGGCCAGCTGGATTTCCGGATCCATGGATCCCCGTTTCTGGCTGTGTAAGCCCTCACGTTGCCTTCGCAGGCGCTTCAACTCCGCTCTCAGCTTATAGAGCTTGTCCCTCTCCCTGTTCAGGACCTTAATCCCGGCCACCACTCGCTCCCGAATGGCCTCCGAGCCTTCATCCTCACCAGGGGCAGAGAGATCGGCTTGTGCAGAGGCAGGCAGTTCACCTGATGGCCCAGGAGATGGCTGGGAGCCTCCAGCAGGAGAAGCCCCGCTGCCCTCCATGGCCTCCCCAGAAAGGGGGCCAGGAGAGCTGGGATAGATTTCACCACCACTCCCCTCTCACAGAGCAGCTTCAGAGGCACCTTCCTCCTGACACACCTGTGCTCCAATGATGGGCGGGGCACTATTCCTCCCACTGATACTAATGATGGGACACTATTCATCCCACTGATACCAATGATGGGGCACTATTCCTCCCACTGACACCAATAATGGGACACTATTCTTCCCACTGATACCAATGATGGGACACTATTCCTCCCAATGGTACCAATGATGGGACATTATTCCTCCCACTGATACCAATAATGGGACACTATTCCTCCCAATGGTACCAATGATGGGGCATTATTCCTCCCACTGATACCAATAATGGGACACTATTCCTCCCACTGATACCAATGATGGGGCACTATTCCTCCCAATGGTACCAATGATGGGGCATTATTCCTCCCACTGACACCAATGATGGGGCACTATTCCTCCCACTGATACCAATGATGGGGCACTATTCCTCCCACTGATACCAATGATGGGGCACTATTGATCTTTTATTGAAAAGAATCAAGCAACCAATTTTTATACAAAAGTAAAAAACAAAACCATAGTACAAAACTTCAACAGAAAACAAAGGAATACACATCCATGTTCAGAATATATACAATATATACATAATTCACTACAAAAACATTAGAAAACTATTTACATAAAGCAGCAGAGAGGGCCTAAGAGGCACAACCCATCACCTATGTACGCAGCCATTTATCAAAAATTCATCAAAAATACTGATAATCTAGGGTGATAAGAGACAGACAGTCACACCCGGGAAAGAGACTCCTGGTAGTCAGGGAGGCCTGAAACCCCTCCACGCCTTCAACCAAGCCCCTTGACCCCGCTTGTCTCTTTCAAGCTCCCGAATCTTCCCCACCTCATGCAAAATGTCATACACCACCACCTCAACAGGAAGGAGTTTTTGCCGAATGCTGACCTGACACCGTGCATTCCAGGTGAAATAACGGAACTAGGCTAACTAAAAAAAGTGTATCTAAACAAAAAACTCCACCGGTATTGAATGCTCCGTACACCCACTCAGCATAACCCAGCCTGGAGAGGAAAGGGACACCGAGGGCCCGCCTCACCTGTTTATACACCTCTATGTTAAAAGGGCAATGAAGCAGAAAATGGTCCATAGTCTCCTCCTCATCTGCACACTCCTCCCGAGGACAGCTACGATCCATCCCACTGCGGAATTTCAAATTGCCCCGAACATAGAGCTTCCCATGGAAGCACAACCAGGCCAGATCCCTAAATTTAGGGGGTACACTATCCAAATTAATCAGTCTTAACCCCGCCCTCAAAACTGGGCCCGGGCAATCCCTTAAGGCCAGTGGGTCATGAAAGACTTCGCTCAAGACTCGACTCATAAGGACTTTCCTTGGAACCGAATTGAGATCTTCAGCCGACAATCGCCACTGCCGCAGTAACTTCAGGCACGGAGCGACATAGGCTGGTAGCTGACCACGATGACCCCTGCGATTCTTTACTTGGCCACCTTCTTCCCAAAGTCGTAGAAAAGGCCTAAACCAAGATCTAAATATGCCTACCCATCCAGGAGGTTCCACTGCAAGCATATTACCAATGTTAAACTTTAGAAATAGCAGTGAAAAGAAAAGAACTGGGTTGACCATACCTAAGCCACCCTCCCTCCTGGATAGGTAGGTGACATTCCTCTTGATGGGGTTCAGTCTGTTCCCCCACAGCATCTGGAAGAACACACTACTGACCCTAGCATAGAGAGACACTGGCAAGATGCAGACAAAGCTGACATACAAGAAGATCAGAATCAGGTAAGTCTTAATCAGATCAACCCTTTCCCTCATAGATAACTTCCATCTCTTCCAGCTGACCACCTTAGTATTGGCAATTTCCAGTCTGCCTTCCCAGTTTTTGAGGCCATAATCGCCGGGTCCAAATTCAATGCCTAGTATCTTAATTCTTTCCTGGGGCACTGGAAAGGTGTCCGGGAGATCAAACCCCTCACCATCCTTTCCCATCCAGAAAACTTCAGTCTTTTCCTGATTGATCTTGGAGCCTGATGCTTCAGAATACCGTGATGTCAGAGAGACCACCTCCTCCGCTTCATCCGTCCCAGTGACAATCACCGACACATCGTCTGCATAGGCAACAACCCTCAATGGCGGCTCACCCGGGAGCCCCACTGGTACCCCACACAACATGCCGCTCTCTAGCCTCCTGATGAAGGGGTCGATTGCAAACACATAGAGCAGGGGACTCAGGGGACAACCCTGGCGCACCCCGGAGCCAACCTCAAAGGACTGTCCAACCCAACCATTAACAAGAGGGAAGCTTTCTGCCCCCTTATACAAGACTTTCAGCCAATCGACAAAACCACCCGGCAGACCGTACTTACTAAGGAGCAACCACAGGTACTCATGGTTAACACAATCAAAAGCCTTTGCCTGATCCAATGTCAGCAAATACTTTCCCCAGCCTGCAGCCCTGCACCGCTCCAAGGCCTCCCGGACAGCTAAAACCACTGTGAAGGTGCTCCTACCCTGGACCGAACAGTGCTGATGGCGGGAAAGCAAAGACTCTGCCACTGACGATAGGCGCCAGAAAAATATCTTTGCCAGTATCTTTCTATCGACATTAAGAAGGCTGATGGGGCGCCAATTCTCAATCATCGAAGGATCTTTACCCTTTGAAAGAAGAATCACAGCCGAGTGCCTCATGGAAGGGGAAAGCACCCCCTCAGCAAGGCAACTGTTAAAAACCTCTACCAAATGCGGGGCCAGAATAGACTTAAAGGCTTTGTAAAACTCAGCCGTCAAGCCATCCGGTCCAGGCGACTTTTTGATGGCAAGCTGTTCAATTGCCCTCATCACCTCTTCGACTGTGATCTCCTCTGTCAAATTCATCAATGGAACATCTCCACCATTTAGACCTGGAGTAGAGTCCAAAAAGCTTTCCATCTTGTCACGGTCAAGCTCTTTCCTCCCAAGAAGGTCGGCATAAAAGGACCTCACGACCTCCAGAATCCCTGACCTGGACTTTGTCAAGGAACCTGTACTGTCCTTAAGGCCAACGACCGTTTTAACAGCTACACCTTGTTTGCAGTTCTGGTAAGGGTCAGGCGAGTGGTACTTCCCATAGTCCCTCTCCAGAACCAAAGAGGCATGCCGGTCAAATTGACACTTCCTGAGAAGGAGTTTCACTCCAGAGATTGCCCCAGGATCTCCTCCTCTCGAGACAAGAATATCCAGCTTCCTCCGTAAACGTTGGTAGGTCATGTATTTATTAAACTGATTTCTATTGGCTAGGCCCCTGAAGAATCCAGCGATCCTCTTTTTGGTCAGCTCCCACCACTCAGCCTTGCTGCTACAAAAGTCCAGGATGGTCACCTGTGCCTGAAAGAATTCCTCAAAGGATTGTCTAACATGTTCTTCCTTGAGTAGAGTCGAATTTAATCTCCAGATGCCCTTGCCCCTCTGAGGGGCGTCTGAAGCATTCAGTACCACAGATAGCATACAGTGATCAGAGAACTCTACTGCCTGCACCACTGGGGGCGAGAAAGCAGAGGCCTCCTTCAAAAAAAAACTATCTATCCTACTCTGACTATTACCACGATGAAAAGTGAACCCGGTGTCATCTGGGAGGTGCTTAATGTGCACATCCACAAGACCAGCATCCCTAACCATACTATTTAAAAAAACGCTATCATATCCCAGCCTGTCCTTGAAGTCCTTCCTGTCCTTGGGCCTAGTTACTGTATTAAAGTCACCTCCAAAGACCACTTGCCGGGATGTAAAAAGAAATGGCTTGATCCTTGTAAAAAGGCATTTCCTGTCCCACTTTGTGTGCGGCCCATAAACATTGATTAGGCGCAGGTCCTGCCCTCCCACAAGGACGTCTAAGACCATACATCTCCCAATCTCCACCTCAATAACCCGCCGGACAGTTACCATGCCGGTTTTAAACAACACCGCCACACCGCCGTAAGGCTCGGCCGCAAGAGACCAGTAAGATGGACCATACCTCCACTCTCTCTTGGCCATATGAATATCTGCCAAGGAGGTGAGCCTAGTCTCTTGCAAAAATAAAATTTCAGCATCTAATTGGCTGAACAAAAAGAAGGCCATAGAACGAGCTCTTACTGACTTGATGCTGGCGACATTAATTGTCACCACTTTTAACGGAGGGGGAACCGCCATTTGGGTTATTGGGTGGATTGCTTCTTAGCTCCCCTCTGCTGCTCATCACCAGAAGCCTCTCTCTTTCTAGAGGCCGCCTCAAAGTCCATTTCAGAATCGGAACTTCTTTCAGAAGAAGCTCCAGATGAAGAAATATCCCACTTGGAGGACCTATGACGGCTGGAGACAGGAACCGGAGCTTCCCGTCCCCGTTCCGTCCTCACCGCCTGCCTCTTCCGCCTCCCAACCTTCCTTCTCTCCTCCAGGTACCGCAGGTCAGCCTCAGAGATGCCCTCATCTCTTACTTTTTTCTTTAAAGTCTTTCCACAAGACTTCTTTACAGAGGAAGGGGCGCCCTTTTTAGTACACGCTGGTGGGGGGGTGATCCCTTTAAGTCAGACTCAGGAGGGGTAGACCCCTGGGGGGTAACAGACTCGGGGGGCACAGACTTGGAAGGTTCCGACACAAGAGGAGAGGGTACAGTAGGCTGGGGGGACACAGAGACAGAAACAGAAGGAGTACTTACAGACACAGGAGGGGTGGCCACAGGAACTGGAGAGGGATCCTGAGCAGGACCAGGGGAGGGGGTCACCGCAGAGGAGGATGGTATACCAGGGGTCTCACACTCCATCCCGTCCAGCCTTGACATATCCTCTACTACCTCCTTCTCCATATTGTGCCAGGCTTCAGGACATCTGCTGTAGGGGTGGCCAAGGCGCAGGCACAGGTTGCACCTGATCATCTTAGTGCAGTCCTTAGCCATATGACCCTGACCCCGACACACTGAACACATCAAGGCTGAACAGGAGGAGCTCAAGTGCCCCTTTTCTCCACAGCGGTGACACAGCTTCGGCTGACCAGGGTAGAAAACAGTCATCCTATCCCTCCCTATGAAAGCTGAGGAGGGCAGGTGACGGACAACATTCCCATCCCTGGCCAACCTGACTGTTACCGACCATCCCCCAGTCCAGATGTTACGCTCATCATGGATTTTATTAGGTTTGGTCAAAACTTCCCCATAGTTCCTTAACCAGACCTCTAGATCCCGAGCAGGAACACTCTCATTGGTCAGGATAATGGTTATTTTTTTTACTGTTGACCTCTGAGAAACCGCAACTGGGACCAGACCTTCCCATTCAGGTCTTGACCTGCACCGAGCCTCATATCGCTCCCAGAACAGGTCAAGACCCTCTGGCCTGGTGAAACTAACCGTATAGTCCCTTGTCCCAGCTACGTGTATAAAGGCATACAGGTCATTTGCACCAAAACCCATCTCCAATATCAAGTCCACCACTGCACGCCGTGCTGGAGGGATGGCACCACCTTCCCATTTCAGGATAACTACATTACGTCTTGGACCCCCAGCAGAAGCCAGAGACCCAAGACCAGATCTTGGGGTGCTCAAGGTGGCAGCTTGCAGTGGAAAACCCCGCGTGGGAGCGGGACTACCAGGAGCAGAGTGTGCCACCTGTGCAAAAGTAGGTTTATCAGGGCCAAGGGCTGACACTGAAGCCACATCACTCTGTATATTATTATTATTATCAACTGTATGAACTGAATTGGCAGGATCTGTAGCAGGATTGTTCATCACACTGGTACTGGGGTGATTGTTATCAGTCCCAGAACTATTCAAATTCCCATCAGGAATGGTCACAGTTGCTGCAATACCAGCTGTCTCCTGATGCTGCACTGTAGAGTCCTCAGCAGCAGTGGGGCAAACAGCTTTGGACTCAGCCAAAGAAAGGTTAATGGGCTGTGCTGACACTTGCAGTCCATCCACAGAAATGACATTTTTTAAATGCAAGTCTTGCTGCATTGCAGCCTCAGCAGGCACAACATTGCTGCATACAGGACTAGCAGCCTGATTGTCATTAGGCACATTGTCAGTCATGATGCTAGATGGTACAAAAACAGTTTTATCCACAACATGGGACTTAGCAGGCTTCACTTTATCAGGTACATCATCAGTAATGTCTTCCTCGTTAAACACCATCTGATCCCCCCGCATAGGAGACTCCATTACCTGGATGGCCCTCAGCATACCTCCTGAATCTTTGGAAGGCATGGGGCTGCTTACCTCTCCCTGGGGGGGCAGGGGGTCAGAACTGGGGGTCTCCTCCTCCTCCACCTCCATCTTTGTCACCCTTGCAAACCTCTTGTCGTTACAAAATTTTTCTTTAAAGGGCCCATCTCTGCCTTCCATCATGGCCACGATGGTCTCCTGATGATCCACACGGACCTTGGCCAGCTGGATTTCCGGATCCATGGATCCCCGTTTCTGGCTGTGTAAGCCCTCACGTTGCCTTCGCAGGCGCTTCAACTCCGCTCTCAGCTTATAGAGCTTGTCCCTCTCCCTGTTCAGGACCTTAATCCCGGCCACCACTCGCTCCCGAATGGCCTCCGAGCCTTCATCCTCACCAGGGGCAGAGAGATCGGCTTGTGCAGAGGCAGGCAGTTCACCTGATGGCCCAGGAGATGGCTGGGAGCCTCCAGCAGGAGAAGCCCCGCTGCCCTCCATGGCCTCCCCAGAAAGGGGGCCAGGAGAGCTGGGATAGATTTCACCACCACTCCCCTCTCACAGAGCAGCTTCAGAGGCACCTTCCTCCTGACACACCTGTGCTCCAATGATGGGCGGGGCACTATTCCTCCCACTGATACTAATGATGGGACACTATTCATCCCACTGATACCAATGATGGGGCACTATTCCTCCCACTGACACCAATAATGGGACACTATTCTTCCCACTGATACCAATGATGGGACACTATTCCTCCCAATGGTACCAATGATGGGACATTATTCCTCCCACTGATACCAATAATGGGACACTATTCCTCCCAATGGTACCAATGATGGGGCATTATTCCTCCCACTGATACCAATAATGGGACACTATTCCTCCCACTGATACCAATGATGGGGCACTATTCCTCCCAATGGTACCAATGATGGGGCATTATTCCTCCCACTGACACCAATGATGGGGCACTATTCCTCCCACTGATACCAATGATGGGGCACTATTCCTCCCACTGATACCAATGATGGGGCACTATTGATCTTTTATTGAAAAGAATCAAGCAACCAATTTTTATACAAAAGTAAAAAACAAAACCATAGTACAAAACTTCAACAGAAAACAAAGGAATACACATCCATGTTCAGAATATATACAATATATACATAATTCACTACAAAAACATTAGAAAACTATTTACATAAAGCAGCAGAGAGGGCCTAAGAGGCACAACCCATCACCTATGTACGCAGCCATTTATCAAAAATTCATCAAAAATACTGATAATCTAGGGTGATAAGAGACAGACAGCCACACCCGGGAAAGAGACTCCTGGCAGTCAGGGAGGCTTGAAACCCCTCCACGCCTTCAACCAAGCCCCCTGACCCCGCTTGTCTCTCTCAAGCTCCCGAATCCTCCCCACCTCATGCAAAATGTCATACACCACCACCTCAACAGGAAGGATTTTTTGCCGAATGCTGACCTGACACCGTGCGTTCCAGGTGAAATAACGGACTACTAGGCTAACTAAAAAAAGTGTATCCAAACAAAAAACTCCACCGGTATTGAATGCTCCATACACCCACTCAGCATAACCCAGCCTGGAGAGGAAAGGAACACCGAGGGCCCGCCCCACCTGTTTGTACACCTCTATGTTAAAAGGGCAATGAAGCAGAAAATGGTCCATAGTCTCCTCCTCATCTGCACACTCCTCCCGAGGACAGCTACGATCCATCCCACTGCGGAATTTCAAATTGCCCCGAACATAGAGCTTCCCATGGAAGCACAACCAGGCCAGATCCCTAAATTTAGGGGGTACTCTATCCAAATTAATCAGTCTTAACCCCGCCCTCAAAACTGGGCCCGGGCAATCCCTTAAGGCCAGTGGGTCATGAAAGACTTCACTCAAGACTCGACTCATAAGGACTTTCCTTGGAACCGATCTGAGATCTTCAGCCGACAATCGCCACTGCCGCAGTAACTTCAGGCACGGAGCGACATAGGCTGGTAGCTGACCACGATGACCCCTGCGATTCTTCACTTGGCCACCTTCTTCCCAAAGTCGTAGAAAAGGCCTAAACCAAGATCTAAATATGCCTACCCATCCAGGAGGTTCCACTGCAAGCATATTACCAATGTTAAACTTTAGAAATAGCAGTGAAAAGAAAAGAACTGGGTTGACCATACCTAAGCCACCCTCCCTCCTGGATAGGTAGGTGACATTCCTCTTGATGGGGTTCAGTCTGTTCCCCCACAGCATCTGGAAGAACACACTACTGACCCTAGCATAGAGAGACACTGGCAAGATGCAGACAAAGCTGACATACAAGAAGATCGGAATCAGGTAAGTCTTAATCAGATCAACCCTTTCCCTCATAGATAACTTCCATCTCTTCCAGCTGACCACCTTAGTATTGGCAATTTCCAGTCTGCCTTCCCAGTTTTTGAGGCCATAATCGCCGGGTCCAAATTCAATGCCTAGTATCTTAATTCTTTCCTGGGGCACTGGAAAGGTGTCCGGGAGATCAAAACCCTCACCATCCTTTCCCATCCAGAAAACTTCAGTCTTTTCCTGATTGATCTTGGAGCCTGATGCTTCAGAATACCGTGATGTCAGAGAGACCACCTCCTCCGCTTCATCCGTCCCAGTGACAATCACCGACACATCATCCGCATAGGCAACAACCCTCAATGGCGGCTCACCCGGGAGCCCCACTGGTACCCCACACAACATGCCGCTCTCTAGCCTCCTGATGAAGGGGTCGATTGCAAACACATAGAGCAGGGGACTCAGGGGACAACCCTGGCGCACCCCGGAGCCAACCCCAAAGGACTGTCCAACCCAACCATTAACAAGAGGGAAGCTTTCTGCCCCCTTATACAAGACTTTCAGCCAATCGACAAAACCACCCGGCAGACCGTACTTACTAAGGAGCAACCACAGGTACTCATGGTTAACACGATCAAAAGCCTTTGCCTGATCCAATGTCAGCAAATACTTTCCCCAGCCTGCAGCCCTGCACCGCTCCAAGGCCTCCCGGACAGCTAAAACCGCTGAGAAGGTGCTCCTACCCTGGACCGAACAGTGCTGATGGCGAGAAAGCAAAGACTCTGCCACTGACGATAGGCGCCAGAAAAATATCTTTGCCAGTATCTTTCTATCGACATTAAGAAGGCTGATGGGGCGCCAATTCTCAATCATCGAAGGATCTTTACCCTTTGAAAGAAGAATCACAGCCGAGTGCCTCATGGAAGGGGAAAGCACCCCCTCAGCAAGGCAACTGTTAAAAACCTCTACCAAATGCGGGGCCAGAATAGACTTAAAGGCTTTGTAAAACTCAGCCGTCAAGCCATCCGGTCCAGGCGACTTTTTGATGGCAAGCTGTTCAATTGCCCTCATCACCTCTTCGACTGTGATCTCCTCTGTCAAATTCATCAATGGAACATCTCCACCATTTAGACCTGGAGTAGAGTCCAAAAAGCTTTCCATCTTGTCACGATCAAGCTCTTTCCTCCCAAGAAGGTCGGCATAAAAGGACCTCACGACCTCCAGAATCCCTGACCTGGACTTTGTCAAGGAACCTGTACTGTCCTTAAGGCCAACGACCGTTTTAACAGCTACACCTTGTTTGCAGTTCTGGTAAGGGTCAGGCGAGTGGTACTTCCCATAGTCCCTCTCCAGAACCAAAGAGGCATGCCGGTCATATTGACACTTCCTGAGAAGGAGTTTCACTTCGGAGATTGCCCCAGGATCTCCTCCTCTCGAAACAAGAATATCCAGCTTCCTCCGTAAACGTTGGTAGGTCATGTATTTATTAAACTGATTTCTATTGGCTAGGCCCCTGAAGAATCCAGCGATCCTCTTTTTGGTCAGCTCCCACCACTCAGCCTTGCTGCTACAAAAGTCCAGGATGGTCACCTGTGCCTGAAAGAATTCCTCAAATGATTGTCTAACATGTTCTTCCTTGAGTAGAGTCGAATTTAATCTCCAGATGCCCTTGCCCCTCTGAGGGGCGTCTGAAGCATTCAGGACCACAGATAGCATACAGTGATCAGAGAACTCTACTGCCTGCACCACTGGGGGCGAGAAAGCAGAGGCCTCCTTCAAAAAAAACCTATCTATCCTACTCTGACTATTACCACGATGGAAAGTGAACCCGGTGTCATCTGGGAGGTGCTTAATGTGCACATCCACAAGACCAGCATCCCTAACCATACTATTTAAAAAAACGCTATCATATCCCAGCCTGTCCTTGAAGTCCTTCCTGTCCTTGGGCCTAGTTACTGTATTAAAGTCACCTCCAAAGACCACTTGCCGGGATGTAAAAAGAAATGGCTTGATCCTTGTAAAAAGGCATTTCCTGTCCCACTTTGTGTGCGGCCCATAAACATTGATTAGGCGCAGGTCCTGCCCTCCCACAAGGACGTCTAAGACCATACATCTCCCAATCTCCACCTCAATAACCCGCCGGACAGTTACCATGCCGGTTTTAAACAACACCGCCACACCGCCGTAAGGCTCGGCCGCAAGAGACCAGTAAGATGGACCATACCTCCACTCTCTCTTGGCCATATGAATATCTGCCAAGGAGGTGAGCCTAGTCTCTTGCAAAAATAAAATTTCAGCATCTAATTGGCTGAACAAAAAGAAGGCCATAGAACGAGCTCTTACTGACTTAATGCTGGCGACATTAATTGTCACCACTTTTAACGGAGGGGGAACCGCCATTTGGGTTATTGGGTGGATTGCTTCTTAGCTCCCCTCTGCTGCTCATCACCAGAAGCCTCTCTCTTTCTAGAGGCCGCCTCAAAGTCCATTTCAGAATCGGAACTTCTTTCAGAAGAAGCTCCAGATGAAGAAATATCCCACTTGGAGGACCTATGACGGCTGGAGACAGGAACCGGAGCTTCCCGTCCCCGTTCCGTCCTCACCGCCTGCCTCTTCCGCCTCCCAACCTTCCTTCTCTCCTCCAGGTACCACAGGTCAGCCTCAGAGATGCCCTCATCTCTTATTTTTTTCTTTAAAGTCTTTCCACAAGACTTCTTTACAGAGGAAGGGGCGCCCTTTTTAGTACACGCTGGTGGGGGGGGGTGATCCCTTTAAGTCAGACTCAGGAGGGGTAGACTCCTGGGGGGTAACAGACTCGGGGGGCACAGACTTGGAAGGTTCCGACACAAGAGGAGAGGGTACAGTAGGCTGGGGGGACACAGAGACAAAAACAGAAGGAGTACTTACAGACACAGGAGGGGTGGCCACAGGAACTGGAGAGGGATCCTGAGCAGGACCAGGGGAGGGGGTCACCGCAGAGGAGGATGGTACACCAGGGGTCTCACCCTCCATCCTGTCCAGCCTTGACATGTCCTCTACTACCTCCTTCTCCATATTGTGCCAGGCTTCAGGACATCTGCTGTAGGGGTGGCCAAGGCGCAGGCACAGATTGCACCTGATCATCTTAGTGCAGTCCTTAGCCATATGACCCTGACCCCGACACACTGAACACATCAAGGCTGAACAGGAGGAGCTCAAGTGCCCCTTTTCTCCACAGCGGTGACACAGCTTCGGCTGACCAGGGTAGAAAACAGTCATCCTATCCCTCCCTATGAAAGCTGAGGAGGGCAAGTGACGGACAACATTCCCATCCCTGGCCAACCTGACTGTTACCGACCATCCCCCAGTCCAGATGTTACGCTCATCATGGATTTTATTAGGTTTGGTCAAAACTTCCCCATAGTTCCTTAACCAGATCTCTAGATCCCGAGCAGGAACACTCTCATTGGTCAGGATAATGGTTATTTTTTTTACTGTTGACCTCTGAGAAACCGCAACTGGGACCAGACCTTCCCATTCAGGTCTTGACCTGCACCGAGCCTCATATCGCTCCCAGAACAGGTCAAGACCCTCTGGCCTGGTGAAACTAACCGTATAGTCCCTTGTCCCAGCTACGTGTATAAAGGCATACAGGTCATTTGCACCAAAACCCATCTCCAATATCAAGTCCACCACTGCACGCCGTGCTGGAGGGATGGCACCACCTTCCCATTTCAGGATAACTACATTACGTCTTGGACCCCCAGCAGAAGCCAGAGACCCAAGACCAGATCTTGGGGTGCTCAAGGTGGCAGCTTGCAGTGGAAAACCCCGCTTGGGAGCGGGACTACCAGGAGCAGAGTGTGCCACCTGTGCAAAAGTACAAAAGTAGGTTTATCAGGGCCAAGGGCTGACACTGAAGCCACATCACTCTGTATATTATTATTATTATCAACTGTATGAACTGAAATGGCAGGATCTGTAGCAGGATTGTTCATCACACTGGTACTGGGGTGATTGTTATCAGTCACAGAACTATTCAAATTCCCATCAGGAATAGTCACAGTTGCTGCAATACCAGTTGTCTCCTGATGCTGCACTGTAGAGTCCTCAGCAGCAGTGGGGCAAACAGCTTTGGACTCAGCCAAAGAAGGGTTAATGGGCTGTTCTGACACTTGCAGTCCATCCACAGAAATGACATTTTTTAAATGTAACTCTTGCTGCATTGCAGCCTCAGCAGGCACAACATTGCTGCACACAGGACTAGCAGCCTGATTGTCATTAGGCACATTGTCAGTCACAGTGTTAAAAGGAACAAAAACAGTCTTATCCACAACATGGGACTTAGCAGGCTTCACTTTATCAGGTACATCATCAGTAATGTCTTCCTCATTAAACACCATCTGATCCCCCCGCATAGGAGACTCCATTACCTGGATGGCCCTCAGCATACCTCCTGAATCTTGGGAAGGCCTGGGGCTGCTTACCTCTCCCTGGGGGGGCAGGGGGTCAGAACTGGGGGTCTCCTCCTCCTCCACCTCCATCTTTGTCACCCTTCCAAACCTTTTGTCGTTACAAAATTTTTCTTTAAAGGGCCCATCTCTGCCTTCCATCATGGCCACGATGGTCTCCTGATGATCCACACGGACCTTGGCCAGCTGGATTTCCGGATCCATGGATCCCCGTTTCTGGCTGTGTAAGCCCTCACGTTGCCTTCGCAGGCGCTTCAACTCCGCTCTCAACTTGTAGAGCTTGTCCCTCTCCCTGTTCAGGACCTTAATCCCGGCCACCACTCGCTCCCGAATGGCCTCCGAGCCTTCATCCTCACCAGGGGCAGAGAGATCGGCTTGTGCAGAGGCAGGCAGTTCACCTGATGGCCCAGGAGATGGCTGGGAGCCTCCAGCAGGAGAAGCCCCGCTGCCCTCCATGGCCTCCCCAGAAAGGAGGCCAGGGAGCTGGGATAGATTTCACCACCACTCCCCTCTCACAGAGCAGCTTCAGAGGCACCTTCCTCCTGACACACCTGTGCTCCAATGATGGGCGGGGCACTATTGATTTTTTATTGAAAAGAATCAAGCAACCAATTTTATACAAAAGTAAAAAACAAAACCATAGTACAAAACTTCAACAGAAAACAAAGGAATACACATCCATGTTCAGAATATATACAATATACACATAATCCACGACCAAAACATCCCTAGAAAACTATCTACATAAAGCAGCAGAGAGGGCCTAAGAGGCACAACCCATCACCTATGTACGCAGCCATTTATCAAAAATTCATCAAAAATACTGATAATCTAGGGTGATAAGAGACAGACAGTCACACCCGGGAAAGAGACTCCTGGCAGTCAGGGAGGCTTGAAACCCCTCCACGCCTTCAACCAAGCCCCCTGACCCCGCTTGTCTCTCTCAAGCTCCCGAATCCTCCCCACCTCATGCAAAATGTCACACACCACCACCTCAACAGGAAGGAGTTTTTGCCGAATGCTGACCTGACACCGTGCGTTCCAGGTAAAATAACGGACTACTAGGCTAACTAAAAAAAGTGTATCCAAACAAAAAACTCCACCGGTATTGAATGCTCCGTACACCCACTCAGCATAACCCAGCCTGGAGAGGAAAGGGACACCGAGGGCCCGCCCCACCTGTTTATACACCTCTATGTTAAAAGGGCAATGAAGCAGAAAATGATCCATAGTCTCCTCCTCATCTGCACACTCCTCCCGAGGACAGCTACGATCCATCCCACTGCGGAATTTCAAATTGCCCCGAACATAGAGCTTCCCATGGAAGCACAACCAGGCCAGATCCCTAAATTTAGGGGGTACTCTATCCAAATTAATCAGTCTTAACCCCGCCCTCAAAACTGGGCCCGGGCAATCCCTTAAGGCCAGTGGGTCATGAAAGACTTCGCTCAAGACTCGACTCATAAGGACTTTCCTTGGAACCGATCTGAGATCTTCAGCCGACAATCGCCACTGCCGCAGTAACTTCAGGCACGGAGCGACATAGGCTGGTAGCTGACCACGATGACCCCTGCGATTCTTCACTTGGCCACCTTCTTCCCAAAGTCGTAGAAAAGGCCTAAACCAAGATCTAAATATGCCTACCCATCCAGGAGGTTCCACTGCAAGCATATTACCAATGTTAAACTTTAGAAATAGCAGTGAAAAGAAAAGAACTGGGTTGACCATACCTAAGCCACCCTCCCTCCTGGATAGGTAGGTGACATTCCTCTTGATGGGGTTCAGTCTGTTCCCCCACAGCATCTGGAAGAACACACTACTGACCCTAGCATAGAGAGACACTGGCAAGATGCAGACAAAGCTGACATACAAGAAGATCGGAATCAGGTAAGTCTTAAATCAGATCAACCCTTTCCCTCATAGATAACTTCCATCTCTTCCAGCTGACCACCTTAGTATTGGCAATTTCCAGTCTGCCTTCCCAGTTTTTGAGGCCATAATCGCCGGGTCCAAATTCAATGCCTAGTATCTTAATTCTTTCCTAGGGCACTGGAAAGGTGTCCGGGAGATCAAACCCCTCACCTTCCTTTCCCATCCAGAAAACTTCAGTCTTTTCCTGATTGATCTTGGAGCCTGATGCTTCAGAATACCGTGATGTCAGAGAGACCACCTCCTCCGCTTCATCCGTCCCAGTGACAATCACCGACACATCGTCTGCATAGGCAACAACCCTCAATGGCGGCTCACCCGGGAGCCCCACTGGTACCCCACACAACATGCCGCTCTCTAGCCTCCTGATGAAGGGGTCGATTGCAAACACATAGAGCAGGGGACTCAGGGGACAACCCTGGCGCACCCCGGAGCCAACCCCAAAGGACTGTCCAACCCAACCATTAACAAGAGGGAAGCTTTCTGCCCCCTTATACAAGACTTTCAGCCAATCGACAAAACCACCCGGCAGACCGTACTTACTAAGGAGCAACCACAGGTACTCATGGTTAACACGATCAAAAGCCTTTGCCTGATCCAATGTCAGCAAATACTTTCCCCAGCCTGCAGCCCTGCACCGCTCCAAGGCCTCCCGGGCAGCTAAAACCGCTGAGAAGGTGCTCCTACCCTGGACCGAACAGTGCTGATGGCGAGAAAGCAAAGACTCTGCCACTGACGATAGGCGCCAGAAAAATATCTTTGCCAGTATCTTTCTATCGACATTAAGAAGGCTGATGGGGCGCCAATTCTCAATCATCGAAGGATCTTTACCCTTTGAAAGAAGAATCACAGCCGAGTGCCTCATGGAAGGGGAAAGCACCCCCTCAGCAAGGCAACTGTTAAAAACCTCTACCAAATGCGGGGCCAGAATAGACTTAAAGGCTTTGTAAAACTCAGCCGTCAAGCCATCCAGTCCAGGCGACTTTTTGATGGCAAGCTGTTAAATTGCCCTCATCACCTCTTCGACTGTGATCTCCTCTGTCAAATTCATCAATGGAACATCTCCACCATTTAGACCTGGAGTAGAGTCCAAAAAGCTTTCCATCTTGTCACGATCAAGCTCTTTCCCCCCAAGAAGGTCGGCATAAAAGGACCTCACGACCTCCAGAATCCCTGACCTGGACTTTGTCAAGGAACCTGTACTGTCCTTAAGGCCAACGACCGTTTTAACAGCTACACCTTGTTTGCAGTTCTGGTAAGGGTCAGGCGAGTGGTACTTCCCATAGTCCCTCTCCAGAACCAAAGAGGAATGCCGGTCATATTGACACTTCCTGAGAAGGAGTTTCACTTCGGAGATTGCCCCAGGATCTCCTCCTCTCGAAACAAGAATATCCAGCTTCCTCCGTAAACGTTGGTAGGTCATGTATTTATTAAACTGATTTCTATTGGCTAGGCCCCTGAAGAATCCAGCGATCCTCTTTTTGGTCAGCTCCCACCACTCAGCCTTGCTGCTACAAAAGTCCAGGATGGTCACCTGTGCCTGAAAGAATTCCTCAAAGGATTGTCTAACATGTTCTTCCTTGAGTAGTGTCGAATTTAATCTCCAGATGCCCTTGCCCCTCTGAGGGGCGTCTGAAGCATTCAGTACCACAGATAGCATACAGTGATCAGAGAACTCTACTGCCTGCACCACTGGGGGCGAGAAAGCAGAGGCCTCCTTCAAAAAAAACCTATCTATCCTACTCTGACTATTACCACGATGAAAAGTGAACCCGGTGTCATCTGGGAGGTGCTTAATGTGCACATCCACAAGACCAGCATCCCTAATCATACTATTTAAAAAAACGCTATCATATCCCAGCCTGTCCTTGAAGTCCTTCCTGTCCTTGGGCCTAGTTATTGTATTAAAGTCACCTCCAAAGACCACTTGCCGGGATGTAAAAAGAAATGGCTTGATCCTTGTAAAAAGGCATTTCCTGTCCCACTTTGTGTGCGGCCCATAAACATTGATTAGGCGCAGGTCCTGCCCTCCCACAAGGACGTCTAAGACCATACATCTCCCAATCTCCACCTCAATAACCCGCCGGACAGTTACCATGCCGGTTTTAAACAACACCGCCACACCGCCGTAAGGCTCGGCCGCAAGAGACCAGTAAGATGGACCATACCTCCACTCTCTCTTGGCCATATGAATATCTGCCAAGGAGGTGAGCCTAGTCTCTTGCAAAAATAAAATTTCAGCATCTAATTGGCTGAACAAAAAGAAGGCCATAGAACGAGCTCTTACTGACTTAATGCTGGCGACATTAATTGTCACCACTTTTAACGGAGGAGGAACCGCCATTTGGGTTATTGGGTGGATTGCTTCTTAGCTCCCCTCTGCTGCTCATCACCAGAAGCCTCTCTCTTTCTAGAGGCCGCCTCAAAGTCCATTTCGGAATCGGAACTTCTCTCAGAAGAAGCTCCGGATGAAGAAATATCCCACTTGGAGGACCTATGACGGCTGGAGACAGGAACCGGAGCTTCCCGTCCCCGTTCCGTCCTCACCGCCTGCCTCTTCCGCCTCCCAACCTTCCTTCTCTCTTCCAGGTACTGCAGGTCAGCCTCAGAGATGCCCTCATCTCTTACTTTTTTCTTTAAAGTCTTTCTAGAAGACTTCTTTACAGAGGAAGAAGCAACCTTTTTAGTACACGCTGGTGGGGGGGTGATCCCTTTAAGTCAGACTCAGGAGGGGTAGACTCCTGGGGGGTAACTGACTCGGGGGGCACAGACTTGGATGGTTCTGACACAAGAGGAGAGGGTACAGTAGGCTGGGGGGACACAGAGACAGAAACAGAAGGAGTACTTACAGACACAGGAGGGGTGGCCACAGGAACTGGAGAGGGATCCTGAGCAGGACCGGGGGAGGGGGTCACCGCAGAGGAGGATGGTACACCAGGGGTCTCACCCTCCATCCTGTCCAGCCCTGACATGTCATCTACTACCTCCTTCTCCATATTGTGCCAGGCTTCAGGACACCTGCTGTAGGGGTGGCCAAGGCGCAGGCACAGGTTGCACCTGATCTTCCTGGTACAGTCCTTAGCCATATGACCCTGCCCCCGACACACTGAACACATCAAGGCTGAACAGGAGGAGCTCAAGTGCCCCTTTTCTCCACAGCGGTGACACAGCTTCGGCTGACCAGGGTAGAAAACAGTCATCCTATCCCTCCCTATGAAAGCTGAGGAGGGCAGGTGACGGACAACATTCCCATCCCTGGCCAACCTGACTGTTACCGACCATCCCCCAGTCCAGATGTTACGCTCATCATGGATTTTATTAGGTTTGGTCAAAACTTCCCCATAGTTCCTTAACCAGACCTCTAGATCCCGAGCAGGAACACTCTCATTGGTCAGGATAATGGTAATTTTTTTTACTGTTGACCTCTGAGAAACCGCAACTGGGACCAGACCTTCCCATTCAGGTCTTGACCTGCACCGAGCCTCATATCGCTCCCAGAACAGGTCAAGACCCTCTGGCCTGGTGAAACTAACCGTATAGTCCCTTGTCCCAGCTACGTGTATAAAGGCATACAGGTCATTTGCACCAAAACCCATCTCCAATATCATATCTACCACTGCACGCCGTGCTGGAGGGATGGCACCACCTTCCCATTTCAGAATAACTACATTCCGTCTGGGACCCCCAGCAGAAGCCAGAGACCCAAGACCAGATCCTGGGGCGCTCAAAGTGGCAGCTTGTAGGGGAAAACCCCGCTTGGGAGCGGGACTACCAGGAGCAGAGTGTGCCACCTCTGCAAATGTAGGTTTCTCAGGGCCAAGGGCTGACACTGAGGCCACATCACTCTGTATATTATTATTATTATCAACTGTATGAACTGAAATGGCAGGATCTGTAGCAGGATTGTTCATCACACTGGTACTGGGGTGATTGTTATCAGTCACAGAACTATTCAAATTCCCATCAGGAATAGTCACAGTTGCTGCAATACCAGTTGTCTCCTGATGCTGCACTGTAGAGTCCTCAGCAGCAGTGGGGCAAACAGCTTTGGACTCAGCCAAATAAGGGTTAATGGGCTGTTCTGACACTTGAGGTCCATCCACAGAAATGACATTTTTTAAATGTAACTCTTGCTGCATTGTAGCCTCAGCAGGCACAACATTGCTGCACACAGGACTAGCAGCCTGATTGTCATTAGGCACATTGTCAGTCACAGTGTTAAAAGGAACAAAAACAGTCTTATCCACAACATGGGACTTAGCAGGCTTCACTTTATCAGGTACATCATCAGTAATGTCTTCCTCATTAAACACCATCTGATCCCCCCGCATAGGAGACTCCATTACCTGGATGGCCCTCAGCATACCTCCTGAATCTTGGGAAGGCCTGGGGCTGCTTACCTCTCCCTGGGGGGGCAGGGGGTCAGAACTGGGGGTCTCCTCCTCCTCCACCTCCATCTTTGTCACCCTTCCAAACCTTTTGTCGTTACAAAATTTTTCTTTAAAGGGCCCATCTCTGCCTTCCATCATGGCCACGATGGTCTCCTGATGATCCACACGGACCTTGGCCAGCTGGATTTCCGGATCCATGTATCCCCGTTTCTGGCTGTGTAAGCCCTCACGTTGCCTTCGCAGGCGCTTCAACTCCGCTCTCAACTTGTAGAGCTTGTCCCTCTCCCTGTTCAGGACCTTAATCCCGGCCACCACTCGCTCCCGAATGGCCTCCAAGCTTTCATCCTCACCAGGGGCAGAGAGATCGGCTTGTGCAGAGGCAGGCAGTTCACCTGATGGCCCAGGAGATGGCTGGGAGCCTCCAGCAGGAGAAGCCCCACTGCCCTCCATGGCCTCCCCAGAAAGGGGGCCAGGGAGCTGGGATAGATTTCACCACCACTCCCCTCTCACAGAGCAGCTTCAGAGGCACCTTCCTCCTGACACACCTGTGCTCCAATGATGGGCGGGGCACTATTCCTCCCACTGACACCAATGATGAGGCACTATTGATCTTTTATTGAAAAGAATCAAGCAACCAATTTTTATACAAAAGTAAAAAACAAAACCATAGTACAAAACTTCAACAGAAAACAAAGGAATACACATCCATGTTCAGAATATATACAATATATACATAATCCACTACCAAAACATCCCTAGAAAACTATCTACATAAAGCAGCAGAGAGGGCCTAAGAGGCACAACCCATCACCTATGTACGCAGCCATTTATCAAAAATTCATCAAAAATACTGATAATCTAGGGTGATAAGAGACAGACAGCCACACCCGGGAAAGAGACTCCTGGCAGTCAGGGAGGCTTGAAACCCCTCCACGCCTTCAACCAAGCCCCCTGACCCCGCTTGTCTCTCTCAAGCTCCCGAATCTTCCCCACCTCATGCAAAATGTCACACACCACCACCTCAACAGGAAGGAGTTTTTGCCGAATGCTGACCTGACACCGTGCATTCCAGGTGAAATAACGGACTACTAGGCTAACTAAAAAAAGTGTATCCAAACAAAAAACTCCACCGGTATTGAATGCTCCGTACACCCACTCAGCATAACCCAGCCAGGAGAGGAAAGGGACACCGAGGGCCCGCCCCACCTGTTTGTACACCTCTATGTTAAAAGGGCAATGAAGCAGAAAATGGTCCATAGTCTCCTCCTCATCTGCACACTCCTCCCGAGGACAGCTACGTTCCATCCCACTGCGGAATTTCAAATTCCCCCGAACATAGAGCTTCCCATGGAAGCACAACCAGGCCAGATCCCTAAATTTAGGGGGTACTCTATCCAAATTAATCAGTCTTAACCCTGCCCTCAAAACTGGGCCCGGGCAATCCCTTAAGGCCAGTGGGTCATGAAAGACTTCGCTCAAGACTCGACTCATAAGGACTTTCCTTGGAACCGATCTGAGATCTTCAGCCGACAATCGCCACTGCCGCAGTAACTTCAGGCACGGAGCGACATAGGCTGGTAGCTGACCACGATGACCCCTGCGATTCTTCACTTGGCCACCTTCTTCCCAAAGTCGTAGAAAAGGCCTAAACCAAGATCTAAATATGCCTACCCATCCAGGAGGTTCCACTGCAAGCATATTACCAATGTTAAACTTTAGAAATAGCAGTGAAAAGAAAAGAACTGGGTTGACCATACCCAAGCCACCCTCCCTCCTGGATAGGTAGGTGACATTCCTCTTGATGGGGTTCAGTCTGTTCCCCCACAGCATCTGGAAGAACACACTACTGACCCTAGCATAGAGAGACACTGGCAAGATGCAGACAAAGCTGACATACAAGAAGATCGGAATCAGGTAAGTCTTAATCAGATCAACCCTTTCCCTCATAGATAACTTCCATCTCTTCCAGCTGACCACCTTAGTATTGGCAATTTCCAGTCTGCCTTCCCAGTTTTTGAGGCCATAATCGCCGGGTCCAAATTCAATGCCTAGTATCTTAATTCTTTCCTGGGGCACTGGAAAGGTGTCCGGGAGATCAAAACCCTCACCATCCTTTCCCATCCAGAAAACTTCAGTCTTTTCCTGATTGATCTTGGAGCCTGATGCTTCAGAATACCGTGATGTCAGAGAGACCACCTCCTCCGCTTCATCCGTCCCAGTGACAATCACCGACACATCATCCGCATAGGCAACAACCCTCAATGGCGGCTCACCCGGGAGCCCCACTGGTACCCCACACAACATGCCGCTCTCTAGCCTCCTGATGAAGGGGTCGATTGCAAACACATAGAGCAGGGGACTCAGGGGACAACCCTGGCGCACCCCGGAGCCAACCCCAAAGGACTGTCCAACCCAACCATTAACAAGAGGGAAGCTTTCTGCCCCCTTATACAAGACTTTCAGCCAATCGACAAAACCACCCGGCAGACCGTACTTACTAAGGAGCAACCACAGGTACTCATGGTTAACACGATCAAAAGCCTTTGCCTGATCCAATGTCAGCAAATACTTTCCCCAGCCTGCAGCCCTGCACCGCTCCAAGGCCTCCCGGGCAGCTAAAACCGCTGAGAAGGTGCTCCTACCCTGGACCGAACAGTGCTGATGGCGAGAAAGCAAAGACTCTGCCACTGACGATAGGCGCCAGAAAAATATCTTTGCCAGTATCTTTCTATCGACATTAAGAAGGCTGATGGGGCGCCAATTCTCAATCATCGAAGGATCTTTACCCTTTGAAAGAAGAATCACAGCTGAGTGCCTCATGGAAGGGGAAAGCACCCCCTCAGCAAGGCAACTGTTAAAAACCTCTACCAAATGCGGGGCCAGAATAGACTTAAAGGCTTTGTAAAACTCAGCCGTCAAGCCATCCGGTCCAGGCGACTTTTTGATGGCAAGCTGTTCAATTGCCCTCATCACCTCTTCGACTGTGATCTCCTCTGTCAAATTCATCAATGGAACATCTCCACCATTTAGACCTGGAGTAGAGTCCAAAAAGCTCTCCATCTTGTCACGATCAAGCTCTTTCCTCCCAAGAAGGTCGGCATAAAAGGACCTCACGACCTCCAGAATCCCTGACCTGGACTTTGTCAAGGAACCTGTACTGTCCTTAAGGCCAACGACCGTTTTAACAGCTACACCTTGTTTGCAGTTCTGGTAAGGGTCAGGCGAGTGGTACTTCCCATAGTCCCTCTCCAGAACCAAAGAGGCATGCCGGTCATATTGACACTTCCTGAGAAGGAGTTTCACTTCGGAGATTGCCCCAGGATCTCCTCCTCTCGAGACAAGAATATCCAGCTTCCTCCGTAAACGTTGGTAGGTCATGTATTTATTAAACTGATTTCTATTGGCTAGGCCCCTGAAGAATCCAGCGATCCTCTTTTTGGTCAGCTCCCACCACTCAGCCTTGCTGCTACAAAAGTCCAGGATGGTCACCTGTGCCTGAAAGAATTCCTCAAAGGATTGTCTAACATGTTCTTCCTTGAGTAGTGTCGAATTTAATCTCCAGATGCCCTTGCCCCTCTGAGGGGCGTCTGAAGCATTCAGTACCACAGATAGCATACAGTGATCAGAGAACTCTACTGCCTGCACCACTGGGGGCGAGAAAGCAGAGGCCTCCTTCAAAAAAAACCTATCTATCCTACTCTGACTATTACCACGATGAAAAGTGAACCCGGTGTCATCTGGGAGGTGCTTAATGTGCACATCCACAAGACCAGCATCCCTAACCATACTATTTAAAAAAACGCTATCATATCCCAGCCTGTCCTTGAAGTCCTTCCTGTCCTTGGGCCTAGTTACTGTATTAAAGTCACCTCCAAAGACCACTTGCCGGGATGTAAAAAGAAATGGCTTGATCCTTGTAAAAAGGCATTTCCTGTCCCACTTTGTGTGCGGCCCATAAACATTGATTAGGCGCAGGTCCTGCCCTCCCACAAGGACGTCTAAGACCATACATCTCCCAATCTCCACCTCAATAACCCGCCGGACAGTTACCATGCCGGTTTTAAACAACACCGCCACACCGCCGTAAGGCTCGGCCGCAAGAGACCAGTAAGATGGACTATACCTCCACTCTCTCTTGGCCATATGAATATCTGCCAAGGAGGTGAGCCTAGTCTCTTGCAAAAATAAAATTTCAGCATCTAATTGGCTGAACAAAAAGAAGGCCATAGAACGAGCTCTTACTGACTTAATGCTGGCGACATTAATTGTCACCACTTTTAACGGAGGGAGAACCGCCATTTGGGTTATTGGGTGGATTGTTTCTTAGCTCCCCTCTGCTGCTCATCACCAGAAGCCTCTCTCTTTCTAGAGGCCGCCTCAAAGTCCATTTCGGAATCGGAACTTCTCTCAGAAGAAGCTCCGGATGAAGAAATATCCCACTTGGAGGACCTATGACGGCTGGAGACAGAAACCGAAGCTTCTCGTCCCCGTTCCGTCCTCACCGCCTGCCTCTTCCGCCTCCCAACCTTCCTTCTCTCCTCCAGGTACCGCAGGTCAGCCTCAGAGATGCCCTCATCTCTTATTTTTTTCTTTAAAGTCTTTCCACAAGACTTCTTTACAGAGGAAGGGGCGCCCTTTTTAGTACACGCTGGTGGGGGGGGGGTGATCCCTTTAAGTCAGACTCGGGAGGGGTAGACTCCTGGGGGGTAACAGACTCGGGGGGCACAGACTTGGAAGGTTCCGACACAAGAGGAGAGGGTACAGTAGGCTGGGGGGACACAGAGACAGAAACAGAAGGAGTACTTACAGACACAGGAGGGGTGGCCACAGGAACTGGAGAGGGATCCTGAGCAGGACCAGGGGAGGGGGTCACCGCAGAGGAGGATGGTACACCAGGGGTCTCACCCTCCATCCTGTCCAGCCTTGACATGTCCTCTACTACCTCCTTCTCCATATTGTGCCAGGCTTCAGGACATCTGCTGTAGGGGTGGCCAAGGCGCAGGCACAGATTGCACCTGATCATCTTAGTGCAGTCCTTAGCCATATGACCCTGACCCCGACACACTGAACACATCAAGGCTGAACAGGAGGAGCTCAAGTGCCCCTTTTCTCCACAGCGGTGACACAGCTTCGGCTGACCAGGGTAGAAAACAGTCATCCTATCCCTCCCTATGAAAGCTGAGGAGGGCAGGTGACGGACAACATTCCCATCCCTGGCCAACCTGACTGTTACCGACCATCCCCCAGTCCAGATGTTACGCTCATCATGGATTTTATTAGGTTTGGTCAAAACTTCCCCATAGTTCCTTAACCAGACCTCTAGATCCCGAGCAGGAACACTCTCATTGGTCAGGATAATGGTTATTTTTTTTACTGTTGACCTCTGAGAAACCGCAACTGGGACCAGACCTTCCCATTCAGGTCTTGACCTGCACCGAGCCTCATATCGCTCCCAGAACAGGTCAAGACCCTCTGGCCTGGTGAAGCTAACCGTATAGTCCCTTGTCCCAGCTACATGTATAAAGGCATACAGGTCATTTGCACCAAAACCCATCTCCAATATCAAGTCCACCACTGCACGCCGTGCTGGAGGGATGGCACCACCTTCCCATTTCAGGATAACTACATTACGTCTTGGACCCCCAGCAGAAGCCAGAGACCCAAGACCAGATCTTGGGGTGCTCAAGGTGGCAGCTTGCAGTGGAAAACCCTGCTTGGGAGCGGGACTACCAGGAGCAGAGTGTGCCACCTGTGCAAAAGTAGGTTTATCAGGGCCAAGGGCTGACACTGAAGCCACATCACTCTGTATATTATTATTATTATTATCAACTGTATGAACTGAAATGGCAGGATCTGTAGCAGGATTGTTCATCACACTGGTACTGGGGTGATTGTTATCAGTCACAGAACTATTCAAATTCCCATCAGGAATAGTCACAGTGGCTGCAATACCAGCTGTCTCCTGATGCTGCACTGTAGAGTCCTCAGCAGCAGTGGGGCAAACAGCTTTGGACTCAGCCAAAGAAGGGTTAATGGGCTGTTCTGACACTTGCAGTCCATCCACAGAAATGACATTTTTTAAATGTAACTCTTGCTGCATTGCAGCCTCAGCAGGCACAACATTGCTGCACACAGGACTAGCAGCCTGATTGTCATTAGGCACATTGTCAGTCACAGTGTTAAAAGGAACAAAAACAGTCTTATCCACAACATGGGACTTAGCAGGCTTCACTTTATCAGGCACATCATCAGTAATGTCTTCCTCATTAAACACCATCTGATCCCCCCGCATAGGAGACTCCATTACCTGGATGGCCCTCAGCATACCTCCTGAATCTTGGGAAGGCCTGGGGCTGCTTACCTCTCCCTGGGGGGGCAGGGGGTCAGAACTGGGGGTCTCCTCCTCCTCCACCTCCATCTTTGTCACCCTTCCAAACCTTTTGTCGTTACAAAATTTTTCTTTAAAGGGCCCATCTCTGCCTTCCATCATGGCCACGATGGTCTCCTGATGATCCACACGGACCTTGGCCAGCTGGATTTCCGGATCCATAGATCCCCGTTTCTGGCTGTGTAAGCCCTCACGTTGCCTTCGCAGGCGCTTCAACTCCGCTCTCAACTTATAGAGCTTGTCCCTCTCCCTGTTCAGGACTTTAATCCCGGCCACCACTCGCTCCCGAATGGCCTCCGAGCCTTCATCCTCACCAGGGGCAGAGAGATCGGCTTGTGCAGAGGCAGGCAGTTCACCTGATGGCCCAGGAGATGGCTGGGAGCTTCCAGCAGGAGAGGCCCCGCTGGCCTCCATGGCCTCCCCAGAAAGGGGGCCAGGGAGCTGGGAGAGATTTCACCACCACTCCCTTCTCACAGAGCAGCTTCAGAGGCACCTTCCTCCTGACACACCTGTGCTCCAATGATGGGCGGGGCACTATTCCTCCCACTGACACCAATGATGGAGCACTATTCCTCCCACTGATACCAATGATGGGACACTATTCCTCCCACTGACACCAATGATGGGGCACTATTCCTCCCACTGACACCAATGATGGGACACTATTCCTCCCACTGACACCAATGATGAGGCACTATTCTTCTCACTGACACCAATGAGGGGACACTATTCCTCCCACTGACACCAATGATGGGACACTATTCCTCCCACTGACACCAATGATGGGACACTATTCCTCCCACTGACACCAATGATGAGGCACTATTCTTCCCACTGACACCAATGATGGGACACTATTCCTCCCACTGACACCAATGACGGGGCACTATTCCTCCCACTGACACCAATGATGGGGCACTATTCCTCCCACTGACACCAATGATGGGGCACTATTCCTCCCACTGACACCAATGATGGGGCACTATTCCTCCCACTGACACCACCAATAGAGGCATACTTCCTGCCCAATGAGGCAAAGCTCTGATTTCACCCAGCTTCTAATGCACACTGTGGGAAGTTCTGTCTGAGCAGCCAATCAGTGCCTTTTCCTCACACAGCGCCATGGCTAAGACGTGCCAATGTAAGTCGTACCCAAATAATAAGTGTGTGGTGCTGAGCTGTTAAAAATAAGTGAAGTGACCTTGAAACATGATATTCAAAAAGACAAACACTGTGCAGAGTATACGGGCAAATAGCTGCCAAAAAACATAAACATAACATCAAAAAACGAAGTGGAATAAGGTCCAAAAGTGCAACTTCTGCAAAAAACAATAATACAAATATAGACTCATGCAAATTACATGGTAAATATAATGATGTGACACAAATAAAGTCCTAAGTGGAAGTGCTGGGGAGTGGGTGGAGTGATAAAATCCCTCTTTCACTCCATGCAGATAAACAGTAAAGGTGGGTCTTCTCTTCCTATGTAGTGTCACCTAAGTGCAGGGTGTCCTCTCACCTTACTGCTGTAATGTAACAGCGTATGTGGATAATATTGTCTCCTGTAGATGGATAAAACGACTTCCTCAGGGGGGATTTCTTCTCCTGGTGGATGATTCCCACCAGGATGAGTATGATATATATTATATATATACTTCTTTTAGGATGACTGGGTGTTCTGGGAGTTCCTCTCAGGCTTACCCATAGGTATATAGAAAGAAAGACGGGGTCCCAGATAGTGTAGTATGTGAAAGCAACTATATTTATTCAAAGACAACAGCTGATGTACTCACATGAACAATTGAAATAAAAGCATGTAATCCACTAGCAGCGAGCTCATATTCCAACGTCACTTCCGGTGTTCCTGTCCCAATGCGTAGCGTCACGCCCACGTGACTTCATCAGGGGGTCACTTCACTTATTTTTAACAGCGCAGCACCACACACCCATTATTTATCTACCTTTTGGTCACGAATTGACAATTCCCCAGAACATGTCACCTCTATCTGTACATGTTTTACATCCAATAAACAATTATTGGATGTAACTCTTCATCAAGAGTTTCCGTATTCTGGACACCGGGTGCTTCTCTCTCCTTACTCACATCAGGTTGGCCTCCAACCAGGGTAACCAAAACAATTTTCCACAAATATGGGACTTCAGAGGTAATGTCCTCCAAACAAGGTAAGTGGCAACTGAGCTCAGTCTGAACTTACGGGGGGTAAAATTCTTCCAATAACAACTGCTGGGAGTTCAGTTCCATGTGACGCAGGCACTCTCCCAGAACTACATCTCCCAAGAGTCCTTTCCCTACACTCAGTGAGTGAGTAAAGGTTTGGCCTGGACAGATGTCAGGAACTCAATAGCCGCATATACGTGCCAGTGGGCAGATGGAGGACTTTTGCAGATATCTGACATGAACTCATACATCGATGCCTCTGGGTGCAGCCTCGTGCATGTCTGTGCGCAATGGCGTATGCCCAGACCCGGTGATGACACCAAACTGGCAACAAAGTGCTGATGCCTGGTAATCAATGTATGTTCTTCAGCTTCCCCATGATCTATGTTCCTGCTCTGCCCAGGCTCGCCCCCCAGAACTACATCTCCCGAGAGTCTTTTCCCTACACAAAGTGAGTGAGTTAAGGTTTGGCCTGGACTGATGTCAGTAAGCCAATAGCCGTGTGCATGTGCCAGCGAGCAGCAGACGAAGGACTTTTGCAAATATCTGACATGCACTCACACATCAGCACCTCTGTGTGCAGCCTTGTGGCTCTGGCGTGCATGTCTGCATGCAGTGCCCCCCTCCCCCAACCCGGTGATGGCACCAAACTGCCAAGGAAGTGCTGATGTCTGGTAATCAATGTATGTTCTTCAGCTCCCCTGTTATCTGTGTTCCTCCTCTGCTCAGGCATGCTCCCAGAACTATATCTCCCAAGATACAGTACTTTTCCCTACACCCAGTAAGTGTTCAGGCTCTTGAGAGTCAATGAAGCAGCGTTGGTTTGCTTGGAAAAAAAAATCAACGTGGTGCAGGAATAGGTGGAATTCTGTAGTCAGGCAGTGCTGATGACACTGGTTGGGATTTCAGTGCAGCAGAGGTAGTGTTGTCAGCTAAAGCAGGAAATGAGGAGCCAACTGGATTTCTGGCAGATCGATAGATATTTTACTAGATTGAGAACAGCGACTGAGATCATGAGAGCGACAGGCAACCAGCATTTTCAAAAGGAAGTTAGCAATGGCAGTCTATGGAATTCTCACGTCAGAATAATTAAAATCTAAAAAAGGTAAGGAGGGTGCGATGATGTGATATAGATTCTTTTTTTTTACAGGCAGAGAGTAAAAATAACAAGAACAAAAATAAGTATTACACTGGTGAAAACTGTATACTATTTATATTGCATTTATCACAGACAGGGCCGCCATCGGGAATTTTGGGGCCCCTTACACAGCTTCAGGCATGGGCCCCCTAGAGCAGAGGAGAACCGGGGGAGGTGCTGCCGCCGCAAATTGAGAAGCGGGGGTGGGGCTGCCGCGAATTGAGAAGCGGGGGTGCCACGAATTGAGAAGCGGGGGATGCTGCCACCACGAATTGTTGAGGTTTGGGGGGCTTTGGGTGCTGACGATCAAAAAAACAAAAGAACAAGGGCCCTTGGGACCAACGGGCCTCTGGAGACCTCTGGACCACTTACAAGAAAAATGTATATTAAAAAAAATATATATTAAAAAAAGGGGGGTTGCAATCCGGGGCCCTGGGGACCTCTGGGCCCCTTACAAAAAAAAAAAAAAAAAGAAGAAATAAAAAAATAATAATAATAATAATAAAAAAAAAAAAGGTGGGGTTGCCATCCGGGCCCCTTACAGGTGTACTGCCTGTATCCCCCTGATGGCGTCCCTGATCACAGATAAGACGTTGTAGACCAATCTGGCTTGCGGCTACATCATTTGGTGTAGTCCTTTGCCATCTAGTGGTAAATGTTGAGAATGCAGTTTTTTTAACATAGCTATAGTAAAAAAAAAAAAAAAAAAATACATTTTCAAAAATTTGGATGGAGTGGTGAGATGTTAGACTCCCTGTCAGATTTGAATATCCATTATTGTATCTTCATGACAGGAAGCAGAGGGTAAAACTCCCCAAGGAGACACAGAGAAATGTTTTGGCCATACTTCAAAGCAAACCTTTAGTTGGAGTGCATTGGTAGTTTGGTCAGTGTAGCGCCATTACAAAAACTGTTTAAAGGGTCAGTTCATGCAAGAATTGTATTTTAGTAATAAGTGGTATCTCCTAGCTATAGTTCCTCACTCTGTTACTGTCCACCTGGGAGTTTTCGGTGTTTTCCGGCCCACCATTGTGTGTTCTAGCTCCTCTCGTTACAGTCTATATAATATAAAATAAAGCCACAATTCAACAGGGATGGTGGGAGCCCCTCATAATGCAAACAGAAAGACTGAGTGTAGACCTGGAAACACAGGACAGTATCTATGGGAACTAGACTTGTGCACAACGGAAAAATTCGTTCCGTTTCGGTTCGTTTCTTTCCGGTCCTGTTGATTCGTAATCATTCGTAATTTTGCTAGACGGGATTTTTCGTGTTCGGACTCATTCGTATTTTTGCAAGCGACATTTTTCGTTGAATTTTTTGTTGCTTTATAATTCGTACTTTCGGTAGAGTACGTTGTTTTTCGTTGATTCTGGACACAACTCCTACTTTCGTAACTTTTTTTGGGTTCGTACTTTCGGTAGAGTACGTTGTTTTTCGTTGATTCTGGACACAACTCCTACTTTCGTAACTTTTTTTGGGTTCGTTGATTCGTAATTTTCCGTGTCTCTCTCACAACGACGCTGCCTATTATGCCTAATGTGCTTCGAATGGATTTGTACTTTTCTAAATACATTGCGGTTATTTGTAACGATTCGAAATCTCGTATTTTACTTTCGTTTTTAACATGCGGCTATAGGCTCCGCCCCTGTACACCATTTTCAGAGGGTTCAGCACGGTGAGGGAGAAGCAGAGAGCAGAGCAGAGTGAGTGTTATTGTGCTTCGAATGGATTCGAAATCTCGTATTTTACTTTCGTTTTTTACATGCGGCTATAACCTCCGCCCCTGTACACCATTTTGAGAGGGAGTTCAGCACGGTGTGGGAGAAGCAGAGAGCAGAGCAGAGTGAGTGTTATTGTGCTTCGTATGGATTCGTACATTCGTAACTTTTTCATAACGAATTATGCCGAAGACATTCGGGCATTCGCTATTTGCGGTATAATTTATTTCGGATTCGGTCTTATTCGTAATTGCTTTGTTCGGAAATTCGAATGCTTCCGAATGTCCGAAAGTTGCTAAATTCGGACGAATTTCAATTCGTTACGAAACGAATTGCACAAGCCTAATGGGAACCCCTAATATTGTGTGCTTATCACATTCTCCCCTGCAAGTACTATTTAGAGGCAAGGGACGCAGAGAGGCAACTAACAACCGGAATCTCCTGCTATCCCACCATATGGGAGATTGCGCTCAAAGTTACCGGTGCTGATTTCTTCCACTCACACACGCCCTTGTGGCATAATCCCCAGTTACGGGAACTGACCTTAATCCCGGACGTTGACATCTGGGCCTCTAAGGGGATATTATTTCTATACCAAGTACTTACCCCTCTCGGAGTACGACCTTTCCAATCACTGAAGGAACGAATTTGAGCTGCCCTCCCATATGTTATTCCGATATCTACAGTTGCGACACGCTCTTCAAACCCAACTCGTAGACAGTTTCCCCAACCCGCAAACTTTGTCCCTGGTTGACGTGATCATCGGCGCAGACCCAGCCAAACTGATATCCACTTTATCGGTAACCTGCTTTATTGATACGGCTAGAATCCGATGGGAAGGAGATATAGGCCCCATAGAAGAATCTGACTGGGACGAGGTATTGGAAAACACTAAGAAGGCTAGGCTTCCCCTAGGCTCTCCGAGCGCATGACACAACTATACATTATACACAAATCTTATCTTACCCCGGCGCGAATCGCCAAATACCACCCTAATTATAACCTGCTATGCCCTAGCTGTGCCGGCCAATCATGTACATTTTTTCACCTAATATGGTTGTGCCCAGCTATCCAAACCTACTGGACACAAATCATCAAGTTTTTGCATGACCACATGGGTTCACCCCTTCAACTGGACCCAAAGCTATGTTTATTGGGCCTACTCCCAGACGTATCTATTGACAAGTTTCTGGCCACCTTCTTATACGAAACCCTCTTCAGTGCACGGAAGTTAGTGGCCCAACACTGGATGCAGACTACCCCCCCCCCCACCCTCCAGGCTTGGGTTGGGGAAATTAGTCTGACTCTACCTTATAAGAAAGTCATCTACAGATATAGGGGCTGCCCAGCCAAATATAATAAGATCTGGGATAGATGGCTGGATACTTCGGACACATGCAGTGAATAGACCTGTATTCCCGGACCATTATGGGGGTATGAGAAACACCCTGAGTCTCCCGCAGGCCTTATACTATAATGTAATCTGTTAGTCGCCCAGAGGAATCCCTGTTACAGGGAGACGTGACATAACATGACAAATGTGTGTGGGTAATGTCTTTGAAATATGCTGAAAAATCCAAGGGTAATCCATATGCTTAAAAGGATGGTGGCAACCCCTTATAAAGGGTA